>JAAGEH010002531.1:61168389-61189474 GCA_011751065.1 Lasiurus cinereus
CTCTCTCTCTCTCTCTCTCTCTCTCTCTCTCTCTCTCTCTTTCTCTCCCTTCCTCTCTAGGGATTAGTGATTGTGCTATACATGTCCACTTATGTCATCTCATTTCATTCCTCAAATATCAACATCATTAACTTCATCATATGTGAAAAGATTAAAATTCAATAATGGCATAATTTGTTTGACATCAAAATGCTAGTAGGTAGCACAGCCAGAACTGAGTGAATTCACAAATTTCTAAACTTTTATTATTTTCTAATACATTTAATAGATTTTTTTTCCTTTTGAAAGTAATTGACAGATTGTCATTAAATTGTGGCACCATTTTATATTATGAATTACCAAATTATCTTTTTATATCCTTTTATGCATTTACAATAGATTTAAGTGCTGTATATAACACATCAATTATAAATATATTTTTCTATAAAATCATATCGCAATTACTAGGGGCAGCCAAATCCTCAAATGAGCCAGTATAAGTGTGCATCTGGGACCCTAAGGTGGCTTGACTTTGTCTTGGGACCTCAGAGGTCAAGTACTATGCGACAGACTTCTTTGTTATTAACCATCAACACTTCTCTACTGAGTTTTCCATGCAGCAGTGACTATAGCTCACCCTCTCAGCAGGTTAGAAAGGCCAATTACTGAAAACTTTACAGCTCTTCCAGCTGGGGGTCAGACCAAAAGCCTGATTCTAGTTGATTTAATCCAAAGTGAAAGACTCTGGGAGCTTCTGAAAATTCTGATAAACTAAAAGATGAAAAAAGTGGAAAGACCAGTTCTGCCCTTCCTGCAACAGAATATTTTGGGAATGCGAGAAACTGAAAGCTACTCTCAGTAGTAAAAAAGAGTAGCTGAAAACAACAGAGAAGCTGTTGTTGAAAAATCCCAACACACTTGAGTGATGAAAATGACCCTGAGAGAAGCCAACCTAAAGTGGTCCCTGCTCAGCTCTCTCCTACTCCCCAGGCATTCAGAGAGCAGCCCCCCAGTGGTGGGAGAGTGTGCGCTTCCTTCCAGCATGCACAGCCTGTTCTTGGCTGGGTAGAGTCAGCCACCAGGGATTGAGAATGGGAGGGGTAGTTACAGGAGGTGACCCCCATAATCCCAGGATTAATCTTCGGGAGACAAATTCATGATGTCTGAGCTACTCTTGGAATAATGTGGACAGAAGTTGTCAAGACTGCATATTATATCAACTGGAAGCAGCCGTGTATATTAATGTTTACTTAAATTGGAACTTGTATAAGAAAAAGAATGAGAGTCTGGTTCAATAAAAATGACTATGTCAGAGACTTGAAAAGGGTCACTCTGTCTTCTATAGTGTACTTGGCCATTTTAATGGATAAAATTCAGGATTTTTTTTTTTCAGTTTACTTGGAGTATCCAAAATTTCAAGCAGTAGAGAAATAATAAGACAAGTTTTCAAAAAGCTGGCATTCAAGTTGAATCCTGATAAAAACCTAAATAATTCAAATGCACATAGTGATTTAAAAATAAACAAATAAATAGCATGTCCAGTGTTGCCCAGAGGTTGAGTGTCGACCTCTGAACCAGGAGGTTGTGGTTTGGTTTGATTCCAAGTCAGGGTGCATGCTTGGGTTGTGTGCTGATCAATGATTCTCTCTCAACATTGATGTTTCTTTCTCTCTCTCTCTCTCTCTCTCTCTCTCTCTCTCTCTCTCTCTCTTTATCTCTCTCTCTCCCCCTTCCTCTCTGAAATCAATGAAAATATATTTAATTTAAAAAATAAACAGAGCCTATGGAATAATCAAAGATGAAGTTTTGTGGAAAAGCCTGACAAATATGGAGAACAGGAACTTAAAGCTAATCAAGAGGGAGGCTAGCATGAAAGCTGGCATTATTATAATTTTTATATTTTTGATGATTATCCTGAAGTCAGAAATGCATTTGAGGCTGCTGTTAATTCTAGGAAAGTATGGTTTCTGTTTTCTATTCTAAAAATATATTTTATTGATTTTTTACAGAGAAGAAAGGAGAGAGATAGAGAGTTAGAAACATCGATGAGAGAGAAACATCGATCAGCTGCCTCCTGCATACCTCCTACTGGGGATGTGCCCACAACCAAGGTACATGCCCTTAACCAGAATTGAACCTAGAACCTTTCAGTTCTCAGGCTGACGCTCTATCCACTGAGCTAAACCGGTTTTGGTTGAAAGGATGGTTTCTGAATTTTGACTCTCCTCCAGGATGTTCACACTGCCATGATTTAGTTCTCACGTGGAGAGATTTTGCTAAAGTCCATGGATTGCTTTGACTTTGAGTGGTTATCTGTGGTGATGATAGAATGTTTTGCCCAATGATAGGACTCAACGGTTACCCTGGCCTCTTCATTTTTAGGTCTGGAATGGCTGCAGTGAAATACCATGGTGATAGATTAAAGGAAAGTTTAGTGACTTTTGCAACGTGGTATGTTAGAAACACAGTGTCATAATTGCAGATTAGAAATTTTGCAAATGCCATATAAACTATTTTTTGCTGCTGGTCTTGCCTGGCTGATCACTTCTTGTTCCAAAGGAGGAGATTGTTTAAATACAAAGACATGTCTCAAACTGAGAGAATCCTGCTGCGTTTAGGGCAAATCACTAGAACCAAATGACACTAAAATATGAGTGGCCAGCCATTTCATCATTTCCTAAAAAATAAAAGAAAAAATCCTTCTCTGGCTTGAATTTGAGGAACATAAAATTATTTAAGTCTCTAGCACATGGTAATACAATGGTTGTCAAAACATGATTCCTTTAGATAATATAGAATGACTTTTCATTCATTAGACAGAATTTATCTTCAGGATGATTTGGAATTATTAAGTTGACAATGCCAAAAGCACTTCATTCTTGTATAATTGATACATTTGGGAAAGTGCTAGAGAATGGACTCCCCAAGTAACTTGACTATCTTTTGTACTCTGGAGGGATTCCAGTTAACCTTAAAATCTCACAAATCATCTTAAACTTTGTAATCTATTAGACAGGAGCTCCGAATCTCACTGTAAGAGGGTTTTGTTAATGAATGAAGAATACTTACGAGAAAATTTCCAGTGACCTCTCATCCGTCTATTAGATGATGGCAAAAGAAATGCTATGATTAATGTATGCCCTTATATACTAATTTCCATGTAAGTCATCATTTTGTTTTTAGTTCTAATTACTTATAAGGTGCTAAATGATCATTTTCATTATTTTGCATCCTCAAATATCAATAAATTTATGGATTAATAAATATGGTTATAAATGCATTTCATGGTGAATAACCAAAAATATATTCTATACATTGGAGTGAAAGTTTTCATTTCATATACACACACACACACACACACACACACACACATTATATCATCAAAAATATATCTAGACATAGATAGATCAGAAAAAGATTAGATGCATTGAATAAACTCCTTAAGCTTTAGTATTAGTACCCATATTTAAATTCAGAACTCTTAATTCAAGGTGCTACATGCTTTCAATAACTAAGCAATGCCTCTCCTATGTCTCTGATAAGTAGATTAATAAAAAAGTAGAACATGATGGGGGACAGAAAAAGAAAGACTGAAAATTACATTTGAGCCAAGAAAACATCATCATGCTCCTATCCATGAGTCTCCCACTAGTCTCCCCACAGATCAACTCTTTCACAGTAGTCAGAATTTTCTTAGATAAATCTTGTTTATCATGAAGGGATTCTGGTTGAAACCATGTGTATATCTCAGTATATGTACATATTTATACTGGTTTCTCATCAATAAGTGATTAAAAGACATTTTGTTCATATTATTAGTAACTTATCCTATTTAGAAAAAGAAAGAGAAAAAGAGAAGAAATATACATTACACATAAGATTCAATGACTAAAAGGAAGGATACCTAGATGAAGTATAGAAAACCTTAGCACAATTCTTGGCACAAAGTGAGATGTAATAATTGGTAGTTAATAAGTGTTTTTAATCTGATAGATAAAAGGAGGAAACGATTACTTTAAAATATAGAAACTGTCCCCCAAAATGTATAAATCCCAGGACATTGTGCTATATTCTTTTGCTATTGCTGCTCTAACAAATTGCCTCATGTTAGGTAGCTAAAACAACACATCATTGCAATCTTGGAGTTTAGAATCCTAAAATCTGTTCCATGGAGTTAAAGGCATGGTGTCAGAGACCTGATTCCTTTTAGAGTTTCTACCAGATAATCCATTTCCTTTTGGTTTTCTAACTTTTAGATGCCATCTTGATTATTATCTCTTCTTATTATTTGTCCTCAGATAAGTCTAACAACTATAATATCCATAAACTGTCTACGTACTATGTAGTTCGAGCTGTAGCTTCTCTTTGCCCAAGTGTATTGTTCTCAATCCTGTCTCTAGGGACCCCATTCCTGTAGAGTGATCAATTCCTTGTGTAAATGATAATATTACTGCTCTTAAACTTACTCCAGAGTCTCTGAAATCACATACTCTTTGATGGAACAGGGAAAAACATTTTTCAAATGTAATTTGAAAACATGCAGTCTATCTAAAAAATAAGAGGGCAGGGTGGAGAAGGTCAAAGGGGGAAAATAAGGGGACATCTGTAACACTTTCAACAACAAAGATAATTTTTTTAATAAATAACATTTTTCAAAACAAAATAAACAGATAAAAACTAATAGCAAGATCACACTTAAGTTTCTTTAGAGCCTGGAAATATCTGTCTTATTCACACAATCTTGTCCATCCTACATAATAAAAGCCTAATATGCAAATCAACCAAATGGCAGAACTATTGATTCTTACGATGCATAGTGACCACCAAGGGTCAGACGCTCAATGTAGGTGCAGCCCAAAACCCACAGGCCCCAGGCCAGCCAGCAGAGGCCTAGCAATCATCCCACCAGTCTCCCCACAGATTGACTCTGATTACCGGCTAGGCCTAGGGAACCTACCCATGCATGAATATCATCTTTACATAAACACACATACACACACACATGCACTGAGAAAACAGGTATACATATCTATATTATTGTCCTGGTCCAGGCATAGATAATAATGTTTACAGCTAATAAGTAGCTTTTAGCCTATTTATCCAAATGTAAGTCTTTTATAAAAAGATTTTCCTTCACCATTTTCCTGAAGAACAGGGAACTGTGGAAATGGGTATAACGAATCCTGTTTCTTTAACCCACTTTAGATTTCAGATCTCAAAAATTGATAGACAATAATATTGATATTTTAATCCACTAAATGTGTATTGATTTTTAAAGCATCCATAGGAAATTAACACAAATATTCATTTCACTAAATACTAATCCAAGAGATTAATACAAAGGGAGATTTAAAACGACACAATGGAGTTCAATACTTCACCAAGGAAGGCAAAGATTTGTAGCTTTGCCAGACACAGAACATATTAGGCATTTTGGATTGTTTTTCTTAAGATATTCATAAAAAATCTTGGAAAAATTTCCATTTAAGTTGAGTCATAAAAATAAGGAGTCAGACATTTAAAGACAGAATGGGGAGTTAATCAGAATGAATCTTTCTGATTATAATAATATAAATAAAAGCAGCAGGAAGAGAATAGATTATGATGCTTAGAAATTAAGAGAGCATTAGTGTGGCTGAACACTGGAAATTAAGTGGAGGAAAACTCTATTTAATTAAGGAAAGACTAGAACAGTTGTCTTTAAAAATAGAATTGATAAATTACTTAGGAATCATTGATACACTGCATTATAGGGGATACAGGGAAAAGTGGGGCACAAGAAACCGTGACATCCTTATTACTAAAAGTGTGGTCCAGAGACAAGCAACATCAGTTAACACCTGGGATATTGTTAGAAATATAGAAATTTAAAGTCATCCTTGACCTACTAACTTAGAATCTGATTCATTTTAACAAGATTCCTAGGCTATCTATATGCTCATGTAAGAAAGAAACACCAAAGATGGTTCCTCAATTTTTCTGAGGTGTTTTGGCTGGGGAAAACAATTGTCTGTGGATAATATTTTACATGGTTAGAGACTAGGACCATATCCTGATTAATAAAAGATGTGCACTGCCCAGCTGGCATGGCTCAATGGTTCAGCATTCACTTATGAACCAAGAGGACACATGCCTGGGTTGCAGGAAGCAGCCAATCAATGAATCTATCTCATCATTGATGTCTCTCTCTCCCTCTCCCTTCCTGTCTCCCTTCCATATATATATGTATATGTATATATATATATGTATATACACATATATGTGTATATATATATACATATATATACACATATATGTGTATATGTGTGTGTGTGTTTACGCACACATGCGCGCACATGCGTGCGTGCTTATTTGGTTATTTATTTCTTCTTATTATTATTAGTTTAACATTAAAAGTGCTGTGTGGTGGTAAGTTTTATGTGTTAAATTATGTGCTCAGAAGGTGTCACAATTAATTATGATTTCTGTTTGAGGGTGTTTCTGGATGAGATAAGCATTTGAACCCATGAACTCAGTAAATTATATCTGACCCCCCTCCCCCAAATGTGAGCGATCATCATTCAATGCACTGAAAGCCTGATAATACAAGAGGAGGAGGAAGGGGGAATTTGCCCTTACTGCTTTCTTTCTGCTTGAGTTACCTGCTCACATCTTTTCTAGCCATTGGACTGGGATTTGCTCCATCAGCTGGTTTTCAGGCATTTGGATTCAGAATGAATTACTCCACCAACTTTTCTGGGTGTCCAGTTTACAGGTGGGAGATTCTGTGTCTTCTTAGCCTCCATAATTTCATGAGCTAATTCTATGGCATAATATATTAATTCCATATAATAAATGTCTTTCTCTCTCCCAATATATATAAATGTAAAGATATTTTCCAGTGACACAGAACCAGTATATAAATATAGGTATATAAATGTAAGTATATAGAAGTAAAAAAATCTATACTGGTTCTGTTTCACTGGAGAACCCTAATACATGTTAGTACCTTCTTTTTTGATATTTTGATATTATAAGAGCAATGAGTTTCAGCTAAGAGCAAAATAAAGAAAGAATATGAAGGTTTTATGATATATGAATAGTGGTGAAATTTCAGTCATTATAATCACTATCAACATTATCATCATTACCACCATCATTGTAATAGCTTCTTTAATAAGAGCAAATATTTATTTTTGTCCCTATAATATACCACACAGAGATCTAAGTGTTTTATGGGTATTATTTAATCATTAGAACCTCTCTATGAGGTGATTATTATTAGGACTAGTTTTATAGATAAGCAAACTAAGGCACAAGGATGTTAAGAAAATTACTCAATATTCTATAGAAAGTAGTGGTGTAGTGTTTTAAACAACATAATTGGATTTGATTCCTGTCGGTTGCAGTTTTCACTATAAAATCTTATCTGAATGTAAAATAGTATGTTTTTCAATAGCACATTTATCATTCGTATGAAAGTTAGATATATATCTGTCCTTATAGTTAGTGAGCTTACCAAGGGCTCCACTTGACCTCATATCCTCAAATTCTTAGTACAATGCCTTTGAGAGGTTTTCTGCAGATATGTGCTAAATCTTAACTTTAATCATTGTAAGGTAGCTAGGAATTACATATATATCAAGGCAGAGGTTAGACACAAAAGCACCTTTTCTTTTAACTTTAGTATGCTTGACAAACATTGTTCAGTTTCTCAGACAAGTAGAAATATGTTTCAGGAGAGAAAGACTGAGACCGATAGTAGACATAATTTATATCGCAAGGTTTCAGTGATATAATTAGTGAGAAAGTGCCTCATGAGCTTGCTGTTCTTTCTCATATAATTTATTTTAAAGCACAGAATATATAATAGTAATTTTTTCCAGATTTAAAGGATATAAAAAAGTGAAGTTTAAAGATGATTTTAATTATATATTATATATTCTTTTTCTTATTTAAAATAGTTTTTATTGACTTCAGAGAAAGGAAGGGAGAGGGAAAGAGATAGAAACATCAATGATGAGAATCATTGATCAGTTGCCTGCTGCACCCACCATCCTAAGACTGCCTCCTGTGAGCCTCCTACAGGGGATCAAGCCTGCAACCCTGGGCATATGTCCTGAATCTGTGACCTCCTGATTCATAAGATGCTCAACCACTGAGACTCACTGGCTATGCTCCAATTATATTCTTGAAATCATCTGTTCCTCCAGGTAAATGGAGAAGGAGAGAGAGATGAATTAGAGGCATTGAGGGAGGAAAAATAGGAGAGGAAGAGGAAGATCAAAAGAGAGAGGGCAGCAAGCACAGAGGGAGACTTTAAATGAGGACATAAAAAAAGGGTTGCTTGCTGAATTTAAATTTATTTATGGAGGCAACCAAAAAATAGAAATTGTTCTGTTTAATTAAAGAGATGCAATAGAACTTAAAGTAACAGTGGGAAGTTTTCTACAGAAAAGAAAGGGGGAAAAAACCCAGTTATCTGAGTATTATATGAAAGAAGAGAAGCCAAAAATACTGAGATAAGAAACAAGTACAACAGGAGTTTTTCAAGTGAAATGCTATATTCAGTGTACTTTGCAATGTGACCCTTCTTGTAACCCCACATATGCTGAGTTAAATTACAGGAAACAAATTACACTGGAATGATTAGATGATTTCTGGAAGCCAGTGAAGAGAATGAGTGTCTTGTCAGGACTGTCTGGAGCCAACAGGACAACCATCTATCTAGATTGCCTTCTGTAACTCAGTGAATTTTTTTCTATAGATATCAAAAATAGAGAGGAAAATAAATTCTATGCTTCACTTAAAATGTGGGTAGTCTGCATAATTTTAATATTTTATGTGCTTTAAATTGTTTGTCCTCTAAAAGCTCATGCTAACATTAGTTTCAAAAATTAATTTATAGGGGAATGTTCTGTTCAAGTGCCATGGAATCAATGATATTTATTGATGATAAATATCTGGTAAGATTTATTAAGGGCATCTTGTACAAAACAATACACCATGCATTTTAAACTACTCATTAAATATATGTCTTGCCTTTAATTAGCTAAATATTTCATTGTACATGGTACATGCTTCCAGAAAATCTAATCCTAAAAAAGATATCGTCCTGCCAACATCTGTAAGGGATAATTTGAAGGGACATTTGGTAATCTATCTTCTTAGAATACATATACCATATATAAAATATATATCATATATATATATGATATATATGTATATACACATTTATACACACACACACACACACATACAATTTAAAAAGTGCTTTAGAAAATAAATCTGATAGTAATACAGCAATCTGTGTGTTATTATGTCCCTTTTTTATGATAAATTCAAGGCATGAAGTGATAGCATTTCTACAGAGGTTATATTAATCATTAAAAGTGCTGTATTAATTTCCGAGTGCTGCCATAACAAATTACCACAACAGGGCTTAACTCTATTTAATTTCCGGTAGAGACCAGAACTCTGGAACCTAAGAATGGGCAGGGTCCTGCTCCCTCTGAAGGTTCTATCCTTTATTGCATCCTCCCGGCTTCTGATGCCTCCCAGCAACCCCTAACATTCCAATTTCTGTCCCCCTCTTCACACGGCCTTCCCTGTGTCTCTTAGTCTCCTCTCTTTCTCTGTCAAGGACTTCAGTCATTGGGTTGAGGCCTACACTGATCTAGGATGATACCAATTTGATTACTCTACAAAAACCCGTATTTCAAATAAGGACACATTTAAAGATACCAGGGGCTAGAACTTCAACACATCTTATTGTGAGACACAATTGAGTCCATTACAAATAGTAGTAAATACGTTTAATCTATTATCTCACTCAGTTCTCAGATTAACCCAATGAAGTACGTACTAACATTACTTTTGCCATTTAGTTGAAAATCATACAGTTTTTGCATGATGGTTCAGCAAATAGAATTGAAATTCTGTCCAGTTTAACTCCAGAGGTAAAAATCTTAACCACGCGGAATACATATGTAATATTCCAGCTAGACATCACAGAGGAGCATGCCAAATTCTGTCTTCTGACTTCACTTTTTTGTTGTTTGTTTCAATTGATATTTATTGAGTACCTGGTCAAAGTCAAGCACTGATCTAGGCGCTTGTATACAGCACTGCAATCAAGTAGACAAAAATCACTGATCTCATATAGTTATAGCTTACTGATGGGTTTACATTGTGGTGTACAAGATAAATTATATACGCATGCATGTACTAGTATATGTATACCAGTATATACTAGTATATGTATATGTATATGTATATGTATATGTATATGTATATATGTAGTACTTAAGGATGAATATATTTCCCTAATACTATTACTATTTTTTAATATATTTTATTGATTTTTTACAGAGAGGAAAGAAGAGAGATAGAAAGTCAGAAACATCGATGAGAGAGAGACATCGATCAGCCACCTCCTGCATGCCCCACAGTGGAGATGTCCCTGCAAGCAAGGTGCATGCCCTTGACGGGAATCGAACCCGGGACCCCTCAGTCCGCAAGCCAATGCTCTATCCACCGAGCCAAACCGGTCTTGGCCTATTATTTGTTTCAGCTCATTTTAAAGGAGACTTTCTGAAAATATTACTGTAAGAAATAAAGGAATAATTTCAGGGTTTTCCAAATGGAAATCATGATTAAAACTCTACAACCCATAATTCTGGAATTTTTTAAGAGACAGAAATAGATTGTTTTTTATACAGGCAAGGATAGGCTAGTATAAAGGTAGCAGGGAAATTTTCTGAGATACCTACATGCAGAATGTTTCTGTCAGAAGCGCTCGGTGTCTCTGCAATGCCTTAGCCTGTTCTGCAGTGGGGTTTTACTGTCAGTAGCACCTGTTATTTAGTAATTGACTAGTACTGAGCAACCCGATGACCTTTGCAAATGCCAACTTCTGGTCAATACCTGATGTAAAAGTCAGTAGGAGAATACAGATCTCTGTACAGGATGTTTCTGCTCCTGTAGCTATCATTCCTTTAGTCTTAATGCCAAATTAGTATAAGCTTTGCTTGACCCATAAGGGTAATGACAATTATTTCTTATTATAAGAACATTCTGTATTAAAAACAGTAGAAATATCAGAAAAAATACAAAAATAAAATGATATAAAATAAAATTGAAGGATACCAGCAGCATATTTTCTTTGCTTTTTTTGCAGCTAGACATGTATAATAATAAAAGTTGTAATATGCTAATTAGACCAGACAGCAGAACAACCTTCCAGATGACCTTCTGGATAAAGCTGAGACTGTGAGTGCTGAGGCACACTGCCATGGCAGCTGCAAGGGCTGAGCCCCTTGCATGAATTTTGTGCATTGAGCTTCTATTGAAATAAATAAAATTATAGGCTGGAAAAAATGTCCCAAGGTCTCATTAGGCTTTCTCTATTATAGCTTAGAATAAAAAGAAGTTTGGGAATCTGTGTTTTCTTTTTTAATTTTATCCCCAAAGTGGAAGGGTTCAATCATTGTATGAATACAAAAATCATCATTGTATGAATTAAAAGTTAAAAATTATGTTAAATATTCTTGATTTAATTTTGTGGTGGTTTGGATAATCATTTAAATATAAATGACATCCAGAATAAAATTACCTCTAGGAAGTAGTAGTAATTAATAAGCTATAGTTAAAATAAGAAAATATACAAGCACAGCTTCATAGTTCCTTGGTTATAACTGATACTTGGATTAGTAGAATAATGTTATTGGATAGAAACAGAAAATAATAAAATACTGTGTAACAATCATACTGCATGGTACTGATCTCCCAAATAATCTATGTATGAGTTTTCTGTGGATGTGAAGTCATAGTTTCAGTATTATAAAAAATTCTGTGACTATTAATATGATCTTATTTTGAAGCTCTCATTGATATCATTGTGTTCTCTATATATCTTTATTGGATTTTATAAAATAAATTTTATTCCCTCTAGCAATGAAAACATGGGTTCTCAAGATTTATTTTTTATCTTTTGCCTATTATGATTATTATAACTAACTGTGGTTTATTTTACCCTTTGTCTGACAGAATCATAAAGTTGACTTTGTAGAACAAGCCTACTAATTACACATGACCTAATAACATCCATTTTCATGTACTAACTTCCCCTGGTTATTATTTTAATTTTGATTTCTTATTTAACATTTCCTTTAATTGTTCTTTTGAGCACTACCAATTAATTATAAAAAGTACAATACAAACAAAGAAAAGAATCAACATACAAGATAGTAATAAGAGAAACTCTACTAAGAATGGTTAGTTATTATTGGAGAATTATTAATATTTTATTCTTTCCCTATTTCTTTGCAGAAAAACTGCAAATATTTTATTTTCAATATAAAAAGAAACTATTAAAAAGTTAAATATATTAAAGTACTAGAATACATTATTGACACAGTAGGAGACCTACTTTGTTACAGCTCTTGATCTCACATGATATGTTCTGAACTGTGTTGCTGTACAACTTTGCTATTCAAACTACAGTTCTAGGCACTACTAGGGGCTGTGAGCAGTGAGATTGTAAGCCATGTCTATGACCTCACACAGAACTACTCAGTCTGAATGTGGCCTTTATAAGGTTCCAGGTTCTTATTTGTATGATTAAGTTTTGGAATCTCTGCTGGAGAATTCATTAGTGTTCCACATAAGAGAATAGATCTGTATTCCAAATGCTGGAGTATGTTACATGTGATATTCTCTACATCCGGGTAGTACTTCTGAACTTGTCCAGATTTCTGAGTTAGCAGAAACTACATTTAAGAAATAGAACCCTGAATATTGCAAACATATTTGATAAATAATGATTTTTTCCAAAGTAAAAGGGATTTAACATACTAAAAAATAAACTTTCCATATAATGTATTCGAAATCACTAGTCTAAGCCAAAGGGTAAGAAATAAGTAGAAGAAAATAATTTTAGTGTGTGTGGTAAAAGAGGACTAAGAAGAATGATCCTATATAATAAAAGGCTAATATGCAAATTGTCCCCTCGACCTGGAGTTCTACCAGGAGTTTGACCAGAAGGCAGGGCTGTCCAGTCAACTGCCCATGGCCCCTCCCCATGGCTGGCCCCGCTCCAATTGCCCCCTCCCACCCTAATTGGGGCAGGCCAGCAGAACACCACCCATGCACTAATTTGTGCACCGGGTCTCTAGTTAGATATAAAATGCAATATTTTAAATCTATTTTTTTCATGTGGAGAACTTGCTTATATAGAGAAAAATATATTTTTACATTTGATTCAATGATTCATTTATCAGATAGATGCTGGGGGGGGCAGGATGGGAGGTATGAGAGAATAAAGAGGGAATTAATGATTATGGAAGAAGACTTTGTACAGTGTCAAAAAATGGGTTGTGGAATTGTGCACCTGAAACCTGTATAATTCTGTTAACCAGGATCACCCCAATAAATTCAACAAAATGGAACAAAAATGTATCTATTTATTCTGATGTCAGATACTAGATATATACCTGTAAGAATATATTACCAGTGAAGTTAGTAGCAATGCATAACAGTACTTTAATGTATGCTTATTACCATATAAAAAGTATAAATAATATAATACATTTTGTTTTAAATGCTATGCAGAGACATAGTTATGATTATTATTTTCTAATTTACATTCTTATTCTTGATATTAGAGGTATACTTTCTAATACCTTTTTTTCAAAATACTTCACATATAACATAACATACATTTTTCCAACAACTTTCAGTAGGTTTTACATCAGAGTTTATACATCAGTAGTTCGTGGAATTTGGCAGGATTGCCAAGTCTCACACATTCTGAAGCAGCTCATTTTTTTTAAAGGTGTGAAATACTTTCTGTGAGTTGATGAATCAAACTTTTTAGAATATATATGCTTTTGCATAATATCACAGTTTTAAATAAATCGGGTCCTATCAATAATCCTTAGAAAAAAGATCTAGAAAGGAAGTAATTGTTAAGGATTTTGAGCTACTCATCAAGCAGAGCCCTCTCCTGCCAAATATCTGGTGCAAAAGAAGAGCATGGAGGTAAGGTGGCTGATTTTCTAAGAGCTTCTACTGATTGTATTATCTTCAGCAATATTTTCCAAACATAAGTCTAAGCTGATTGTTTCACAGGGCTTTTATTGGTTTGAGGCACTCTCCTTCGGATATTCACATACTCACCTGCCCAACCTTGTTGAGCGGGGTCCTAAAATGTATAAATCATCTGAAAGCTCAAAGTGCAAAAGCTTGTTTCACTTTTGTTAGATACCTGACCTGTCAAAGCCACTGTTGATGGATGCTTTTGCTAGGCTTGGGTGTGCATGGGAGGGCATAAGCTGCCTACTGAGGTCAGGTTCTACCAGTAGTGAGTCTGGGGCAGGTCAACAAAAGGCCCAGGGCATCCCAACATCTGGCCCCACCTACTGGTGGCCTGCTAGGCTCAGCCACTGAAAGATCCTTTAGCAGTTTTCAAGTTGCATGTGACAGGTTCTGAGTCACCAGGTGGGGACGAGTGGTGTGCACCAAGTTGACACAGATTTGAACTTGGCACCAGTGCTAGGTCTGCAGCCACTCAATAAAAGTCTCAGGGTACCCCAAGGCCAGCCACCATCTTCCTGGGGCCTACAGACCTTTATTGTGAGGCAGAGTCTCAAGAATTCATCAGGGTGAGGCCAGGGAATTCATCAGGCTAACACAGGCTATGACTTGGCCATGTGAAGGGAGTTCTCTACACAAAAACTATGGAGCAGGTCTGGGAACACAAGGGGAAAATGGCCTTAGCCGCACAACTCAGGCTCTGCCTGTGTATCTTTAATACTGCCTAAGTCTGCCAGGACCTTGTCGAGAGCTTTCCAGGAAAGACTACAGCAGTCCCAGGCTGCCCACAGCTGGTTGATTCCTGGGCAGGGCAGGGCATAGCAATAACTTGGCAGGGCTGGGCACAGGGAGTTGGGAGGGTGGGCCAGCGGATATTTGCCGGCCTACTCCTTTGGAGGGGAGTGTTCATCCCAGGAAAATGAAGTCTGTGGGCAGTGTGGGAGAGACACTCGGCACACTGACAATGGCAGATAACCCTTTTTCTGACGCCACGCAACCCAATCTTTCTCTGTATGACTGCAGTCCACGCTCAGCTGCTGTCCCTTTACATGGCCACGGATATACATAATTGTGTTTGCTGGCCCTTTAAGAAGGAACCTGGCCCTCACCAGTTTGGCTCAGTGGATAGAGCATCGGCTTGCAGACTCAAGGATTTCAGGTTCAATTCCTGTCAAGGGCATGTACCTTGATTGCAGGCACATACCCTGTGGAGAGTGAGTGTGCAGGAGGCAGCTGATCGAGGTTTCTCTCTCGTTGATGTTTCTGACTCTATCCCTCTCCCTTCCTCTCTGTAAAAAATCAATAAAATATATTTTTTTAAAAAGGAGCCTGGGCTTCTAGCAAACTCCAGTTTGTCCATCGCTGATTCCCACAGGCAGGGGTAATGTGGGCTCCTCTCCTTGACTCTGGTGCTCTGGGCTGGGGGGCCTGATGTGGAGCTGAATCCCCTCGCTCCTCAGCTGAGATATACCCCTGATTCTTAACGACCGCAAGTAGTGTGGGGCCATCCCTTTGTGAGTCTCTGCCCTTCTCACTGCCCTCAATGTGGCTTCTTCATTAGTTCTAAGACTTCTGTTCAGCTTTTCTTCAGTTGCTTATTTAGGTTGATTTTCCTATAATTTAGTTGTAAATATGGTTTGGTCTTGGGAGGAGGTGTTACTTCCAACTTTGTGCCAACTTGTGTCTGTTTCTTGAGTTCTTTTTTGTGTTTTTGGTAAGTGTGCTATAATTTTGCTCATCATTTCTCTGAAGGTAAATGTCATTCTCCGGATGCCATATGGTTTTCTCTTATTTCTTGCTCCTCAGCAGTTTGACTTAATATGTTTTGATGTTTGTATGTGTCTTTGTGTTTGTGTTTTAATTTGTGGGTGTGCGTGTGGATGTGGGCAGTGTATGTTTTTGGTATTTCTCCAGGTTGGCACACTATGACCTCGAACAACGGTTTGTTGTCTGTTATCACTTTGGAAAACTTATCAGCCATTATTCTTTCAAAAATGTCTTGCCCAGAGATCTTAATTTAGCACACATTTGTTATGCCACAGATTTTGGATAATTTTGTTTTATTTTTACTCTTTTGTTTCCTCTTGGTATTTTTTTTGTGTAATTTAATCCCTCTACTTTTAAGATTACTGATTTTTTTCCTCAGTTTTGTTAAATCTTCTGATGAACTTATCACGACTTTCTTCATCTCTATGCATTGCTTTGAATAATTTCTATTAGTTTCTTTTTTTTAATTCAATTTCACTGCTGAAATTATTTTTGCATATAATCTACCTTTTTGATGAGGTATTATTATTATACTAGAGGCCCGGGGCACAAATTTGTGTACAGGTGGGTTCTGGCTAGCCCCATCCCCAATTGGGGGGGCCCCTGTTCAGGGTCGGGTCCAGCCAGAGGGAGGGGCCACAGGTGGTTGGATAGCCAGCCCCACCCCAGATTGGGGTGTGATTAGGGATGGGAGGAATGATAGGAGGTGGGGCAAGCCCAGGAGAGGGGGCTATGGGAGGTTGGGGGAAGGGCTGGTCAGGGCCATCGTTGGGCCAATTTGCCACCACAGTGTGCATCGTAGGGACTGGTCATTCCAGTCATTCTAATGTTCCTGTCATTTGGCTTTTATATATAAATATATATATGTGTGTGTGTGTGTGTGTGTGTGTGTATAAAAGCCAGAAGGATCATAAGTATCATAACACATAGGTCTATACTGTACATTTTTTAAATTTCATACTGTTTTGTTTTATTTTATTTTATTATTTTGCTCCCTCCTAACCCTCTCCTAAATTTCATACTATTTTAAAACTGTCACTTTGGGAGTACAATGTGAAAGAGATATAACTTTTCTCTACTGTATATAGAAATTAACCAAACATGTCCACCTACGGGACTGATGTATGTATGTGTATAACATACCTAAATATATTCTGATTCATCCAACAATTTCACAAACAAGGAGGTCAGGAGATGGAACAAGTATATCACTCAAAAGATACCTTCCTCTTTTGTAGAGTGAATAAACCTCTGCTATTTCAGACACCTCTCCAGCTTAAGTTAATTAATTATATCATGAAAAGACAGGGCATAGAAGATACATATAAGCAGTATCATACATAGTCAGTCCTTAAATTACAATGTGGTATTTTACTTTTTTTAAAGTAATATTTCTAAGCTTCATCTACCTTAAAATAAGTAAGCAAAAATAGGGAAATTATTTTATTTCTTCCTAATACAACCATTCCCTTTTACTTTTTTTTTTTAATATGCCATTCTGATTTATTGCTGTGTATTCTATTATAGAGCATTGGCTTTTCAGTGAAACTGATTTCTTTAGGTTTTGGTACTGTTTGCAAATACACATCTGCACCCTCTTCACTCTTCATATCCTAAATCTCCAGTGCCTGATCTCATCTTAATCCAATCTTTGTTTTTGCTTTTCTCCTGGATCAGATAACATAAATGGATTTCTTAGAAAACCCTTCAGATTTTATGAATCTTGTTTTCTAAGACTGCAATAATCAAGGGTGGAGTAAAGAACAAAATGAGTAAGAAAAAAATGCATCAATCTCTTTTTCAGTGTGATGATGAGACTACAGAACAACCGGCAGCCAGAGCTACATTAGCATCCATGAAGCACCAGCAGCATCTTCTGGACAAAAAGAAAAAATGTGGGATGACAGCAATAAGACTGTAATTAGTGTAAAATAGTTACTTGCTAATAAAGCTCTTTCTTTGTAGGTCATTATTAGAATTTTAAATAAAACTACAAACAGAAAGTCTATGAGCTCTAATAAGTGTTTATAAATATCTAAGTTAATCTTTCACTTAAATATGGCATTCTGAGTGCCACTTGACATTCCTAACTTTTAAAGAAGTAGACAATCCTAGATAATTATGAGATACAATTAGATCTGCTAACAATAGTATGTGCATGTGTATTTTTACTTCAACTTTCACGTTATGTACATGGCACGATCTTTTTCAGCTGTTACTTTATCATACCAACTTAAACCAAAGTTAGTGAATCACACTCTAATCAACCACATACAAAACAGTATCATGTGCAATAGTCATTTTTAAATAAAATGAGTTGGCATTTGCTTTCTTGTTTAGAGATTTGAGATAAAACTTATTTTTATCACTTAAAGGTACTGATAAAATCCTATCTACTATAATTAAAAAAAAAGTGTAATATGCTAATTGGACCAGACATCCTTCTAGACAAAGCCGAGCTGCAGCCTCAAAATTGAGGCTGCCACCTTGGGATCCAGGCAGCCACTGCAGCTATGAAGGCCTACTCTTGCACTGATTTCATGCACCAGGCCCCTACTTTTTAAATAAAATGAGTTGGCATTTGCTTTTTTGTTTAGGGATTTGAGATAAAACTTACTTTTATCACGTAAAGGTATTGATAAAATCCTATCTCTATATATAAAAGGCTAATATGCAAGTGTCCTCAGAGGAGTTCCAACAGCAGACCAGGAGTTCCATTGCTCACTATGACACGTGCTGACCACCAGGGGGTGGTGCAGAATGAAGGAAAGCCCAGGCTGGCAGCCAGCTGCTGGGGAAGGCAGGCCCTGGCTGGCAACCAGAAGGCCCCAGCTGACAGCCAGAAGGCCCTGATCAGGCCTGATCGCTGGCCAGGCCTAGGGACTTGACCCATGCATGAATTTCATGCACCAGGCCTCTAGTATATAATAAGGAGTTGGACAGGACCAGAAACTCATAATTATTTTAATGAGGTTTCCTGACCTCCCTTCACTCAGTTGGAAAAGTTACAAGACTATACTTCAGATGTCTTATAAAAAGGACTCTTAGTCTGAGCCTGTAGCACACAGCAGTGCATAATAATTACACCATGGCTTTACCAGTGCCACAATCAGACATTAACTGGTGAAAATTTTATAATTTTTATGTAAAAACAAAAGGAGCAGTAGTCTCAAGTCCTACTTTCTTTGAGAGAATATACTCCTTTTTTTTATGCAAAATCCACCTGCATGTAGAATTTTAATTATTTTTTTGTAATTTTTATGCAAAGGCCAATACATGGGAACACTAATAAGCAGTGTAGAATTTATTATTTGATTTTGGATAAGTCTTAAATTCACCAAAATAGGTTTGCACCACATGCCCCTGGGAAATTATTTTAAAATTGCATTAAGCATTAGATATCTTAGTTACCTTCTGCCTTGAGCACTACAGAAAACTGCCTGCTCTCACTCCAAAACACTTCACACTCTTGTCTTTCCTATTACCCAGAGTTGCCTCCTTCTCCCTTTGAGCTAGCTATTGAGTTCTAGAGTTTAAGATTCTAAAAATATTTTCTCAAGGAATTCTTGTGCTAGCTGCTTAGAGAATAAAGTAGCTTCCACATGATTACATATATTAATTTCTAGCCTCTCTAAACATATACACACTCACAATCTTTTCCTATTTTCTGCTTCAAAGGATCTTTTCATTTAAAGGTCCTAGAAATTAATTTTTTTGAAACCAGATAATTTTCCAGGTGCTTACATATTAAATATTGCCAAGTTCCACATGTGAGTGGATTAGATTATTTCTGGATCAAAGCCTGAAATGTATTAAATTAAAAATTGATTTTAAAGGACAGTATGAAAAATTTAAACCTGAGTATTTCCTTAGCACATTAGATGTTATGTTATATGATGACATTTTGTATTTCAAATGTAATCATTAATCTCAGGCAATACATGCCAGACAATGAGAATAATATTTTTTTTTCAGTATGTATCTTTGAGTTTTATACTGTGGTAACCTTTTTGGGAATGCATCTCAAAAAATTGCATGATGTGCCCTAATGGGTTTGGCTTAGTGGATAGAGTGTCAGCCCCCAGGTATGATTTCAGTCAAGGGCATGAGCCTTATGCTTAGTGAAATAAGCCAGTCAATGAAGGAGAAGCACCACATGATCTCACTTATTTGTGGATAATAAAGAACATTGTAAACTGATGAACAAAAGGATAGATACAGAGGCAGTAAAGCATCAAACAGACTGTAAAATTATAGCAGGAAGATTAGGGAGAGGTGGGGTAGATAAGAGATCAATCAAAGGACTTGTATCTATGCATGTAAGCGTAACCAATGAACATAAACACTGGGGGGTTGGGGTATGCCTGGGAGGGTGGGGGGCAATGGGGAGATATGTATACATGTAACACACACACAAAAAAAAGGCATGTATCTTGGTTGCGGGCACATCCCCAGTAGCGGGTGTGTGCAGGAGGCAGCTAATCAATGTTTCTAATTCTCTTTCTCCCTTCCTCTCTGTAAAAAAATCAATAAAATATATATTTAAAAAAGACTTTAAAAATTGTATGATACAATGATTTTCTTGATGCTTCCTTGTGTAACATAACTTTCAGTTTTAGGAAAGATCACTTTTCAGATACAAATTTCTAAAGGGAAAGAGATGAGATAGAGAAAAAGTATTTTATCTATTATTGCAGCCATATGCCATGTGTAGAATCTATTGCAGATTGTTAGTCTCTAGATATATTATCTCCACTTCACATGCCTCTACATTTGTAGATCTTTTATTTCTCCTTTGCAAATTGGCCACTATTTTTCCTTTCTTGGAACCATTTACTTTAGAAAGAGAGGGAGAAAGTAAAAGCATAACTTAAAAAAAAAACTTGAATAAGTAAGCTCCACCTTGACATAGCAAGATATAGATATAGATATGTAGATATGTAACTATATAGATATATAGATATATAGATACTACAGCCTTCCTTTTTCCATAATATATTAATATTATTCTGGATGAGAAGGATTGAGAGGAAGGATATCATATTGAGAGTAAGAGCATCAGACTGGACCTAGTACAACTGTTTGTGTCAAAAGCATAACTCAGAATTTTCTGAAGTGGCTCAAAGCAGCCCATGCAAGTAAATTGTTTTCTCCTCAGAGAACCTAAATGGGGGCTGGCATTGGTAATACTGGGTGTTAGATGGAAGAATGCTGCTTAACTGAATTTGTGTATATATATATATATATATATATATATATATATATA
>JAAGEH010002531.1:61189874-61229564 GCA_011751065.1 Lasiurus cinereus
AAAAGGCATGTATCTTGGTTGCGGGCACATCCCCAGTAGCGGGTGTGTGCAGGAGGCAGCTAATCAATGTTTCTAATTCTCTTTCTCCCTTCCTCTCTGTAAAAAAATCAATAAAATATATATTTAAAAAAGACTTTAAAAATTGTATGATACAATGATTTTCTTGATGCTTCCTTGTGTAACATAACTTTCAGTTTTAGGAAAGATCACTTTTCAGATACAAATTTCTAAAGGGAAAGAGATGAGATAGAGAAAAAGTATTTTATCTATTATTACAGCCATATGCCATGTGTAGAATCTATTGCAGATTGTTAGTCTCTAGATATATTATCTCCACTTCACATGCCTCTACATTTGTAGATCTTTTATTTCTTCTTTGCAAATTGGCCACTATTTTTCCTTTCTTGGAACCATTTACTTTAGAAAGAGAGGGAGAAAGTAAAAGCATAACTTAAAAAAAAAACTTGAATAAGTAAGCTCCACCTTGACATAGCAAGATATAGATATAGATATGTAGATATGTAACTATATAGATATATAGATATATAGATACTACAGACTTCCTTTTTCCATAATATATTAATATTATTCTGGATGAGAAGGATTGAGAGGAAGGATATCATATTGAGAGTAAGAGCATCAGACTGGACCTAGTACAACTGTTTGTGTCAAAAGCATAACTCAGAATTTTCTGAAGTGGCTCAAAGCAGCCCATGCAAGTAAATTGTTTTCTCCTCAGAGAACCTAAATGGGGGCTGGCATTGGTAATACTGGGTGTTAGATGGAAGAATGCTGCTTAACTGAATTTGTGTATATATATATATATATATATATATATATATATATAAACTACTCAGTAAAAATTAAACTACTGACATCTACTCAAGTCAAATGGAAAACCTATCTTTTCTCTGTCTACAGAATCCCTGCAACTATGCCTACTAATTAGCAGGACTAATTGATAGCACTGAAATTCCCAGTGGGTCTAGATACCATATAGCCAATGAAATGTTGATTGTAGAGTTCATTATAATAGTGACTGGCTTTAATGTTCAAGAAATTATTAAACTTTATAATAAAATGAAGCAAAAACAATGGGAACTGAGACCATTATCTTTAGTTATGAGTTATACATTTTAGGCTTAAAAAAGGTTTGGAATCAGGAAAATACCTAAAATTTATATGAGCCTTGCCAAGAGTGGTTTGGCTCAGTGGATAGAGCTTCCGCCTGCGGACTGAAAGGTCCCGGGTTCGATCCGGTCGGGGGCATGTACCTTGCTTGTGGGCACATCTCCACTGTGGGGCGTGCAGGAGGCTGCTGATCGATGTCTCCCTCTCATCGATGTTTCTGACTTTCTATCTCTCTCCCTTCCTCTCTGTAAAAAATTAATAAAAACATATTTTAAAAAAATTTATATGAGCCTTTTTCTGAAGCTGAAAGGATCAGACCAATCAGTTTTCTACTTCATAGTAAGATATCTTTGCAGGAGAATACTAAAGCATGATATAACACTTTCTAAAGTGAAGCAGTTTTCACTGTCATTACAAAATGAGAGTTTCTCCACTTAGTAGTAATTCTTTCAAAACCAAATCTGAACTTTCTCTCTCTTTCTCTCTCTCTCTCTCTCTCTCCCCCACCCCCAGTAGATATGAGCGTCTTGGGTGGTAAGAGTAGTTATAATTATGAAAAATTGATAAAGTCAAGAAAGTATAGTTCACAAAGTTTTTATTCCTTGGTTCAATATATTTATGACATAGCCAAAACTGGTTTGGCTCAATGGAAAGAGTGTTGGTCTGAGGACTGATTCTGGTCAAGGGCATGTACCTTGATTGCGGGCACATCCCCAGTAGGGGGGCATGCCAGAGGCAGCTGATTGATGTCTCTCTCTTTCATCGATGTTTCTAACTCTCTATACCTCTCCCTTCTTCTCTGTAAAAAAATCAATTATATTAAATATATATATATGTGTGTGTGTGTGTGTGTGTAAATATATATATATATGACATAAGTTGTAGCAATATCTTTACCAATACAGCTCCTAGAGCAATGGAAACTAAGGAGAAAATAAACAAATGGGACTACATTAAAATAAAGGCTTCTGTACAGCAAAAATAACCATCAACAAAACAACAAGAAAGCCCACTGCATGGGAGAACATATCTGTCAATGTTATATCTGATAAGGGCCTAATCTCCAAAATTTATAGGGAACTCATACACCAAGTTCTGTCCTGTACTTTTTGTCTTTATCCTTTGTTCTAATTAGTTCAAATAAGCATTATAAATTTGTAAAATATAATTTCATTTATTTCTAGAACAAATGTGATTAGATAACATTTAAAGTTAAGCATATTCTAATATATGGAATGAAATCTGTACAACATACAGCGCAAAATACAGGTTCTGTAAAATGTTCAGTCCTACAATAGGATTAAAGAATCATAATATTTACTCAGTGTGATAAAACCAAGGAATGGCAACATCCTAAAATAATGTATTTTTGGAAAAACATCAGCAAAGGTTGACATGTGCAATGTTTCTCTCTATATTAAATAACAAATGAGAGAAAAGGGGTCTTAGGCTTCTGAATTTGCTTCTAATCAACTACTAGAGGTTACTAAATGTTTCTAAATTCTAGTTTTTTATCTATAAAAAATAAGATGACTATAAGGCTAAATGCAAAAGATTTATATGGAGATAAAATGTTAATATTAACATGCTATAACTACTATCATCACCAATAAAAACAAACAGTTCTGATCATTTAATTTTTTTCCATTTATTGCCTCATTTACTCCTTAGACATAGCCTATTAGGAACATCTTGTATTTCTGCTTGATATAAAGGATGAAGTATCTAAATTCCACTGAGGTAAAATAAGTTGCTCTTAAACACAGGACTCCTTATGAGCAAAGATTTGAATGCATTCAATAGGAAGATTTTACCCTTAACTATAATGTGTTATATGTAGGGATAATCTTCATTAGGAGCCTAATCATTTGTACAAACTTTCTCACTTATCTGAGATAAAAAGAAGCTTTAGCATATTCATAAACATATGAATACAAAGCAGTCAGGAAGCACTTGTGTAGCTCCTAAAGCCTGGTGAGGTTCAGCTGCAGTCATACACATCAATTAGAGTATATCGCTCCCCCGCCACCCCCCCGCACGTCTGTCTGGACACAAAGATCTCCAAATGAATGGAAAATTACGAGGGTTGGATTTATTCCATTTACTAAATGAAAACTATAATCTTGTCTTCTTCTTAACTGAGAGAGATCAAATAAAATACTTCATTCTGCAAATGATAAGCACTGCTTTTTGGAGTTACAGTAACAACCCTTCCTTTCACTGTACATTTGTGGGTTTTGCGTACCAACCCATCAAGAACATTTACTTCACTTCAAACATTTTCTGCCAAAAAGGCAAATTTGTGTATAAATGGCTCCAATCTGGGAAGCCATCCAAAAGAGGCTGTTCAGGTAAATAACAGTGTGATTTACATGCAGGTGCAAACATAAACTTAGAAATAATTTGAAAATGTGAACTAAAGATAAGAAGTAGAATTAACTAGACAGGTAAATTACTTTTGGGGGGTATTTTAAACATTCTAGAAATGTTCCAGTTCCATTATATTATTGTTTTTTTAGATTTAAAAGAATAACTCTCCCTTTGAGGTTTGTTTATATATTTTACTTTTACAGAAATATATATTAGCATCATGAATAATGGCCAGTTACTATCTAATAGTCAAATATACTAGTAGATTGGAAAGACTAAAAAACAAAATCACTCTAAGCAGATACAAGCAGATATATTCGTATATGAAGACATAATGCAAGTTTTCTTTTCTTTTCTATTTTTACTTCTTCTCAGCCCTCCATAAAATGATGGTATCTTATTTGTTTGTTTGTTTGTTTGTTTGTTTGTTTAGTACTACCTATGGCCACCAAGTAAGTCAACAACAAATCCAAATTAGGAGAATAAAAAGGTCATAGGTTATATAATAAATTAAAAAAATACATATACAATATTTTCTCTGTATCACTTTGAAGTTAAAAATAAATCATGAGCAATTGAAATTATAAAGGACTAAATCATGTTTTGTGAGATGTAGAGCTTTTATTATTATTTCCTTTGTCTTCAGTAGTCTTTTAAGTTTCTATTGGCTAACAGCTGTTGCTAGAATTCAGGAGAAACAAATGGCAAGAAAGCTAGTGGGGCATCCAATGACTGGTAATTGGTATTTGCATGCCAGCACCAAAAGATTCTACAAATGGAAATTTAAGAACTAATATTAGAAAATAATGCCTCCACTGACTACCCTTCAAATATTTTGTATGAGTAAAATTTTATAATTGTTATAAAATATTGCTTAATAAAATGAATTTGTAAATGGGCTTTATAAAATAAAATCACCTTTCAATTATTTAATGAATAAATGTAATTATTTACACATTGTTACTAGCAAATTAGCTACTACGGACAGTATAACTTCTTAAAGTTCTATGCAACAGATTTAACAACAACATTTCTGACATGTTAAACAAAATGTGACATAATCTTCTTAAATATGAGAACTAAAAGGATATTCAAGAGCCAGGCCCATGTGGCTCAGTGATTGAGTATCTGTTTAAAGATCTATGAAATAAGCTGAAGAACCAGGAGGTCATGATTCAATTCCTGGTTGAAGTGCATGCCTGGGATTCAGACTTGATCCCCAGGTTGGGGTGTGCAGGAGGCAGTCAATCACTGGTTCACTCTTATCATTGATGTTTCTATTTCTCTATACCTCTCCCTTCCTCTCTGAAATCAATAAAAATATTTTTAAAAATAAAAGCATATTAAACAGATTTAATTTTGGTTCTTTATAGCCACAACTATATTCCAAGTAGTATTTCAAATATGTTGTGAATGATGTCAGCATGCTTCTGGAAAATATAGCCTTACTATTTCTCAAATAAGTAGAGAAATATTGACTATAATTAAGCCTACCTAAAATATAAGCTAAACTGCTGGTTTATAGTTATCCACGTTTGATTTACATTTTTGGCATGTATTAAAGTCTGTTACATTAGATAAAACACATGATTATTTGAATCACCCTTTCTTCATTTATAATATTTGATATAAGAGAACACAAGAAATATATGGAAGAGAGAAGAGGGGCAAGCAGATATTCAGAAAAAAAAAATTAGGCAGTTAGAAGTTAAACTAATGCAAATTTTAAGCCATTGGTTTATAAACTTAACAATACCTCTTTGCCTGGTTGATGAACGAACTCAAGAGAAGAATTCTATGATGGAAATTGCCATGTAAATTTATTTTTGTTCTCTTCTACAAATACTTTTTAATCTAATATTATTGCATATCTATTCACATTCCTGTCCATTGTGCTGATAAATCTGACTTTGTTTTCCTGTTTTACCTATTAATTATTAGTAGTTAAAGTACCAAGATGACTGTAATATATTATCTAAATTTATTATCCTGAAATTTGATCATTGTCTTCAATAATTCTTGTGTGTTAACTAAATATATTTTATTCTTAATACTTAGTTTGACAATCATCAGTAGTTATTCTAAGAAAGCAGTAAGTATATCACTAGAAAATAAAAACTATTTTAAGCAGATATTAGGTAAGCACTGATTATATAATAGGGGCCCTACCAAATACTGTAATCTTAAATAAAATGTGGTGATAAATAAAGGTATATTTGCATAGAGTCCTTGGAAATTCAACTGGGTCCAGAATAATTAAATAGAATGAGGGAAGGAAAAGATACTTTGCATATGAATGGGATCAGAAAAAACTGATACTTTCAGAAGCAGATACTTCTATATGTTTGCAGTATCTGCTTTAACAATTTATAGCACTGAGGAAGTGTACATGGTTAAAGTCATAATTGTATACATATACACTATATCCATCATCAGTTATTGACCTCCGCTGGCAATACAATGACCATCTTTTAACAAAACATTGCATCATAAATGTTCATGTACTCATTAATTTAAAAAAATTTAAAAAATAATAGGAAGTTACTTTAGTAAAGTGTATGTGAATTTTACAAATAAGTAGCCAATAATAATCTCAGTGAAAATGAGTAGTGCAAATTAAATATGAACAACAAGCAAAACTCTTCTGTTTGAAGGTTTATGAAATACTCTGAAGAACCTTAACTGAAGAGGATGGTTCATTTATGAGAGTCAAGCTCAAGTTTTTACACCTGCTTTTTCTACTGAATTTGATGTTTGACTTGGGTCAAAAATCTAAGACATTAGCATAGGTATATAAATAAAAGCTGTTAAAGCAGTGCTTCAGACAATGGCACAGAAAGGGGGCCACAAAAAAGAAAAGAAAAAAGAACATTAGTGTTACAACAAAAGCATTCAGGATGTTTCTAGAGAGAAAGGCAGTACACAAATGTGAACTCCATAGTCTGATCTGGTTTTCTATTCATGAGTTGTAGCTATTGTAAAGATGTTTTTAATATCCTTATAGTATATCCTGAAGATAGTCTGGTATCTTGCTAGCAATGGGGAAATATAAAAGCTGAGACTTGCATCCATTAATGATAAGCTTGGTCTACAGAAGATAAGTAAACTTGGTCTACAAATCTACCCTGGTTAGGTACAGTTCCTGATTATTGTTGAAAGAAAGTTTAGAGACAGGACAGGTAGTTCTGGGGAATAAAAAGAGGGCCCATGGGAGAGGAATGCATACTAGTGTATGAAGGCCAGAAATAGCTCCAAGCTGCCAAGATGCTTATCATACTTTCACAGAGGAGAGGGAAAAATCACAAGATACTGGGAAGAGGTAAACATATTTTCACAGAGAATAGAGGAATGTTGCAAGATAACTGGGAGAAATAGAGAGGAGGTACCACATGAATTTTGGACTTTGAAACTGATATCCTGAAAAAAGTGACCAATTAGGAAAACACAGGGTCATAAAATGGGGAAGGGGTCCAATTAGAAGGAAGCATAGATACACAAAGAACTTCCAGCCTTTAACACCTTAGAAAAAGGGGCTTGGTTGGTTAAGCCCAGGAAACCCCTCCCCACATGGGAGTTTGTATTTGATTCAAATAAATTTCCACACTTTTACTAACAATTCTGTGAGTTTATTTTTCAAACTTGGTGAGGCAAGAACGCACAGGGAGAATCTGCTCCATGAAACACTCCCTTCATTTGCAATAAACTGGGCCTAAGCTGATTACCAGAAAATGAATCACCTTTCCAGGGATATAACATCATTCAGAGATTCCAAATATTTTCATACATAATGTCCAACAATCAATAAAAAATAGTTCACAGATTTTAGTCTAATGACCATGAATCAACTTATTTAAATTCATATAAATGCAAAGGATTAAAATATACTTAAAACAATTTTTACTGCCGAACTTAAACTATAAGATGCCAAGAATTATTATAAAGCTCCAATAAGTGGAGTTAGTGAAAGATAAGAATATAGACCAAAGGAATGATATATTAAATGAAAATAAAGAAACAAACACCAATACATGTAAGGACACTTAATATGACAAAATGACTTTATAGGGCAGTAGATAAATGAAGACATCCTATATAATAAAAACATAGTATGCCAATTGTTCCCTCTACCAAGAGTTCTTCTGGGAGTTTGACTAGGGGCTGAGCTACTGGGGGTTAGGGAGGGAAGCCCTGGCAGCTTCTAGGGACTCTACCAGTGTACAAAATTTTGTGCACTGGGCCTCTAGTTTTTAATAAAGCAGTGCTTGGTCAATAACCACATAAAATTGTGGTTTCTAATTTGTCTTTACACAGAATAAAAATATCTAATTTGAAAATGGAAGTAGATACTACCCACACTTACCAAGTAGCTAAACTGAAAGATAAAGATAATAAATTATACTGAGTGTTGGTAAAGGTATAAAGCAACTGGAACCGTCTTACAAAGTTGGCAAAACAGCTCTGAGAAACTTATTTGACAGACAGTACCTTAAAAAAGGAAAGTTAGATCTCATGACTATCTATTTTTCTTACAAAGGAAATGGATCCGTGTTTACCAACAAGACATATAAAAGCATGTCTACAACAGCATAATGCATACAGGATAAATGTTAAAAAAAAACACACCTTAAATATCAATTGATTGTGGTGCATTTATATTAAGGAATCAAATCACAAACTGCAACTATAAACATAACATAAAATAAGTAATGTTGAGCCAAAATCGGTTTGGCTCAGTGGATAGAGCGTTGGCCTGTGGACTGAAAGGTCCTGGGTTCAATTCCGGTCAGGGGCATGTACCTTGCTGGCGGGCACGTCCCCAGTGGGGGGCGTGCGGGAGGCAGCTGATCGATGTTTCTCTCCCATCGATGTTTCTAACTTTCTATCCCTTTCCCTTCCTCTCTGTAAAAAAAAAAAAGCAATAACATATACTTAAAAAAAAAAAGTAATGTTGTAAGAAGCCTGCCACCAGCCACAGAAATAAACATATAAGTCCAGTTAAATAAAGTTCAAAAGAGGAAAATTTAGAGTTAGATGTCAGAGTACAGGTTCAGTAACCATGGGTTGAAGGGAGGATTTGGATGTTGGAAATGTATGCCTTGATTAAGATGTGGTTTCAAAGATGAGTTCACTTTGGAAAAATCCATGGAGCTGTACATTTAATGTCTGTTCATGTATTTTTAAAAATGAAAATAATCTACCCAAATTAGAAGTGTTTATCTTCACATGATAGCAATTAGAGGTTCCTTTTATTTTTTATTTTTTTCTTTTCAACATGCCTTATGATTTTATAAATTTTCAACTAAAATAATGAATTACAACTAATTTGAAACTAGAACTCTAACAAAAAAAAATAAACTACAGAACTAGAAATAAAAATGGGTTGGAAGGGTTAAAGGGACATGTATTTTATGACCTCATTTTCATAAGTGGGTATTCCCACATGTAAAATAAAGCTGATTTATTGCAAAATAATAACATTAAATAAACAAAAATATAATTGCTTTTAAAATTATTGTATTTGAAAATATTTTTTTATTGATTCAGAGAGGAAGGGAGAGGGAAAGAGAGAAACATCAATGATGAGAGAGAATCATTGATTAGCTGCCTCCTGCACCCTCCAACTGGGGACTGAGCTCACAAGCTGGGCATCTGCCTTGATCAGGAATGGAATCAGAGACCTGGTTCATAGGTCGATGCTCAATCACTGATCCATGTTTGCTGGGTGCTTCCTCTTGTGTTTAAGCAATGTGCAACACTAGTTTTATGTAATACTAGGGGCCCAGTGTACTAATTTATGCACTTTGAAAGAAACTGTGGACCGTGAGGCTGCGGCGGACATAGGGGCTGCACTCAGCCGATCCTCTGCGCTCTCACCTGGCCCCTCCTGCTGCAGCCCCCAGTCTTCTGTCTACCAGCAGCCCTGCTCCCACAGCCGCTGCTCCCACACACTGACAGCACAGGCCCCTCTTGCACCGCTGATGGCATGGAGCGATTGGGGCTGGCACCATGTGACTGCTGCCACTGATCGCCCCTCAGGAGCAGGGGGAGGTAGAGAAGCCCTCAGGGGCAATCAGGCTCCACAGCCACCACTCACATCCATTAACAGTGTGGAGCGATTGGTACCATTGCCCAGTGCCAGCAGCAGCTGTGAGCAGGACCAGCATCAGCAGTGGGTGTGAACAGTGGCTCCTGCAGCAGGTGTGGGTGCCTGGCAGGACTACAATGCACAGGAGCAAAGAATTTTCAGTAACCACTAGAGGCTCTCCCTGATGACAGCGACCAGAGCCGTGTCTCAGTCTGGCATCCCCACTCACGTGCTTCACCATCCTGCCGCAGCTGTTGCCTGCCATATTCCATACTTTGCCACTTGCTGCCAATGTGCTCCATGTTCTGTATGTGCCCCCTGCTGGTCAGCACACATTATAGCAACTGGTTGGTTGGTTGGTTGTTCTGCCATTTGGTCTATTTGCATATTCGGGTTTTATATATATAGATTGTCATCAGCAAAATACTCAATGTGTTTTTTTCCCCCCCACTGGAGATAAAATAACCAAGCAGTATAATCCAGAGAAAACTAAAAATTTCAGAAATTATGGAAATAGTCTGTGGATCCAAGTTTTTTTGTTTGTTGTTTGCTTTTGTTTTTGGTTGAATAAAAATAAAAGCTCTAAATATAGAAATAGGATGAGATTGGGAAGAAATATAGCTAGTTATTTAAATGCATAATGTTACAAAATAATTCATTCAAGTCAAATAATTACATACACATGCATTTTGACATTGGCTTCTTTTCTGAATCTAGTAGATTTTCAAGATAGAAGACAAAACAGAGGCATTAACAGGTCTAAGCCTGTTGTTATTCAGCCTAAGCCTCCACTTTAGATAAAATGCTGCTATACAATTAAGAAACAGTAATTCACTTGTTTTTCATTTAAATGTGCACTTAGAGTCTTTTAGAATCTAGTGTTTACATGTGAAAAATTAAGAAAATGTTTCATGCCAGTTGCAAGATATAAACTGTATCCTTTCTCTAGATGCCAACCTCCCCCATCTGCCCTTTGGCTGTTACTTTGTGGAACATTTATTTTTGGTTCCATAAACCCTTTAAATAAAAAAAGCAATTTAATCCAGTCATCTGAAGCATAACATATGCTTTTTCAGGGTTATCAGAAACCTTACTCTTCTTTTAAAGGATTTTAACTATGAAATTCCAGTATTGGGCTTTCTTCCAAACAGGACTGAAATAGAACTGCAGTTGCACAATAAACAAGACTTGCTAATTGCCAATTTTGTGAAATTTCTTCCAAAAAAAAAAAAAAGGAATATCACTTCAAATTGTGTTTTGGTGGAACTTTTTTCTCTCTATTCATCTTGTTTCTGATAACTCAGGACAATTTCTTTGCACTTGTGCATTTGAATTTTGCCTATGTTTTGGAAGATGAGTTTCTCTTGTTTAATTTTCTTTTCACTAAATGCATTTTCTGCCTTTCTATTCCAGAGTTAGAACTGTAGCAATTTTCAAACTTTTTAATTTATCCTCACAATATTATGCTTATGTGTTCATCTTCCAGTAGCAATGGAGTAAGATTCTTTAAAATCATGATTAAAGCAAACAATTTTAATAATGTAGTCATTTCAAAGTACTAAAGTTAGCTTCCAGTTGTTTGGACTATGTTGTTCTTGCCTGCTATGTTATTTACATTCATTCCTCTCTACTCCTATATTGCTCAATTGTGAGATAAAATGACATCTTTCAGAATACCTAATTGTTAATGATGAAAATATATCTCCCATTAAGAGAATATAAACAGCTTCCAACTGATTTCATCTAATTTTACTATTTTTCACTATGGTTTTTAAATAATGGATCATTTTTCCTGTGATCCATAAAAAAGTTAGGAGAACTAAGAATATGCTTGACATTAATTACATATTAAGAGCTATGGAAGGAATGATTATTCTTATTCCAACATGATTCTGATCTACCCCATTTTTTTCTTGCAGTCTTAAATAATTGTATGCTCCATATGTGCTAGGTGCTTACTATAAAATTTCCCAAATTTCTCCCACTAGCTCCCCAGAATACAGAATGCTTTATAGATTGGTGAACTACAAAGGCTCAGTTAACTCTGAACAGTTTTGTATATTGTTTGTTGCATAGAACCACTTCCTTTCATCCGCTGATCTTTCTCTCACTAATATTTCAGATCTAAGTACATAAATGACTTTTAATAATCTTGGATTATTTAAACAAGGTACATTCCTTTACCATATGTTTCTATAACTGCCCTGTACTTTCTGTGTAGTAAATAGAACAGGTAACATTTGAAATATTGTCTTAATTTTAAGCTTTTCTCAAAGGACTGTAATCTTCTTTAGTTGTGATCTACATTTTGAGAAGCTAGAAACTTTGATAGTACATTTATATCTCTATTATCTATCTATCATCTCTCTATCATCTATATACCTTTATCTATCTATCATCTATCATCTATATACCTTTATCTATATCTAATCTATCTCCTTATTACTAATAGATATTTGATAGACAAATATAGATACATCCCATATATATACATTTATTAAATGAAAGACTGTCATTTAGTGTGAACTATTGAGTGGAATAGGGATTCTGGACAGGGGGGAAAAAAAGAGAATGTTCATAACTAGTAGTATGTAAATCACATCAGTCTATAAATACTTGAAAGAATTAACTTTAAGAGTAGGAATCAAAATTCCAAGGCAACTAGGCCAAAAGTGGCTTGAGACATATTTGGATAAATCGTGTTTTGGCTTAAGAGATGTGTCTTCATAAGCAAGCCAAAATAAGGGCCACTGCTAGTGATGTGAAAGCCAAGGTCAGCTTGTCAGCTCCAGGAAGCCATTAGTGGGGCTCATTTTGTGAAAGTCGCATGACTAGTACCTATTTTCATTCCAAGCCAGAGGGGCCAGGCCAGAGATTGGCTCATGATTTTAGCAGAGAAGACATGATGCTGGAGGTTGGATTTTGGGGCCTGCCAATACCTCCTGGTGCCTTTAAGCACAATCTATGGCATAGTTCCTAATTATGCAAAGCTCAGCCAGGATTTTCATTCCAGAGGTGATTTTCCAGATGTATGTCACATACTAAATACAAAACCAATTGTTTAAGATATTAAAATTGGACTTTTTTACAAAATAGTGGTAAATCATTTGAAAGCTAAAGTAGGAAGAAAGGAGAGCATCTACCACACTTGACCATAACCCATAACAAAGATGAAGTGATTTTATAACCGCTTCCAGTGAGGAAGCCTGCCAAGGACACTGTGCTCTCATAGAACTGTCAGCTTTCAGTTAGGGAAGGTAGTAAGGGGAATGCTCAGAGAATAGTTGAGAATATAAGTAGGCACTTGTGAAGGACAGCTTCTCAGGTGGAGATAGTGAACAACAGAAGGTCTTAGAGAATGAGAAAAGGCAGAGATTTAGCATAGATGGTTAAGTGTGCACAATAGAATCTAAGGGATGACAGTCTGGGTGTCAGGAATTCTAGAGTCGCTTCATTGAGCTGAATGCTCTTCATGATAACCTACTGCCTAGATCCTTTTGGGGAAAGTGGTTTTGAACAAGATAAATTATTTGTAGGTTATATGAAAACATTTCAAAGGGAACCTGGGTGTTTCCAGTTTTAATAACTTCAATTTCATATAATGGATTCTCTTAAAAATCAGTCTGCATGATACTGCTCTTTTAAGAAGTTAAAGAATCCCCATTCCCACCATCATATTTCTGTTTTTCAAAAAAAAGGCAAGCCTTAATTTTATCAATATGCACTATTTCAGGATTAAAACAAAGTATACAAACAGCACACTACACACACACACACACACACACACACACACACATACAGAAACAAAAACAAAAACAAGAACACCTCTAGGCCTTAGCTTGTTTGGTTCCATAGATAGAGCATTGTTAGCCTTCGGACTGAAGGGTCTCAGGTTCGATTCCAGTCAAGGGCACATACCTGGGTAAAAGGCTTGATCCCCAATTTGGGATGTACAGGAGGATGCCAAACAATGATTCTCTCTTATCATTGATGTTTCTATCTCTCTTTCTCCCTTCATCTCTGAAATCAATAAAGATATATTTTTTTAAAAACCCTCTAGGATATTGAAATTGATATTTGTGTTGATCCTATCTAATAAAATAGTAATATGCAAATTAACAATCACTCTGCTACTCCCACAAACCACACCCACCAGCCAATCAAGAGTTGGTATGCAAATTAACCCAACCAAGATGGCTGCAGCCACGGAGAGAACAGGAAGCTTGGGGTTTCCTGGCAATGGAGGAAGCCAAGCTTTTCCCACAACCTGGAAGGTCCAGGCCTCCACTAAAGGCTACAAAATTTTAATTACAGAAGACAAATAAATCCCAGCAAAAATGCCTGTAGTCATGAAGTAAGCAGGAGGCATGGCTCTGCTCAAGGCTAAAAAGTTTTAATTACAGAAGATAAATAAATTTCAAATACCAGGAACTCCACTTGGGTTGCCAGGGTGTGCGGCCGGTATGCAAACCACCACAGGCCCCTTGCCCAGGCCACCTCATGCCCCAAGGGAACCCCCAAACTAATCCGGCACACCCTTCAGGGCAAACCAGCCAGTCCCTACGTATGCACCAGGCCTCTATTCTATTTAACAAAAGAGTAATATGCAGATTGACCATCACTCCAACACACAAGATGGTTGCTCCCATGTGGTCAAAGATGGCTAACCCCATGTGGATACAAGATGGCTGCCACAAGATGGCCAGGAGGAGAGGGCAGTTACAGGTGACCAGGCTGGCAGGGAAGGGAAGTTGGGAGGGACACAGACCTGCAGGGAAGGGCAGTTAGGGGAAAACAGGCTGGCAGGGGAGCAGTTAGGTATCAATCAGGCTGGAAGGGTGGTTAGGGGGTGATCAGGCTGATAGGCAGACACAGTTAGGGGCAATCAGGAAGGCAGGCAGGATAGCAATTGTGATCCAGCAGTCCTGGATCATGAGAGGGATATTCAAATGCCCATTTAGGCCCAATCCTACCTGCTCCCAACTGCTCACCTTCTGAAATCTATTCCTTAGGTAATAAAGTTCTGATCTAAAATTTGTTTCCAGCAGCAGACCTTCATTTTTTTCCTCAGGAGTGAAGTGGAAAAAATAAACAAACAAACAAACAAACAAATAAATAAATAAAATTTGTTTCCAATGTCAAGGCAAAGGCTGATAAACAGATGGGTCTGCAGGTCACCTGTTCCCCTTTGAAAATTTTTGCTCTTCTTACAAAGCCATGCTGACATCGAAGAGGTGCGTAGGATATTCATGGAACAGTTTTACTCTAGCCCCTGAGCACATCTCCTCAGCTCCATCTGGAAATGCTGACCTTACAGGAGAAGCACACAGTTTTGAAGCCAGCAATATCTTTGCATTTAGCAGGCTTAGCAACTCATCCTGGCACCTCATAACCACCACACATGCACATTTATAAACACACAGGAACACATCCATACACTCATAGAAAGACACCGTTCTCCCAGCTAATAATTCATTTTCTGAAAGTATAGTGTCTGGTTTCTCTATCTTGTTTTTAGTTGCAGGACTTCTTCTCCGTGTTAAAAATATATAAGAAACAAACTAGAAAAAAAGATGTTCTATTTTTATTTTAAACTAGTAGCCCTGTGCACGAATCTGTGTGCCAGTAGCTCCCTGCAGCCCTCCAGTAGCTCTCTGCCACCTGCTTGTAGCTTGCTATCCCGCCCTCCTGCTGATCCTCCAGTCATTATGCGGTTGGTCATAATGACCATTTGCACATTACATCTTTATTATACAGGATGCTTTGAAATTTATAATATGCTAAATTAAAGATTTCCTTTTTCCCTTCATATTTAAATCTGCCCATAAATCAGGATCTTTCATTTTCTCTCTCTTTATATTGCCTCTCTTTTGCTGATTAATGGAGTAATGCTTCATGTACTAGTTATGTTTGCAAACAATGGATATATAGCAAATTCAAAGAGGAACTAATTTGGCTTGAAGTAAGAGGAGATTAGAACTTTTAACACCCTCTTCCAGATTTAAGCAATTCCATCCTCTTCCTCTAATTTATCTGTCTACTTCTCTATATCCTTCTACTAATTAGTTGATAGAAAGAGCCTTTTTCGCACTGTTTGGGGTACTGTTTTTTAGTAAGACATTTAGTTATCTAATTAAATGAGGACAGAAATGCAGGCTTTCCACCTACATCTCCTATGGTCAGAAAATTTGTTCAATATCTTACTTTAATTTGTTCTATTACAATCTGCATGGGCAAGCAGAATCCTGAACACACTACACAATTAATTACGAGTGAATACATTCCACTGAAGAATTTACCACACATTTTCTAGTTACATAGTAATAGCTAATTTACTCATAATAGTTCCTGACTGTTATTTGGTTTCTTGTTTAATATGCCAGATTTTAACACAGGTTAGATCAAATTATAAACCAAGGTTCTTATTCCACTTAAGTCTGGGATAAAGTGTAAGGGATAAACAATATTGGTGGCTTGGTTTTCATAAATTACTTATTTTATTATAAAGACCAAGTATTCAAATGTTGATATGAAGAATGGACTCTCTGCTCTGTCTTTTTGTGGACATCTGGTAAAGTAGTTGACAAAAATCCCTTCTGTCCTATCTTATGAATTGTCCAATTTGTTCCCTATTGGCCATATGGAGGTGAATACACGGTTCATATTAATAGCTGAAACTAACCACTTATTGCTTTCTATATCTAAAACCACTAAAGATAATTCTAAGATCATGGAATATATAAATGAACAAACTTGTTAAGGCCTTCTGTATTAATCAGGTATTGTACATTAAAAAAAAAGTTGGGCTGACACCGGTTTGGCTCAGTGGATAGAGCGTCGGCCTGCGGACTGCAAGGTCCCAGGTTCAATTCCGGTCAGGGGCATGTACCTTGCTTGCGGGCACAACTCCAGTAGGGGGCGTGCAGGAGGCGGCTGATCGATGTTTCTGACTTTCTATCCCTCTCACTTCCTCTCTGTAAAAAAAATCAATAAAATATATTTAAAAAAAAAGTTGGGAAATGACATATCCCCCAAACTAAATGACATTTAACAATAATCATTTCATACACATAAGTGTACAGATCTACTTCAGATGAGCTAATCTAAACAAAGCTCAGCTTGGAGACTGTTTCACTGCAAGCTAAAACAGTGTGTTCAAACTATTTATTATGGGGCTTGACAGAAGGTACTATATTTACACAAAGAAAATTCTCATTGGTGATCATAGAAGCATAAATGGATGAGCTGAACTGCAGAAGCACAAAAGAAACATCTGCATAGAATATGTCCAATAATACCTCATTTGTCCAAGTGAGTTATATGGCTGAGCCCATTAGGCAAGCTATGAGGATAAATAATCTGCCCACTTTGCAGTAAGCCCAACAAAAATGGAGTTGAAATATTTTTTTTCCCAAGGAGATGTAAGAGAGGTGTAAATGTTGATGAAGAGAATATAATCTCAGAATTTAGTTTAAATTTCATTAAATGTGTTAAGATAGATAATGGTTTAAGAAACAGTTATTAAAATTGTCTTCTTTTGGTATGTATATATACATTTTCTTTTGATATCTATATCTATATCTATCTATCTATATATATATATATATATATATATATAGAGAGAGAGAGAGAGAGAGAGAGAGAGAGAGACAGAGAGAGAAAGGGGGGGTATTGGTGGTGGTGCCTAAATTATAATAGTCACACATTGAATACTAATATTATTTTTTAAAAGAAAGGCCATGAATTTTGCAATTTTATATATTAAAGCCTACTTTTCATTATTTTAGTTACTGTTTCTATGAATTTAGGCATTTTATTAATGATCACAGAGAGATAATCAAATATAAAAAAACACAAAGTTGAGTATTTAATAGATTCAAATGTAACTGTTAATTAAAGATTAAAAGTACATTTTTGAATATATTTTATATATAAACATTATTTTTAAAAATATGTTTTATTTACTCCAGAGAAAGAGGAAAAAAAAAGGGAGAGAAACACTGAAGATAAACATAAATCAGCTGCCTCCTGCATGTCCCCTACTGGAGATTGAGCCCAAAACCCAGGTGTGTGCCCTAATCTGGAATCAAATTAGCAACCTTTTGGTGCAAAGAACAAAGTTTAACTGAGCCACACCAACCACAATATACTTTTTTAAAAATCCTTTATTGTTGAAAGTATTACATATGTCTCCTTTCCCCCAAACATTTATTTTATAAATGGCAAAATTTTGTTGAGGCAGTCATAAATGATGGCCACAAAAAAACTTACTTCTGTATAATTGTTTAATTTAATATTGAAGTCAAAATCAATTTTTTGAAGTATCAGAATAAATTGCATCTACTTTGATTTAGTTTATATTCAGTGATTATAATGATTTATGTTCATATGTGATCACGAGGTAATTATCATTTAAAATAGCTTGAAAATTGGTGTATATAATTTTGAAAATACAAATTATTAAATGTAATCACATCTAAGGGCTAAATTGAAGATATCTTTTAACATTCAAGAAAAATTACAAAAAGGAAGTGATTTGTCAACTAGAATAATAATACTTTGGTAGTATTAGGTACGGAGGAATATAATTTATATTGTAACAGATTTTCAATTATAACTATAAAAGAGCGTAAAACTTTCATGTCGCTAATAGCAAATTATGTCATTTTAGAATATAATGTTGTTACTTAAAACCTCCAGCCATTTTAATTTTAAATAAAAAATCACTGTGTTAATAATCCAGATGTTTCATTTTAATTACATCAAGCATCTGGATATTTTGGGACATCTGTTTAGCTTCCTGTTTTACAACATCCAATTCTAACTTTTAAATTTAACCTTTGTATTTGTCTATTAGAAATATGGGGCAAACACACACCCATAAGCTTATACTGTCATGTGCAAATTCTCCCGAAAATCCTAATTCCCAAAGAAATCAATGAATGCATGCAGCAGACCTTTTAAAAATCATGTATAATAACAATTAGTATCAGTCCTCTTTATATCTATGTGTTGTATGCATGTAGGTATGTGGATTTATATATATAATGTCCTGTGGTTAGCAAAAATGAAAATTTATTGCATATGTTAGAATAAGAGAATAATTTTCATGAATAATACATTCAAAAACAATTTTCAGGTAAACCATTAAATTTTTAATTAAAAACTGACTTCCTGAAATACCTAAACTATATATAACTGAGTTTGTCAGGTGTCTTTATGATAACTCTCAGTTTTGAAAAACTCAACCAAAGTTTCTGAATGTTTTTAACACTTCTTATTTATTGATAAAATTAGGTAACATTATAGATGAATGTTTATGCAAATTGGCTAAAGTCCTAGTGACTAATGTTTTCAACAGTTTTGTATCCAAGTGTGGCTGACAAGATAAGAACAGTTGCTAGAGTAGTATCTTAAGTTAAAAAAGTGATAGCGGGCTCTGCTAAAAAATATATTTTGATTCAGCAGACTCTAGAAATGACCAAAACTCTGCTTAGGAGAAGCATAACAAGGAGAGAAACACATTTCTGAATCCTACAAAAATAGTCTTAGTGAAATGTGGACAAAAATTGGGTTTTTATGGAAAGTAACCTCACACAGTAATCTAATTATAAATTCCAAACTGGTCAAGATGGATAATCATGCCTCAGGCATATAACTTTTTTCCCCCTAATCCTCAACTGAGGATATTTTTTATTGATTTTTTTTAGAGGAAGTGAAAGGGAGAGGGAAAAACAAAGAAATATCTATGGAAGAGAAACACATCAATTGTCTGCCTCCTCAGGACCCATGCTGGGGAGGAACCTGTAACTCAGGTATGTGCCCTTGACTGGAATCAAACGCTGGACCAAGGCTCTGTCCACTGAGGCAAACCAGTTAGAGCAGACACATTCTTTTTAGTAGGAGGTTTAACTTTGTCTTTAGCAAGCCATGCCCATTGTTTCTGTACACCTACTTTTTTAAATTGATCTTTATTGTTAAATGTATTACCGACGTCTCCCCTTTTCCCCCACTGACCCTTGCTTCTGTGGATCTATTAACACACCTTTGAAATAATTACTCTCAAGAGAGAAAATCATCTTGTTAACTATCCTGTAATCCAGTCCCTTTCTTGCTTCCCCTACCTCATGCAATCTTCCTTACTTCCCTCCTTAATTTCAAATGCATGAAAGAAGATGCTGTTATTCTCCAGAACATTTATAATCTTACCCCCTGACACATGCCACCAGTTTAGGTAAATAAACACGTAATTCTCTACAGGTTTGGACATTTTCTACATGGACAGCAACATAAGGCATTGCACCACCCTAAATTCCAAAGGTCATTTAAAATATCCTATGGATTGCCCTGGCCAGGGTTGCTCCATGGTTAGAGCATCAGCCTACAGAACTAAGGTTGCAGGTTTGATTTCCAGTCAAGGGCAAGTAGGTTGGTTGTAGGCTAGCTACCTGGCCTGGGTCTGGGCACATGTGGGAGGCAACCAATCTCTGTGTCTTGCTCACATCAATGTTTCCCTCTCTCCTCCTCCTCCCTCTTCTCCACTCTCTCTAAACAAATCAATGGAAAAATATCGCAGGTGAGGATTAAAAAAATAAAATGCCCTATGGGTTATTTATCACACTTCTTTCATCACCTAATTTCTAATTTTCAGAAGGTTAATGGTATCCTATATAATAAAGAAGTAATATGCAAATGGTCATTACTCCATGATGTGTAACAACCAAACAGCAGAGGGCGGGGCAGCAAGGTACAAGTGGAGAGCTATAGGAGGGCGAGGCAGTGGATGGAGAGCTACAGGAGGCCAGAAAGCTACAGGAGGGGCGGTGGGCCAGCGGCCCCCTGAGGCAAGCGGCAGTGAGCTACTTGCACAGGGATTCGTGCACGCAGGGCTACTAGTGATAACATATAAGTATGAAATTAAATATTACACATTTAGAAAATGTTTCTATGTGTTCATAAATGTTCATACATATTTCTACCCCACTCTTACTAATGGGTAGAACTACCAGACAGAAGCTGAGGAATCAATGTACCAATAAGATCTAACACAGAGCATTCTACCCACAACAGAAACAGATGATACTCAAGTACGCATGGGATGTTTTCCAAGACAGACCATATATTAGGACATAAATTAAGTCTCAATGTACTTAAAAAGACAGGTGTAATACAAAGCACCTACTTCAGCCACAGTGAGATCAAGTTAGGAATAAATAACAAGAAAAATTGGAAAACTTACAAATCGGTGGAAATTAAACAATGTACTCTAAAAGGCAATAGATCAAAGAAGAAATCACAAGGGAAATTATAAAATATAAGTGAATGTAAATGAAAGCACATGCGAAAACTTAGGGGACACAAAAAATCTTTGCTAAATGAAAAGTTTATACTTATAAATGCTTACATTTAGAATCTTTGCTAAATGAAAAGTTTATAGTTATAAATGCTTACATTTAAAACAAAACAAAACAGGAAATATAACAACCTTAATTGTATACCTTAAACAACTAGAAAAAGAATAAAGAAAACCCAAAGCTAGCAGAAAGAGGAAATAATAAAATTAGACTTAGATAACTAAATAAATAGAAAAATGATAGAAAAAAAATCAGTAAAACCCAAAATGAAATAAACAGAATTGACAAAAAATTTAGCTTGATAAACTAAGATAAAGAGACAGAAGACTCACCAGACTGCCCTGGCTCAGTACTTGAGTGTTACCCATGAACCAGGAGGTCACGATTTGATTTCTGGTTGGGGCACATGCCTGGGTCGCAGGCTGGATTGCCAGTGTGGAGCCTGAAGGAGGCACCCAATCCAGAATTCTCTCTCATAATTGATGTTTCTATATCTCTCTTCCTCTCCTTTGCTCTCTGAAATCAATATATATATATATATATATATATATATATATATATATATATATAAACACAGAAGACTCAAATGATCAAAATCAGAAATGAAAGTGAGGACTGTATTACTAATTCCAGATAAATAAGAAAGATTATCAAAGAGTACTATAGGCAATTATAGGCTAATAAATTTGATAACCAAGATAAAACTGACAAATTTCTAGAAACACAAAACCTACCAAAGCTAAATTATGAAGAAATAGAAAACTTGAGTAAATGTATAAATAACAATCAGATTGAATGAGTAACAGTAACTTCCAAACAACAACATTGACCAAAACCCCTGTACCTTTGGGTTTTTATGGTGAATTCTAAAAAATATAATAAAGAATTAACAACCAATACTTTTCAAACTTTTTCAAAAGATATATATTTGTTCTAAGAGGCTAACATTAACTTAATACCAAAGCCAGGCCAAAAAAAAAACCTACAATAATTAAAATCACACACTAATATCCCTGATGAACACTGATAGAAAAATTCTCATCAAAATACTAGCAAACCAAATTGGGTAACATATTAAAATGATTACATACCATAAACCAATGGGATTCATTCCTAGAGTGCAAGGATGTTTAAACATAAAAAATATTGATCAACATCACATTAACAGAATGAAATAAATAAAACATGATCATCTAAATTATAATAGAAAAGGCATTTGACAAAATTTAACACCCTTTTATGATAATAGCACTCAGCAAACTAGGAATAGAAGAAAACTACTTTAACATAATAAAATCCATATTTGAAAATTCCACACGAAATGAAAGAATAAAAGTTTTTCTTTCCTAAGATTAAGAACAAAACAAGGAAAATATTTTTCACCACTTTTATTCTACATATTATAGGAAATCCTGCCCATAGCAATTAGGCAAGAGGGAAGAAAGCATCACATTTTTAAAAAAGAAGTAAAATTATCTCTGATGTCAGATGAGAACATCTTATATGTACAAAAGTCTAAAAATTCTACAGATAAACTGCTAGAATGAGTTCAGCAAATTTGCCAGATACAAAAGTTAATAAACAAAAATCAGTTGCATTTCTATACATAAATAATAAGTAATTTGAAAAAGAAATTAAGAAAATAATGTTATTAAATATAATGAAAATTATATGATAATCATAAATTTAATTTATAATTCCAACTTATATTTAATAGAATAAAATACTTAGGAATTAAACAAGAGGGAAAAGAGTTGCACAACAAAACCCACAAAAATTCCTGAAAGAAAATAAAGACAAAGAAGTGGGAAGACATCCCATCCTATACAATAAAAATGTAATATGCAAATTGACCATCACTCCAACACACAAGATAGCCACCCCATGTGGTCAAAGATGCCTACCCCCATGTGGACACAAAATAGCCACTACAAGATGATTGGCAGGGGAGGGCAGTTGTGTGTGATCAGGCCAGGAGGGGAGGGCAGGCCTGCAGGGAGTGCAGTTAGGGGAGACCAAGGCCTGCAGGGGAGGGCAGTTAGGGGAGACCAAGGCCTGTAGGGGAGGGCAGGGGTGACTGGTCTAGCAGGGGAGAGCAGTTGGAGGCAACCAGGCTGGCAGGGAAGGACAGTTAGGGGCAATTGGGCCAGCAGGCAAGGGCAGTTGGATGTGACTAGGCTGGCAAAGGAGAGAAGTTAAGGATGACTGGGCCAGTAGGGGAGAGCAGTTGGAGGAAACCAGGCCTGTAGGGTAGGTTAGGAGCAACCAGGCCAACAGGGGAGGGTAGTTAGGGGCAATCGGGCTGGCAGGGGAGCAGTTAAGCATCGATCAAGCTGGCATGGGAGTGGTTAGGGGTGATCACACTGGCAGGAAGAAGTGGTTAGGGGCAATCAGGAAGACAGGAAGGTGAGTGGTTGGGAGCCAGTACTTCTGGATTATGAGAGGATGTCTGACTGTCCTCAAGGGGTCCCAGAGAGGAGAGGGCCCAGGCTAGGCTGAGAGATACACAACCCCCATGCATAAATTTTGTGCATCAGGCCTCTAGTGTTCACATATCAGAAAAACTAATATCTTAAGATATAAGTATTACTACCAGTGCTGTATAAATTTAATAAAGTCCCTATCAAATTCCCAATAACATTTTTTTGCAAATGACATTTTTGCAGAATTAGAAAACCCATCCTGGAATTCATATGGAATCTCTAGAGACCCCAAAAACACAATGATCCTTAAAAAAGCTGAAAACCATATTTCCTGACTTGAAAATTTGCTACAAAGCTATATAAATCAAAACAGTGTGGAACCACAATGGCAGATATCTATCTATCTATCTATCTATCTATCTATCTATCTATCTATCTAGTTAGTGAAACAGTATAGAGAGTCCAGAAATAAATCCTTGAATGTATGTCCAAGTGGTTTTGACAAGGATACCAAGGCAGTTAAATGGGTTGAGGGAAGGGGGACAAGATAGTCTTTACAAACAATTATGCTGGTAAACTGGATATCTACATGCAAAAAGGTGAAGCTGACCCCTAACCTCTGCCATATATAAAAATGTACTAAAAATGGAATTATAGGCTAAATATAAGACCTAAAACTTTTAGAAAAAAAAACACAGAGCAAAGCTTTATGACATTAGATTTGGCAATGGTTTCTTCAATATAACACCACCAGCACAGGCAACAAGAACAACAGCAAAGATAAATTGGACTTAATGACAATTTAAAAATATATGCATCAAAAACATAGTCAACAGAATAGTGAAATGGGAGAAAAAATTTTAATCATATATCTCAAACAGATTTAATATTCAGAATATAGAGTACTCCTAAAATTCAAGAAAAATAAATCATCCAAAAATGAGCAAATAGAAATTTCTCCAAAGGAAGGTATAGGAATAACTACAATGCACATGAATAGGTGTTCAACATCAATAATGACTAGGAAATTGCAATCAAACTGCAATAAGATACCATCTCATATCCATTATTCAGAAAACTACTATCAAAACAAAGAAAATAGAAAATGACAAGGATGTGGAGAAATTAGACTCTTGTGCACTGTTGATGGAAATGTAAAATGGTAAACTGCTATGGAAAACAACTTGGCAGTTCCTAAACAAATAAATAAAAAATAAAAATAAAAATTAGAAATACCAATGAACCAGCAATTCCATTTCTGGGTATATATTTCAAAAAATTCAGTGTGGTCTTAAATAAATATTTTTACACTCATGCTCATGGCATCATTATTCGCAATAGCTAAAGTATAGAACCACCTCATGTGTGAATCAACAGATAAAGGGGTAAGCAAAATGTGGAATGTACAAGCAGTGAAATAGTATTCATCCTCATAAAGGAAGGCAATTCTAACATCTATGACAAAAACCTGTTTGGAAATTGATGACATTATGCTAAGTGTAATATTCCAGTCATAAAAAGGCCCATAGAGACAGAAAGTAGAGTGGTGGTTGCCAAGTGCTGAGGTGAAGGGGCAGAGGAGGTTATTGTTTAATGGGTACACAGTTTCAGTTCTGCATGAAGAAAGAGTTCTGGATGGTGGTGATTGTCGCACAAAAATGCATTTGTGCTTAATGCCACTAAACTGTACACTTGAAATGGGTAAGGATAATACATTTTATATGATATGCATATTTTACCACTGAATGGAATGTATTTATGTAAAACATATAGATACATAATTCTAGATTACTATTTAGCATGAAAATATTTACTATCTCTGCCCTATCTCCACTTCATCCTGCGTCTCCAGCATCTAACCAGCTAAAAACTACAGTGTGTACATTAAATAACTGTTATTGTAGTTTAGATTAATTTCTAGTTATTTAATAAAGATAATTAAGTACATTAGTGTATTTTCTCTTCAAACACACCTGGTCAATGCTCATCAAAGTAATAACACCTGTAATAAACTATTGAAAATAAACTCACCTATCCCATAAAAAATATTTAAAGTTAATTAATCTTTCCTGTTTATTAACCTATTGTATCTGTATCCTTTATAAAAATTTTGCAAATAAAACTTTCAAAACAAAATGTGCATACTATCTAATATATATAAAGCCCTAATATGCAAATAGACTGAACAGCAGAATAGCCTAACAACAGAACAACTGAACAACTGGTTTCTATGACATGTGCTGACCACCAGGAGGTGTGCATGGTACATGGTGGGCATTGGCAGCAGATGGCAGAGCATAGAACATGGCAGGTGTTGGCCATGGCAAGATGGTGGAGCATGTGAGTGGGGTGCCAGACCAAGGCGGGGCACTGGTTGCTGTCATTGGGTGAGCTTCTGGTGGTTACTAAAAATTTTTTGCTCCCATGCATCATGGTCGCACCCACTGCCAGCACTGGAGCCACTGCTCGCACCCACTGCTGGCTCCAGCCCTGATTGTTTGGCTTCTCCACCTTCCCTTGCTCCTGAGGGGTGACTGGGGCTGATAGTTGCCTTTGCATGCACTGTGGGTGACAGTTGCACCTGCTCCCAGCGCTGGCCTTGCTTGCATCTGCTTCTGGCACAGGCCCCAATCACTCCACAGGGTGAGCAGGTGTGAGCCAGACTGGTGCCATCAGCACATGGGAGCTGTGGTGATGAGAGTGAGGCTGCTGGCAGACAGGGGACCAGGATTGCGGCAGGAGGGGCTGGGCTGGGGTGTGGAGAATGGGCCAAGACCTACCCTGTGTCCACTGCATCCTCGTGGCCCCCAGTTGCTTTCAAGGTGCATGAATCTGTGCACTGGGTCCCTAGTTTTTAAATAAAAGAGCAACATTTTATTTCCCAAACAAAAATATGAGTATGGGTCACTGATTTACGTCAAGCAACGAAACATAGTGCCATTTTTTTTCTAAATTAAATTCAAAGCAGATACACTAAAAGTAATATTAATTCAGCAAATATTAATTGATGTTTAAGTACATCAAGTTATATAAAACTCATGAACCTCTTTAGAAAATAAGTAACACATTTATTTCAAGAATTATAGCACTTATAATTCAATAATTATGTGTAGAAATGTGTGCAGAACACAAAGTTTCACATATTATGGTTGGATCAATTTTACATTTGCTATTAGAAACTGCTTTTCAACAAATATTGGTGATTATTTTATGTACTAAATTATACATATGTCAACTCATATGCATTCTTTTTATCTTCATATATTGTGAAACTACATTGCCTCCTCAATGTGTTAGATGAGGCTGAATGAGAAATATTTCTAATAACAGTGTACAATGGTACATTTAATTTTGCAGCATTAATGTGAAACAATCAACAAATGGAAGAAAACTTTTTATCACAGATAAACAATACATTGGGTACTATATATGAGGACTGAAGATAACAAATAGGAATAAATTATAAGATAAAGAGAAACTAAAACAGTTTTGATAAAATGCATCTTTCTTCAGAGATAAACAAGATTAACAAAATTGACAAAAACAACATTAGTAAAAGGGTTCATCACAGGGATGCCGACATTGCAAATAAGTTATCACAAGAAGCAGTATAATTTGAAAATTGTACTTGTGCATTTATCCATAGTGGTTAAAATTATGGACTCTACTCAGATGACCTAGGTTAAATCAGCTCTATAATTTCAGGGTATGACTTTAGACAATTTATTAAATCTCTTGTTGCCATCTGTGAAATATATATGTTGTAGTACTTTATATGGTTGTGCAGATTAAATGAACCCTTGCTCAGTATAGTGTCTGGCAAATTGTTATCCTATATAATAAAAGGCTAATATGCTAAGTTTCTGGCCGTCCAATTGTCTGTTCAACCAATCAAAGCATGATATGCTATTGATATGCTAAGGCAGTGGTTGGCAAACTGCAGCTTGCAAGCTACATGTGGCTCACAAGCCACAGTTTGCCCCTCTGTTGACTGAGTTGCTGACCACTGCTGGAAGGCATTACTCTTACCTAGAAGTTTTGACTGCAAGTTAAAGGCATTAGTACATTATTAAAATGTTTTTTTTAAGTGTTTTCCCCTAAGGCAGTGTTTGGCAAACTCATTAGTCAACAGAGCAGCAAACTTGGCTCATGAGCCACATGTGGCTCGTGAGCCACCGTTTGCCGACCACTGTGCTAAGGCCACTCAATTGCTTGCTATGATGTGCACTGACCATGGAGGGCCAGACACTCCAACTGGTAGGTTAGCTTGCTGTTGGGGTCCAGGTCATTGGGACTGAGCTAGATGAACCAGACTCACCCTGAGGCCCTTCTGTGGTTCCCTCCCCAGCTGGCCATACTCCTGCATCCCTCCCCAGCCCCGATAGTGCACCACTGGGGTCCCTCTGCCTGGCCTGTGCTCTCTCATAATACTGGACCCCTCAGGGGATGTTGGGGAGCCAGTTTTAGCCTGATCCTGCAGGCCAGGCCAAGGGATCCCACGGGTGCACAAATTCATGCACTGAGCCTCTAGTTTCTAAATAAATGTTCATCATTATTTTTTAGTAATACAAACATATTAAAGGTGCATCTATAAAACAATAGCTAAAAATTGAGAGACAAATGGTTAGGCTATTTAAAAAAATCAATTGAAAAGAGAGATGAATGCAATAAAAATGATTTAAAATAAACTGTAAACGCAAAAGGACAAATAAATTTGAGCATATTAGAGTAGAATTGACACCAGGGAAATTTGCATTTGTGTTTTTTTTTCCCCAATGTAGCAAACAAGGATGGAGATAAAATGGATGAAAAATATAAGCATTATGGCTAATAATACAAAAGGGAAAAGTGGAGTGCCTGATATGCTCAGATCATATCTCATAGTGTTTATCTATGAGTTTCCAGTACATCTTTCTCCCCATCAGCTCTTGACAAGGGCAATTTTTTCCTTTTCAAACAAACATTTGAAGCAGAAAATGGTTCATGAATCTGTAGGCTCAAGTTCCAGTCTCCCCATTAAGATTTGCTGGGCCAAGGCTAGCTTGTAACCATAACCAGCCAAAACAAAAATTACATCAAGAGAGCCAGATGGGCAAGGAATGGGCATCCTCCAATGAGAAGAGGACTATGTGCTGCCTTTGTTTACTGAGAGTCCAGGAGTGGAGTGAGTGTGACTCAGACAAGCAATAGACTAAGTTTTATGAGATCTGCTTCGTTATTAGTTTCCCTCTCCACAATTTTCTGCTTTCCACTAGGGTGGCTGTTTTGTGAATGGATGTATGTTTTTTAAAATATATTTTTATTTATTTCAGAGGAAGAGAGAGAAACATCAATGATGAGAGAGAATAATTGATCAGCTGCCTCTGGCATGCCTTACACTGGGGATCAAGATTGCAACCAGAACATGTGCCCTGACCAGGAATCGAACCATGACCTCCTGGTTCATAGGTCAATGCTGAACCACTGAGCCACGCTGGCAATGCAAGTGTGGCTGCTTTTATTTCAAATGCTTTTCACGTCTACACATTGAAAATCCACACCCATAGCAGACTTACTAGCAACTCTCTGTATCTCAGTTACCTCTCTTAGGAAACAGTTTGAGTGTGATTTTGCCTACCTGAAAATTTGATAGAAAACTTAAATTAGTTTAATGCATATAAAGCACACATGAAAAATAATAAATATCAGTCATTACTGTTATTCTTTATTTTTAATATTTGAATTTATCTTCAACTGTATTAAAATGATGCTTTTAATTATCAAATGCAAAAATAGATTGTCTTATATAGAAAATATAAATTGATTTCTGTAATAAAAATGTTTAGATATGTATCAAGCAGCCTAAAATGACACACTTTTAATTTTCAGTTTTATACCTACTACCTGGAATGATAGTTTACTAAATGACAACTACTTTCACAAAGAAAATATATACCATCTATATCTATATTGATATTTATATATACACTAGAGGCCTGGTGCATGAAATTTGTGCATAGAAGAGGGTGTCCCTCAGCCCAGCCTGCACTTTCTCCAATCTGGAACCCTTCAAGGAATGTCCGACTGCCTAGTTAGGCCTAAAGATCAGTCCTAAATGGGCAGTGGGACATCCCTCTCACAATCCAGGACTGCAGGATTCCAACTGCTTCCCTGCTTGCTTTCCTGATTTCCCCTAACCGCTTCTGCCTGCCAGCCTGATCACCCCCTAACCACCACCCTGACAACCAGATTGATGCCCAATGGCTCCTCTGCCAGCTTGATTGCCCCTAACTGCCCTCCCCTGCTGGCCTTGTCACCCCTAACTGCTCTTCCCTGCAGGCCTGGGTCCCCCTCAACTTTCCTTCTCTACAGATCCAGGTACCATGAACTTCCCTGCCCTGTAGGCTTGGTCCCCCGCCCCCCTCAATTTCCCTCTCCTGCAGGTCTAATCTCCCCAAACTGGTCTCCCCTGCAAGGCTGAGTCCCCCAAAACTGCCCTTCCCTGCAGGCCCAGTCGAGCCCAACTTCCCTCCTCTGCTGACCTGATCACTCCTAACTGCCCTTCGCTGCTGGCCATCTTGTGGTGGCCATCTTGTGCCCACATGATGGTAGCCATCTTTGACCATATGGCGGCAGCCATCTTGTATATTTGTCAATTTGCATATTACTCTTTTATTAGATAGGATTTATATCTATGTCTGTAAATCTGTATATTTTATTTATCTCAACACAGATACAGTGGTACTTCGAGATACGAGTTTAATTTGTTCTGTAACCTTGAGGCATGGGAAACTATGAAAAGCTCGAGTCACGGTAAACTGGTGGGTCATGTGCAGCCAGCCAATCTGCACGATTACTCATATCTCAACTGTTGCTCATATTTCAAAGCAAAAATCACTTGCTCAATGGCTCGTATCTCAAAAATCTCATATGTTAGGGCACTCATATCTCGAGATACCACTGTATATAGAAGATAAGCTAAGAATAGATAATAGTGATCTCTCTAGAGACAGAGATAGAGATAGGGATAGGCAAAGACCTAGTTAGTAGTAGAGATAAAAATAGAGAGACATCCCTAACCAGTTTTGCTCAGTGGAGAGAACATTGGCCTGTGAACAGAAGGATCGCAGTTCAATTCCAGTCAAGAGCATATGTACCTTGGTTGCAGGCTCCTCCCTGGCCTGGGTCCCCTAGTTAGGGAACTTGCAGGAATCAACAAATCAATGTGTGAGAAACACATTGATATTTCTCTCTGTCTTTCCCTCTCTCTAAAAGAAAAAAAAAATCAATGGGAAAATATCTTCAGGGGAAGATTTAAAAAAAAAAATGGAGAGACAGACAAAGATATATCCTAAGTGTAATAGGCTTCAAGTGTGATATGGAAATGGACCTATATATTTTCAGTGTATAATTTTATTCGGTTTTATTTGAATAATAAATAATATTGGGACTTATTTATCTTAATCAAATGAGAGTAGATGTAAGAATAATGACTACTGCCCTACTTCAGATTCCAAGTTGATCTTGGCAATAATTTTATTCTTAAAAACTACACTGACTTTAATGGGTTGCTGAGGCCTTCTTCAGCACTGCAACAAAAATATGTTAAATAATACCCTAGAGGCTTACTGATTAATGCTCAACTATTCTGAGTGAAAGTCAATTCATTTAGAATTCTACCTCCCTCAATTCTTAGTCTACTCAAACCCACACATGCTGAATAGGGACAATTCAGGTTCATAATGATAACTCGGAGGGACTAAAAGACTCCAGTGTATTATCTGACTCTTTGAAGAAATAATAATATGTTTAGCACTGAGTTAATTTTATTATGCTCCAAGACTTTTCAAATGGCTAATCCTCATATTCTCTAGAAAATATAATAATTAACCAAGGTTTCTCATACCCCCTATAGCATTCTTGGTAATTAAATTTACTATATGGAGAATTAATTTGAACTCTGTGGGTAGTGGAACCCAATGTTCTTTTATTTAAAAATGCCTTGGGTAGGCTTATTTAACTTTTGCTATGTTGATTTTTTTTCATTTTTACAGTTGAAACATTGATATATAAGTTGCTCATTTCAGATGCCTGACACACTGTAGTAGTGAATAAGTGAATATAGTTCTATTTGTTGTTATACCTCCCATTCTACAGTATTAATTTGTTCCATAACCTCCACTAATAGAGATGATGAAAGCAGTATCATCTAGTGAAAAAACATCAGATAGATTATTTTACAGCTGTTGCATATTTAAGTCATGGATTTCTTATTTATTGAGTTCCTTAACTTTTTGGGGTTTTTTAGTATCTAAAATAGTGTTATCGAAGTGTTATGTCCTATAAATATATTTATATTATTATAGGAGTTGATAGCGTATAACAACTTATTTAATTATTTCTAGAGCTAAAAACCATTGATATAAACTAGGCTTAAGTAACTGAATAAGTTTTGAATGTATATATAAAAGCATGCAGTTATAAAGTTTAAGTTCTACAATGTATGCAAATACAAATAGCTTCCAAAGTGAACTTAGAAGTTTATGGAACTAAAATGATGAAGCATGCATGTAAAGAAAGAAAAGGATTCCTCTTCTTTTGTACAGAGAATTCCATATCTATAATGAGAATCAGAAAGTATTATTTTTGTTTTGAGGAAAAAACAACCCACATGGTTTATTATCTGTTGAAATACCATTTCTGCTCATTATATTTTAAACAATGTAATCACTTTGTAAAAAGTGCTTATATGCTCAACAATTAATATACTCATAGTTTTGATGAAGATAGTCATAAACTAGTCTGCAATTACAACGATTGTTTGATTTTAAGGAAAAATGATTTCATTCAGCAATGAGTGTCAAGGAAGCACAAAAGAATAACTTGTTTAGTTAAAGATACAATATGCAAAATATTTCTGTTTTGAATATTGTTGACTTGTGGAAAAATAATAAATTTCTCAAATGCAGATGTTCCCACAATTGTACAATCCTCAGTGCAGTCTAGAGAAGATTAAGCCAAAGCATAAGTTAAAAATAGTCAAATTATTTTCTTCTTCAGATATAACTACTTAGTCTTTAAAGGAACTATAATTATGTACAGAATGCTTATGGCCTTTTATATTTATTTTATTACAATTTAGTGAAGGAAAAGTAGAATAAAATTAAATAATACATGTTTGTCTTCTGGTAATAAACGAAGATGCCAGTAAAAGTAAACAATTATTATTCTATTTATTTGGTGGCAAAATAGTTTGTGTCATTGAGTTACCCTCTGGAATCAATAAATGGCATTTAATGCTTCCGTGTTCAATGATTTATCCTTTCAAAGTGAATGAATCAAAGTCCCAATTCCTACATGAAGAAATTATGCATAAAGAGATTTTGGCCTCTAAACTGAAAATAAATCTTTCAGTATATAGTACATAGTAAGTCTCAAACAATGGAAGAACAACAAGTGGATTTGAGATTGTATCTAATCTAGAAATCAAAAATAATTCAGCTACAGAACAATCAAATATTGTTTTTTCAATGATGCCAAATACTGCAAAATCAATCAGTTAATTATACTGTCATTTTAGTACTATAAGTTTAACCTTCGGGGTTTAGCATTGCCTGTTAAGAGCAAAAAAAAAAATCAGTATTTTAAGCTATAACATACTGTATTTAGGACAAATACTACTCTAATGGTATGTGGTAAATTAAAAAATGGGAGAAAAATCATGCTAGTTCTCCGAAAGCATGCTACTAAACAAAGATGGTCATGAAAAATAACGAAGACCAACACATATTAGGTGGTTCATATACATCATATAATGAAACTTTGAAAAAAAGTAGTAAGTGTGCTCTGAAAAAGAATCTAAGCTTTTCATTCCTCCTTTTTTATCGAGTTTCTCTATTTCTCTTTCTACTTTCTCTTTTCTGAGGTGAGAAATATCATAGTGAAGTAGAATACATTTTACATGTTAACCCTGGCTAAACATCTGAATAATTTAGGCGGAGTTTGCATTTTTTTAGTATATATATGAGTGTATGTGTGTATGTATATATATGTGTGTGTGTGTGTGTGTGTGTGTGTGTGTGTGTATAAAATCTCCTCCAAAAAATATGGCTTTAAATTATTGGTTTCCCCAAAAATGACTGAATATTTGAAATAATCTAGAAATTACATTTTTAAAAATACATGGAAGTATATATTGCTAAATAAGTGTTTAATGTTAATAAACTAAGGAAAAAATTTTGGGGAAACTGCAATTTAGGTTCCATTAACGCAGCTTCTTCAGGAAAGCAGAAGTCACAAGTAAAATACATTTTGGAAGAGTAAACCTCTAAGACTTTACAATCAATATACTGATTTATAAATAAGGGTAGAAAATTGGAATTCAAGGAGTACAAAGACATTAACTCAACATAGATAGTGGCTATTTTGAACAGTGTATGCTCAGTATTCTAAAGGAAGTGGGGCCTGTGACGGGTAATTAAGTCATGAGGATAAGGGCTCATGAATGGAATTAGTGCCCTTACAAAGGAGGCCCCAGAGATCCCTTGCCCATTTCACCACATGAGGGTATACATTTGATCTTAGCTGAAAGGCTGAGCAGTGATCTCCACATGAGCTTATAAGGAACCAGGATTGATTCTTCACCAGACACCTTGATCTTGAACTTCTAAGCCTCCAGAGCAGTGAAAAATACATTGACAAAAATAAGTGGTATTTTGTTATGAGAACCAATGTGCTAAGATAATTTTAAAAATTAGGTTTTAATGATCCCAAATAGATTTTTAGAGACTGTCAAAAGTTAGTTAGGATCATGGCAAAGTAGAAAGTACAAGGCCCTTGCTTTTTAACTTATAATTGTGAACATTATTTTCTAGACTAGCATCTTCCACAGTACATATTTATATTATCCTTTGATCTGTAATCTGGGATGAAAAGTTGATTCGAGATTCCCATATAGATATATTGATTCATGCTACTGGGTTTGCAGTTAATGCTAAATAGACTTATAAAATCCTGTTGAATGATTGAAATTTTGAAAAATTGCATCAACAAGAATACAAGTTTAGTGCAAATATAAATTCATTTTGCCAAGTCTGAAGTTGAAGTTGCTACACTACTAACTCTGAATGTCTTCACAAGATACATCTGTTGAAGAAGGAAATAATGTTCACTCAGGCAGCTTTTAAGAATGCTCTGATTGGTGTTGAAAGAAACAGGGAAAAAATGGAGGAGGGAGATGCTGAAACCATGTAATATATGAGTCTTAAATAGCTAGCTCTCACTTTGAGTCAAGATTTCTCTTGTAATTCTAGAATGTCAATAGAGAGTGGCAGATCCCAGGATTTTTTATTTTCAATAATTGCATAAAATAGGAAATTTAAAACACAAAATGACTTGCAAGATCTCATCACAGAGGAGAGCCAGCTTCTCAAACAAATCATCACTTTCCTCAATAATATCTCTTCTAAGGAGGAACTGTGCCCAATTTACTCATCTTCACCACACACACACACACACACACACACACACACACAAAACAAACAAGCAAATAAAGTAATAGTATATATGGTAAAGGGGAAGAAGGTATTATTAAAACAGAAAATAAAAAATACATATACCATATAAGTTGCCAAAATTGCTCATAACTTGACCATAAGATTAAATTAAAATATTTTATTTTTTTAATATATTTTATTGATTTTTTACAGAGAGGAAGGGAGAGGGATAGAAAGTCAGAAACATCGATGAGAGAGAGACATCGATCATCCGCCTCCTGCACGCCCCACACTGGAGATGTGCCCGCAAGCAAAGTACATGCCCCCAACCGGAATCGAACCTGGGACCCTTCAGTCCACAGGCCGACACTCTATCCACTGAGCCAAACCGGTCTCGGCAAATTAAAATATTTTAGCCTGAACTTCTCTTTCTCCCTCTACATGAAATATTTATGTTACACATAAACTGTAAGTATTTAGATTATGTTTATAACAATTTTTGCAAATTTCAGTGAATCAACATATTTTTACACAGTATGCTAATTAGATTGTGGTTTTCACTGACTTCTGTTGCTCTACTGTATCAAGAAATGTTGATACCCTAAATATAATTTAACTATTGTTGTAAATATATATTGCTATTGTTTGAATAAAATCTAGGGTATAACTAAACATATGCATTTGCTTGCTATTGAAACTAGAGAAAAATGTAGCTTTTAAAACTAAACACAGAGCAATATAGATACTGTAACTTTCGCTATACAAATTTTAGTGACTTTTATTATGTACAGAGTAATACGTGGAACATAAAAAATGACATAGCACACTCTTGGACCTCTAATAATTCAATTTGTTTAATGAGAAATCTTATTGTCTGGCATCAGTCTGCTATTTCTGGATTAAAACACAACACAAAACAACAACAAAACTGGCATCTGAGCATTGGCTGGAGTTCAGGTGACCCTGATTGCCCTCTGCTGATTCCGGCCCGGCTTGCTCAAGAGTCTGTGGGATGGTGGGCTCCCTCATGTGTTTGCTCTCTGACTAGGGCTACATTCTCAGCTGGGTTCATCTGCTAAAGTTGTGTTAGGAGAACACTACTGTGTTTCTCATCACCCTGTTGAAAACAGTGGCTATCTCAAGCATATCCCATTAATAGTGATGACAGGAGCACAAGAATATGCAAGTTCTTATCGAATATATTTGTGTGTTTGGTCTGCTAACAAGTCATTCAAACAATTCAATTGTAGTCAAACGGAGACAGAATTCCAGTTACCACTGCTGCATAACAAACTAGCCCCATTCATAATGGATTAAAATAATACACACTTTATTAAGCATCATGAGTCTGAATGCCCGAATTATATGTTAGATTGGCTACGTCTGAACTGTATAGGTTAGACTGCTATACATGGCATTGCATGTGGTCAATGAGTGGATCTCAGTTAATGGGTAAGCAGGGAAGAGTGTCTAAGTTGGCTGCACTGACCTGTCTGGCACTGGTGCTGAGATGGCTGCAATTTTATTCTCAGCTGGACCATTAGCCAGAAGACTTAGATATGACCCTTCATTCACGATGGTGCCAGAATAGCCAGACATCTATGTGGTGATTTCTTCCTCCACGTAAAGCATCCAAAAAGATTCAAGCAGAAGCTGCATGAATTATCTGGAGCCAGGCTGTGTATATTTTACCATGTTCTATTACTTAGAAAATTGAAAGTTGAGAAGATACGAATATCAGGATTTTGACTCATCAAGTCATCTTTCTGCTACAAAATTGAGAAACTCTCCCAATATAAGAAGAGACAATCAGGCTTCTTGGTTTTTAAAAGTTGCTTCATCTTGATTTCTTAATCTTTTGACTGCTATTGGTTGTTTTTCCCTACTGACAGAGATACTATTATATAGACATAAAGAGCTCATACAATTTTCTTTAACAATAACAGCTTTTGTTGACACTTAGAGATTATCATCTATTTCATGTCAGGTACTACTTAAAACACTCACTGGGTTATAAGTGTAATATAAAAATAAACATTGTTTCTATAATTATCTATATAAACAATTAAGGCTTTTTGTAAATAATACATCCTGGCACCTGTCAATTCTGCAGAAGTTATAAAAAAAATAATGCATTATACTTGTCAGGTTCATTAAATACATCAGAGGTATGTGAAGACAGACTTTTCACAATATTGAAAAAAAATATTAAATGAATTCCAGATTTTCTGACATCTGACACTTCATATCCATGAAGCTTCATCACGTGAGCCAATTTGGCTGACAGCCTGATCTTAAAAGAGTTGGTAAAGAAGCATGAGAATTCAAGACAACTGCTCCCTAAGATACGGTATTTAGAGTGTAAACTTATAGTTGTTAAGGTGATTACCTGCCTTCTGCAAGTCTGAGAAGACAACACATAGTGAAGTATGTGTGTGTGTGTGTGTGTGTGTGTGTGTGTGTGTATGGCTGAGGATAGACATTTAGATCACATGATTCAAGAAGGAAGCTCAAAAGAGAATCAGTCATAAAACCAAGTAATGCTGACAAGATATCTATAACACAAAGGAAATAACAAACCACTATAGTAACCTTCCTGAGATATATAAACACACATTCGTACACACACATACACACACACAACTAAATACCTCGACTAAATTAAAATAAAAACTAACATTTGAATTTTTCAGTAATATACATATTGGTACCAAATTAATAGTAAGTCTGTTATATGGTGGAAAATCATAACATATATTTTGCAACATATGAGATTATTGAATTACCTTATATATCCAGATTATTAATAGAAATATTTAAGCCCCACATAGTATGAGCAAAGTACATTATTGTAGAATTGAAAATGTAAATTAATTAGAATACAAGAAGAGAAGTAACACTTAAAGATTTGAAAATTTCATTTCTTAACAGCTGAAAGAAACCTTGTCAATAAATGCTTTTTTTTTTCACAAGTAGAGTGTAGGTAAACAAACTTGCAGTCACTAATATCTAAAATAATCTATTAATTAAAACTAGTATTTTTGTCAAAACTTATTAAAAGTGGAGGTATCACTTAAATGCCAAAGTTGCAAAGCATGTTTATTTCTTTAAATGACTTTCTAAAATGCTGCAAAATCTGGTTAAGAAAGTATTTAAAAGTTTCTAAAATATTATATGAGTGAATATCTATATAAATATGTAAGTTACCTATATTTACAGTTGTAATTATTAAATTTTATTATGCATTATAATTACTTAGTGTTCTTGTTTAAGATGCAGGTAATTAGTCCTCTTTGCCAATATTCTGTAGACACTTCTCTTTCTTCCTGTATGAATTTGCATTTCAAACCAGCACCCCAAAGATTCCCCTGAAGTCATTCACCAGCCAGGATTTAAGGAAAATTTGTATACAGAATTGATACAGAAACCAATTAAGAACTTTATTTTAAATATAAAGAATCATATAGATTCAAAGTAAATGGATAGTGGAAAATAGATCATGCTAACAATAATAAAAGTTTGAGTACCTATTTTATTTCAGACAGAGCTGAATTCAAAGCACAGAGAGTTACTGGGAATAAAGAAGGGCAGGATAACTATAAAGGGCCAATTCTCCAAGAACATATATCAATCCTCAATGTGTAGCACCTAACAACAGAACATCAAACTAGGCGAGGCAATAAATAACAGGTTTGCAAAGGAAAATAGTTGAATCCACTTTCATAGATTTCAACATCCCATCTATCAGAAATATACAAATTTACCAGGCAGAAAACTTGATAAGGATACAGATGAACTTAAAAACACCATCTATCAACTGGATTTAATTGACATCTGTAGATGGCTTCATCCAACAGCAGGATACAAAATCTTTTAGAACTCACATGGAACAGTCACCAATACAGACCACGTTTCGCTCTCTCGCTCCTAAGCGTCAAGGGCCCTTCTACTACCTCTGTAACTTTGTGAATAAACTTGCTCTTCTAATTTGAGTTCTTGGCTCTGAAATCTTTCTTTGCTAAATAAACTCAAGAACCAAGGTCCAATTTTGCTACCAACACTGCCCGATTTAAAATCCCATTTAGGATTTTAAAGAAATCTGCCTAGTTTTTCCTTTTTTGTTGGAGCATTGTATTTTCTGGTGTGCTGGTGTGTGTGTGTGTGTGTGTGTGTGTGTGTGTGTGTGTGTGCGCGAGCACTTTAAGGGAGACATCATTGTTTATAGGTATTCCATAGGATAAGATCAGGGCTGGAAACCCTGATTATCTGAGCACTCATTTATATCTGGAATCCTGAGTAACCAAACATTCTTATTATAGAAATTCCTATAAACACAGACTGAACAGACTGAAGAGATGCTTATAGGGCAAAGAGGATAATTTTTTTTTTTTTTAGCTCAACTGCACATACCTACATAGACCTATAGGAGGTCATGACATCACATTTATATGAGCATCTGGGAAAGCAGGGGAAACAAGCTCGAGATATTGTAATCCTTAAATAGTTGTAGTTATATATCTATTTGTCTTCTAATTCTTTTGAGATAAACTTGTAATGGAAATGGAATTTATTTTTTTAAACAGTCACTGGCCTGTTGGGGTCTGAGATATTTTCAACTAAACAATCCAGTTATTGGCTGCAGTTAAAGTGACTGGTATTCACAGAATCTTTCATCTTTGTCTCTGGGCAGTCATCCAGTGGGGTTTAAGCGCTGCCATTGAGTGACAGGTCCTTGCAGATCCTACCTCTTGCCCTTCACTCTGGCCAAGGGTCCAGGGCAACTCCTTATATTTCTTATATTGAGTTTATTGGGTTTGTCAATTTCTCTAAATGTAGACAGGGAAGTGACATGG
>JAAGEH010002531.1:61229574-61269033 GCA_011751065.1 Lasiurus cinereus
AGAGAGAGAGAGAGAGAGAGAGAGAGAGAGAGAGAGAGAGAGAGAGATATCACTTTATGGGCCATAAACCACACCTAATGAAATTTTAAAGCAAAGCAATTATGCAATAGTTGTTCAGATAACAATGAAATTAAAGTAAAAATCAATAACAGAAAGACAACTGGAAAATCTCAAAATACATAGAGATGAAGAAATACACTTCTAAAAAACAAATGGGTCAAAGAGGAAATGTTAAGAGGAATTAAATAATACTACTCTAAACTAATTACAAATGAAAATACAACTTATCAAAACTTTTTGATGTAGAGAAAGTGCTGAGAAGGAAATTTACAGCTTATATTAAAAGATAAAATCTAATATTAATCATCTAAGAAATCTGGAAAATAAGATTAAATCAAATTCAAATAGATACAATAATTACAATTAGAGCAGACACCAGTGAAATAAAAAACATAAAATTGACAGAGAATACTGTAACCAAAAGTTGGTTCTTTGACAAAAAGCACTAAAATTGGCCAGTGTCTAGCCAGATTAACTAGGAAAAAAAGAGTGAGACCAAAATTACTCATATCAGAAATGAAAGAGAGAACATAATAACAGGTCCTATAGTCATTAGGATAATAAAGAAATAGTATGACTAATTATATGCCTGCAAATTTAATAATCTAGATAAAATGAACTAATTCCTTGAAAAATATGATCTTTTTTAAAATATATTTTATTGATTTTCTACAGAGAGGAAGGGAGAGGGATAGCTAGAAATATTGATTACAGAGAAACATCGATCAGCTACCTCCTGCACACCTCCTTCTGGGGATGTGCCCACAACTAAGGTACTTGCCCTTGACCAGAATCAAACCTGGGACCCTTCAGTGCGCAGGCCGATGCTCTATCCACTGACTGAGCCAAACCAGTTTCAGCTACTTTGCCTTTCTTTTTCCTTTCCTTTTTCTTTCTTTCTTTCTTTTTTTTTTGGGGGGGGGATGGGGGAATAGACCTTAGTTGCCAGTTTATTTGGATATTTTATTTTATTTTTTAATTTCTTTATTAAGATGTGGCATGTGTGTCCTTATTCTCCCCTTAGCCCCCATCCCCCCCACTCATGCACTTACCCCGCTGCTGTCTGTGTCCATTGGTTAGGCCCATATGCACGCATACAAGTCCTTTGGTTGATTTTTCCCCCTTACCCCCACCCTCCACTACCTTCCCTCCGAGGTTTAATGGTCTGATCGCTATGATCTTTTGAAACACACAACAAGAAACCATCTGAATAATCTTATATCTATTAAAGAAAGTGAATCAGTAATTGATATTTCAAAACATAAAGCAGCCAGGCCCAAAGAAGTACATTAGTGATTTCGACCAAACGTTTAAGGAAGAAATTATGCCAATTCTCTCTAATACTTGGAAAACTAAAAGGTATATTTTTAAAGTCACTGAAATATTGAAGGAGCAGTGGCAACCATTAGAAATAATACTTTAAATGATATTATAGAACAAAAAAAAATGCAGGTTTGGCTGCTGCCACAATGAAAACCAAACTTTGAGGCAGGTGTTGGTGCAAAGGAAAAGAGGTTCTATGCAGGTGCCAAGGCCAGGGAGAAGGGGGGACTCCCATCTCTGAGACCATCCCCTCTTCCTGCTCAAGCCCGGGTTCTTGCAGAGATAGGGTGGAGAGGGCTTTTTATGTCTATCCAATTATCTTGCTAGCTGTAGCGTGCAAGAAGCCCCGCCTAGAGTGCCATCTTGGCCAAAAGCGGGGACTCCCTGGTGCTCTCTGATTAAGGTAGTGTGGGCAGGGGATGTGTTGCAGGACGCACCATCAGGAAGCCTGGAGATGTTGCAGCCCTCAGCCCACTTCCCAACAATGGACATGGCTCCCGCACTTCCAGGGGAGCTGGTGTGGTCCACAGGGCATGCCCACATCCTCTGCGCATTCCTCCTGGCAGGCCCTGCTCCGAAGTGGCCCGCCAGACTCAGCTCCTATTGACAGCTGCCTATAGTAAACCTACTGTACCTGAGAGATTTCATGTAAAAGAAATGTAGTGGAAGATAGCTGATTTGAGCAGCAGTGCTTATTTCACTTCTTTCTTCCCAAATATTTTTGTTCTTTGTTTTTCTTAGGTATCTTTGCACACTCTATTTACTTGACAAAGCGGTAACCTTTCTCTTGTTATCAATATATTTGCCAACACCTCCAAAAGCATTAGACATTTTAAGCAGGAGAGATAAATCTTATACAAAATCTTACTACATTTTAAAATATGTATCCAAATGTTAAATGATGAATGTACGCATGTAGTTTCTTCAAGATGCAAGTAATAGCTCCCTCTCATCTATTACTGCCCCATCTATTATGGACAGTTAAGGCAGATTTTAGGTAAAAAGGTTAATTTTACATCCTAGGAAACTAATAAGTTTTAGGACAATAAAAAATAAGAAACACACATTTTAGTGTCTACATTTAATATTAAATCCTAAATTCAAATACTAGATTACTCAATATATTTGAACACATTTTTGAAAAATACAAGTTAGAGTGCTTACCAACTTTTTTCAGATCTTCTGTATTAAACACATTGCCAAACATACTGTAATGTTCCAGTTCTTATTTGTTTGCACATATTTCAATAATCGGATGGTTATGCGAGAAGAGCACAGTTAGTTTTATAATGAAAAATTATGTGCAGGTGTAGTTTGAGATGCTTTGACAAGTTTTCTATCTAAATATTTACTTGTGAAGTACACAGTATAATATTTATTTGTAACGAAATGGAAGCTATCTTAATAACTTAAAGGTAGCAAAAGCATAATAACTCTTGATCAAAAAGCTCATATACCGTGAAGAAATGCAAAGTAGCGAATATTTGTGGGTAGAGAGAAATCATTTAATAATGCTTAATAATGTCTCATAGGTGTTTATCTACAAAACCCTGTATTACAAATTGTATTTTCTGCATGTTCAGTTTTTCTTTATGTACTCTAAAGTCAAGAAGAAAAATGGGATCAAAGAGGTTATTTGGTTAAGGGGAATAATAGCGTTATCTTCACTCAGGATTACTTAATAAAATAATGCTTTTCAAGAGGATCAAATGAAAGAATAATTGGCAAAGCAGTGGACTTGGGCTCCTAGAGTTATTAACTTCCTGCATCATAATATTTAGAAGCATACTTCTCATTAAAATAATTTTTGAAGAAGAAAGTCATGTAAGAAATTTTGCTCTTTGGTAAATGTCATTCTAAATTAAAAAAGAAGTCTTTATGTTTTTCTATCAAATTATCTATATGTAATTTATTTTAAGGAACATTTTGAAATTACATTTTATGTTTCTAAACTATAAATCAAAATACTACAACATTTTTAAAGTTATATTTAATAAATCCACAATTGATTCTCATTGTATAAAAACTGATAATATGATTTTTTTAAGGCTCCCTTAACTCCTCCCTAAAATAATTCTTCAATTCAAGAAAAATTATTCAACTCAAGAACATATTTGGTGGGGTGGGGGGGGCAATGGGGAGATAAGGACACATATGCAATATCTTAATCAATAAAGAAATTTAAAAAAATCTATAAAAAGAGAATATAATTGGTATCAGTTAGGTGGTTAACTTACAATTCCTATGCCTATGAACTTTTAAAACTATAAATTTGCTGAGACTGGTTTGGCTCAGTGGATAGAGTGTCGGCCTGTGGACTAAAAGGTCCCAGGTTCGATTCCAGTCAGGGGCATGTACCTTGGTTGCAGGCGCGTCCCCAGTAGCGGGCGGGCAGGAGGTGGTTGATTGATGTCTCTCTCATCAATGTTTCTGACTTTCTATCCCTCTCCCTTCCTCTCTGTAAAAAATCAATAAAATATATTTTTAAAAAAGACCTATAAATTCATAGGTAGATATGTAGTTTCCTTTAATTTTTCCTTTTAATAAATATTGTTTTCTGAATCAAATTCATTAGTATCACAATATTTTTCAAAAATAACAATAGATCTTGAAGTTGTATTGTTAGTTTCTATGTATCTGCATTAATTATTTGATCTCCTGATAAAACAGTATAATTATATGGCATATATTAACTCAACCTATAAATATAAATAGCAACAAAATTATTTTTAATAACAGTAGCAGAACATACTTTCATACACTAAGAAGTAACACATTTCCATGTAACATAGGAAAAGGAGATTTTCTCTAGATACAAATTTGATTTAAAATCAAATTTTTACATAGAATTGAGCTTTCTTAAATGACATTACTGTGATTAAAATACTCAAATTTTTAATAAACTTTTAATTGAACACATTATTTCTGAATCTTCATTATTATATATAACTAGAAGCCTGGTGGACAAAATTTGTGCACAGAGGGGGTGTCCTTCACCCCAGCCTGTACCCTTTCCAATACAGGACCCCTAGAGGGATGTCTGACTGCCCATTTAGGCCCGATACAGGACTGCTGGTTCCCAACTCCTCTCCTGCCTGCCTCACTGATTGCCCCTAACCACTTCTGCCTGCCAGCCTGATTAACCCCTAACCACTACCCGGACAGCCTGATTGATGCCTAATTGCTCCCCTGCCAGTCTGTTTGCCCCTAATTACCCTTCCTTACAGGCCTGGTCACTGCTAACTGCCCTCCCCTGCAGGTCTGATCCTCCCAAATGTCCCTCCCCTGCAGGCTTGATCACCCCCAACTGCTCTCCCTTGCAGTCCTGTTCCAACTGCCCTCCCATGCCTCCCATTTTGGGAATAGCCATCTTTGACCATATGGGGGTAGCCAACTTTTATTTTAGAGTGATGGTCAATTTGCATATCATTCTTTTATTAGATAGGATAGAGGCCTGGTACATGGGTGGGGGCTGGCTGGTTTGCCCTGAAGGGTGTCCTGGATCAGGATAGGGGTTCACTTGGGGTGTGGGGGGGCCTGGGCCAGGGGCCTGTGGTGGTTTGCAGCCTGGCCACGTCCCCTGGCCACCCAAGCAGAGGCTTTCATATCTGGGATTTATTTATCTTCTATATTGAAACTTTGTAGCCTTGAGTGGAGTCAAGTCTCCTGCTTGCTCTGTGGCTAGAGCCATTTTTGTTTGGATTTATTTATCTTCTATAATTGAAACTTTGTTTCCTAAAGCGATGGCCAAGGCAGGCCAGTGCTGGGGAAGCTTGGCTTCCTCCATCGCTGAGGGCAACTCAAGCCTCCTGCTCTTTCCAGCTCTGTGGCTGCAGTCATTTTTGTTGGGATTTATTTATCTTCTATAATTGAAACTTTGTAGCTTTTTAAAAATTTGTTTTTGATTTTTTTACTGAGAGGAAGGGAGAGGGATAGAAAGTCAGAAACATTGATGAGAGAGACATCAATCAGCTGCCTCCTGCACGCCCCCTACTGGAGTTGTTCCCGCAAGCAAGGTACATGCCCCCGACAGGAATCAAACTTGGGACCTTTCAGTCCATAGGCCAACGCTCTATCCTCTGAGCCAAACCGGTCTTGGCGAAACTTTGTAGCTTTGAATGGAGGCCTGGGCCTGCCAGGGTGTGTGGAAAGCTTGGCTTCCTCTATTGCCAGAGAAACCCAAGCCTCCTGCTCGCTTCATGGCCACAGCCATCTTGGTTGGGTTAATTTGCATACTTTCTCCTGATTGGCTGATGTGTGTGGCTTGTGAGTGTAGTGGAGTGATGGTTAATTTGCATATTACTCTTTTATTAGATAGGATTAGTTGATGAATAGTGATTATTTAGATAACTAATGTGTATTTTAAGTATTTTTTTAATCTTGAGCTTAGAAATTACCAATTTTTGATATATCACTCATTTGATAATCTCATTAATATTATCTTTCATTATAATGTCCTGACATTATATATTATATAAAATATGTAATGTAGAAATCAAAATAAGATAAATAAGATGACATTTGAAAATGAAATTTCTGAAATATAAACATGATCAAGAAATATAGTATAGCTGAAATTGGTTTGGCTCTGTAGATAGAGCATTGGCCTGTGGACTGAAAAGTCCCAGGTTTGATTCCAGTTAGGGGCATGGACCTTGTTGCAGGTATATCTTCATTAGGGGGCATGCTGGAGGCAGCTGATGGATGTCTCTCTCTCATTGATATTTCTAACTTTCTAACCCTTTCCCTTCCTGTCTGTAAAAAATCAATAAAATATATTAAAAAAAGAATCATAGTATAAAACACCAATGGACTAAAGAAATGGTGCTTAAATTGTACATCGGGAATATGCCTTTGATTTTTAAGCATATTCATTTTTAAAAATATCACACTATTTTATGAAGTAGTTATTTTGAAACATCAAATCAGATATAAGTGATTTGAGTATGTTTTCTTATCTCTATTTTTTTTTGCCATAATAAAATATTTTAATGACCAGTTGGTCACATATAAGCTTCTTATTTAATGGTATGTTAGTACTATTGTTAAAACAGATAAATTTAAGAAAATGTAGGAAATAAAGTTAAAATTTAAAAAACACTATGATGAAGGTCAAAACAAATATACAAAAATAAATTCCATCTTTTCTCCCTCTCTCCCTCTTTCCCTTCCTTCCTTCCTTCCTTCCTTCCTTCCTCTTCCTTTCTTTTTAATCCTCACCTGAGGACATTTTTTCCCATTGTTTTATAGAGATTGTGGAAGAGAGAGAAAGAGAGAGAAACGTTGATGTAAGGATATGAGGGAGACATTAGTTGCCTCCTTCACAAGCCCTGGCTGGGGCCAGGGATCCAACCTGCAGGTATGTGCCCTTGATCAGAAATAAACTAGTAAAACACAGTACTAAAACTAATTGAGCCTGGGCAATGTTCTATCCACTGAACCACATCAGCCAGAGCAATTTCCATATTTATGTTTGACATATTGTTGATTTATAACAGATATAGGGAACATTTAGCCCCTGGGTCATATAAGGCCCTCAAAATAACTTGTCCTGGCCCTGCCAAGGCAACCACAGTCAGGACTTGAAATTCAATAAATCTAGGATATTTTTTTCATAACAACATACATTTATATTAAGTGAATTATATTAAAGTAAATGATGCTATAAATATCCAAATGGCCTTCAGCAGATAACAGGTTCCCCATCCTGATTAGGAGAAAGTATTCTGGAAAAAAAAATTTATATATATTTTAGAAAAAATATAAAAGCAGTGTCCAAGGCAAAAATATAATGTTTATATATTTTTCTCTATCCACCTTACATTAATTTCTCCTGGATAATTAGCCTTGTATAAAATGTTCCTTCTCTATAATCACTGACCTGCATTAAGAATATCATTCTTATTTTCATTGGGACTTACTAAGTATAAAATAAAATTTTTTTCAAACATACATACACTGTATGACTGCCTTTCTTCAAAAGGTTTTATGGGAAATGCATTTGAGTCTTTGATAAAAGAAGTCAGTATGGTGTAACAAAGAATTGGAATTGAGTTTTTATAGGCGATGGAGGAAAAGGCTCAGCTTGAGAGCCTGGCCATAGAAAGTGGCAAAGCAAATATAGGGAGTTAGATATAAGTCTAAAGTGTAATTCAGGAATCTATTCAGAAGTGGGGATATGACTTGATGTCATGGGGAAAAGCCTCAGAATAGTCAGGTGAAAAGCACATAGGAGGCAAACTAGAAAAAGACAGAGTTGTGGGAAATGGAAATGTGTGAAAATCAGCTGAAATACTCAAATGTCCTCCTCATCCTTCGAACCCTCTATTTTTTCCATTCAACCATATTCACATTCACCTTCCTCCCTACCCTACCAAGTGTAATTTCAACACTCCTAACACTTCATACAAAGATAATAAACTTTCTTCTACCATAATCTTTTCTTTGCAATACCACCCCCCCCCAATAAAAAAAGGTGTCGTTTGTATTCATTTTTAATCCACCTTATAAATTCTTCTAAATGAAGCCTTTCAGCAAGCTGCTAAGAAGTGGTGGAAAATATCACCTACTCTGTTGCAGGAAAGGAATTTCAGTTGACACAGGCAGAGTATTTGAGCAACAGTGATCAGATTTATAAAATTGCCCTTGAAAAGGTTGCCACCCTAAGGAGGCACCGCCCTGACACTCAGCTAGTAGCTGGCTTTCAAGGGTCCAGGTTCACCTGAAGTCTCATCCCTAACCAGGTGGCTTTGCTCCCTCTGGCTATAGAAGTTCAGCTTCTAGGCCATAGGCCCATACTTGGGCCCACTAGGCCCAGGAGGGACAACAGAGCCCAGAACTGCATCACCTGGCACCCAAGGCTGACCTTGGGCAAGTTATATAACTTCCTTGTGCCTTATTCCCTATCTGCACGTCCACTGCCAAGGCTGATGGTGCTAGGGGTGATGGTGGGGGAGAGGGGGAGAAAGAAAGAGAGAGAGAGAGAGGGAGAGAAAGAGAGAGAGAGAGAGAGAGAGAAAGAGGCTTTTCAAAGTTTTGATTATATTTCCTTAGGCTTGGGGGAGAGTAGGTTTTCTTTCAATCTATCCAATCCCTCTCCTGGATCATTTGGGGTTTCATGCCCTTATCCTATCCAACTTTTCCCCATATTTTTCCAGTTTGGAATCCTCCCTGTATGGTTACCATTTGGGCTTCTACTGCACATGCTCCCTTACTATTTATCCTTCCACCATTGATCCCAGGCAAACAAGTCATTGATTCCTAGAGGGTACAAAGTTGGTCTTTTCTGCCTACTCGGATGCCAGGAGCAACTATGAAGTTCTCCCTAATCTGGCTCCTTTATATCTAACTAGCTTCCTACCAGAACAGTGGTAAATTAAAATTAATCTGTTACTGATGCCAAATACTACTAAAAAAGAAAACTATTTGCATTTAAAAGGAACAAAGTATTGATGAAAAGAGAAACTGTGAAATCTATATTCTAAATTTAAGTAATGTGGGTAGTGAAAAAATAAAAACATTTTTGACATTGTTTTATTATAGTGCCCTTAAAACAGAGCAGATGACATTCCCTGTCAGAACCTATTTGGACTTTGAATGAGGAATAAAATTCTAAACCACAAAATCAAAAAAATCTAGATGGGGGTCTAGACATATTGTAGCTGCCTTTACCCTTATGATCTTTAAAGATTAAATTATATAGACAAAATAGTTCAAAATTGACCTGAGACATCATTCTCTGATGCAATTTGTTGGAGGAATATCATACATGTATAATAAAAATACACTCAAAATCTCAAATTAATTTGTCCTTACAGTATGGTATTATATATAATAATCTAATAAAAGAGTAATATGCAAATTGACTGTACTTCCACTACACACACCAGCCATGGCCACCAGCCAATCAGAGCAAGTATCCAAATATAACCCAACCAAGATGGCTATAGCCATAGAGAGAGCAGGAGGGAGGCTTGGGTTGTCCCTAGTGATGGAGGAAGCCAAGCACCCAGGCCTCCACTTAAGGCAACAAAGTTTCAATGGCTGTGCCAGCAGAAGGCTTGGCTCCTCTCCAGGCTACAAAGTTTTAATTGTAGAATATAAATAAGTCCCAGATACCAGGGCCTGTGCTTGGGCTGCGGTGGGGGGGAGGGGGCATGGCTGGCCTACAAACCACCACAGGCTCCTCCCTCACCCAGGCCACTGCATGCCCCAAGGGAACACCCACTCTGATCTGGGACACCCTTCAGGGCAAACCAGCAGGCCCCCACCTGTGTATTAGGCCTCTATCCTATCTAATAAAGAGTAATATGCAGATTGACCATCACTCCAACACACAAGATGACTGCTCCCATGTGGTCAAAAGATCCTGCCCCCATGTGGACACAAGATGGCCAGCAGAGGAGGTCAGTTGTCAGGGACCAGGCCTGCAAGGGAGGGAAGTTGGGGGTGATCAAGCCTGCAGGGGAGGGCAGTTAGGGGTGACTAGGCTGGCAGAGGAGGGAAGTTGAGAGTGACCAGGCCTGCAGGGAAAGGCTGTTGGGGGAGACCCAGGCCTGCAGGGAAGGGCAGTTAGGGGTTACCAGGCCTGCAGGGGAGAGCAGTTATGAGTGATCCAGCCCACAGTGTAGGGAAGTTAGGGACAAACAGGATGGCAGAGGAGCAGTTAGGCATAAATCAGGCTGGCAGGGGAGTGGTTAGGGGGTTATCAGGCTGGCAGGCACAATCAGTTAGGGGCAATCGGGAAGGCAGGCAGGTGAGCAATTGGGAGCCAGCAGTCCTGGATGGTGTGAGGGATGTCTGACTGCCCGTTTAGGCCCGATCCAGGGAGATTTTCATGTAGAATATACTCATAGGTTCTGAATCTGAATTTTTTTTGGCTTCTCATGGTGTTGTTGAATATGGTCTGTTCCCCGTAAAATCTAAGTGAGGTTTAGGGAATTGGCTCTACCCAGGATAAACTGCTGTCAGGAACTCTCCATAAGTACAAATTTCTATTCTCCACACCAGGTAGGATCGAGCCTAAAAGGGCAGTCAGACATTCCTCAAGGGGTCCCAGATTGGAGAGGGAGCAGTCTGGGCTGAAGGACACCCCTCCCTTACCTCCATGCATGAATTTTGTGCACCAGGCCTCTAGTGTCATAATAATGTAGGTTCTTCTTGGAAATTCAAAATAAGAAATAAATTATGTCTTTTCTTCTCATATGTACTTCATGTCAGCACTGTTTTGATATATGTGTACAATGATTTAGAAGTATTATATAATTTTATGACAATAAAATTTGAGAATAATTTTGCACTTGATTGGAAAGAAACAAAAGAACTGTGTTCAAATATTCAGTTAATCAGTTATTTTTTTCAACTAATTTATTCACCTCAGTTTGATTATTTTATATATTTTACATATTAGAAACAACCTTGGCATTCTTTTCATCATTTAATCTTTTATTTTAAAATGCTTAAACATACAAATGTGTAATAATAATGGAGGGGTCATAATTACTCATTTTCTTTGTATGTATGCATATACTAGTATATGTATGGAAATATACACACAAATATAAAACTTTCTCTTGAAAAGCATTGTTACCATGGTCATTTCTAAGATTATTAAAAACAATCCCCAAATATAATCTATATATTTCATTTCCCCAAAATATTTTATAGCTATTTTCTTTTCCAATTATGCTTTCCTCATTACAATTGGTTGCTGTTGTTTTTTTAAGTCATTTTTAACATCGAGAAATGCATCCAGTATTTTTGTTGTTGCTATTGTTGTTTCTCCCCCACTGAAAACACTGATTTTTGTGAAAAGACCAAGCCAGTTTTCATGTAGAATGTACTCATAGGTTCTGAATCTGAATTTGTTTGGCTTCTCATGGTCTTGTTGAATATGTTCTGTTGTCTATAAAATCTAAGTGAGGTTTAGGGAATTGGCTCTACCCAGGATAAACTGCTTCAGGAATTCTTCATAAGTACACATTTCTATTCTCCACACCATGCAATATCAGAAGGTGCTAAATGCAGATTTATGTTAACCTTAGAGATCATGTTTCATCTCATTTAATGGTCTTTTTGCCCATTTACATTTATTAGGAGCTATTTATCTGTAAGTTAAGTGCAAGGATTTTTTTTATTTCAATGTCTTAAAAATCAAAACATTAAATAATCTCTTGATGCTCAAAATATCCCAAATATGTATTGTGAGAGTGTCTTTAAAGGTGCTCCGTGTCCTTTCAGAATTATTCTGTTTACTTTGTCTTTTGCTTTATTTCTGTTTGTTCATTTCCATTCTGGAAATGCATGAGTTCCAGATTTGTCCTGTACTGTCACTGCTCAGACTTGATATCAGTCATTTCTCCAGGGATGTGAGATTAGTTTTAATAGGCAATGTTAACCAAACACAAAGTATGGTTAGACACACACAATGGTGTATAAAGACAGTGGTATCGTAATACTCAGATCTGGGTGCTAGCCCTGCAGTGATTACAGAGTTGCTTTTACACATGTTCACTGTAGAGGGCCGGGAATATAAGTATATAGTAATGTGCGATTCAAATCACAGGTCTTTCTAATTAATTTCATCTTATATTTGTCTCATTCATATAAGAACAATGAAGAAGATATTGATTCTTATACCGAAGATAGTATGTTACCTGTATAAATGACTATATATGTATATACTGAAATTTACATTTTATACCTATTTTATACCTATTATAGTTTCAAAATAGCAGTGTGACTATTACTGCTATAAATAAAGCTGAAAAAGATTATAAATTTTTGTATTTACAATATATTATTTGAAAGATATGTCAGAACACTATATTCCAGATTACTTAATCTAATCCTTTTCTCTATTGGTTGTATTTTTTTTTGTTTGACATATATTTCCATTGGTCAGACTTTATTATTTTCATGAATTTAGGTACATTAAAATTTAATGTAAGTTTATATTTTAATATGTACAATATTTATGTTAAATTGCATAGAAATAAAATACTTAAAGAGGTTTTAGTACCTTACCCTGCAACTAGTCAATAAAATGCTAAAATTAGGCCTTGCATACTTTTATGAATGCTTCAAACAAATAACTTTGTATACACGTTATTTCTTTTGTGGAAATATTTATCTACAGATTGTTGATTCAGAGGATTAATGCCTGTGTAATTTTTTCAGATGTTTCCAATTTTCCCTCCATAGGAATTACACTATTTTAGACTCTGACTGAAAATGAATGAGTGTGTAACTGTGAAACAAGGTTGAACAGCCTAGTTACTTTCTATTCCCATGAGGCACTAGCATCATTAATCTCCAATCAGGCACTTGGGGGCAGTAGTGTCTCTCTTATCCAGTGTTGTCCTGAGAATTCAGTGTGTTTTGCTGGTTTTTGTTTGTTTGTTTGTTTGTTTGTTTTTCAGGATTTTTCTATATTGGTAAATTTATATTATAATAAACAATGTATTTTATGTCTTTCCCTGCTATAAATAAACTTTATATACTTATTGCAAAATCAAATAAGACAATTTATCCATTCGATAATTTTAAAGTACTTTTACTTACAACACAAAATAAAGATATTCGCTCTTTGTAGGGAATTTAGGAGGAAACAATAAAACGTTTCCATGAATATCTGAGAGAAAAAAAAAAGAAACACAACAAATTCTGAAAAATGCATACAAAAACCTAAGGCATCAGATCACGAACAAAAATAAATTTAATTAGTAACAATAAAGGGAGCATGTGAGAACTTATAATTTTATTTATTTTTTAGAACTCATAATTTTAATTACATAACAAGGAATGTGGTACCAGTTAAAAGAGGTACAAGGTCATTGGAAATTGTATTAATTTTAATTCTATTTGTCAAATAATGCTTAACATATTTTCCTAGTTTTAATTAATTAAAAATTATTTTGAAATGTATTTTTATTGTTTTAAGAGAGGAAGTGGAAGATAGAAACATTAATGATGAGAGAGAATCACTGATCAGCCACCTCCTGAAAGTCCCACCCTGGAGATCAAACCCACAACCCCAGCACATTCTCTGACTGGGAATGGAACCGTGACCACCTGGCTCATAGGTTGAGCTTCAACCACTGAGCCAAGCCAGACAGTTTAAGAACAATTTTTAAGAGTAAAACTTTAAATATCCTTGTAAGGATCAGTGTTTTATTACTGTGTTTTATTAAATGCGAATTATTCTTAAAGAGGGAGATGAAATTACTGAAAGGTATTTTAATGTAAATTTTGTCTCACATAATTCTTGTTTGATACTCAGTTATTTTCATTTTGATCTTTTCTTTTTAATTCTATTCTTCACTGTTGGTGAACAAAAATGAAATACAAACATCTGAGAGAAAATTATGTTTTAAATTGTTAAAGAAATAAATCTAGCTTTCCCGGGTTTTGCTCAGTGGGTAGAAAATTGGCCTCCAGACTGAAGAGTCCCAGATTTGATTCTGGTCAAGGGCACATACTTTGGCTGCAGATTCTCTGGCCCTGGTCGGGATACATTCAGGAGGCAACCAATTGATGTATCTCTCTCACATCAATGTTTCTCTCTGTCTCCCATTCTCTAAAAATCAATGGAAGAATATCCTCAAGTAAGGATTAACAAAAAAAAAAATAATAATAAATAATAAATAAATCTATACTAAACTTCAGTTGGTAAAAATTACTAATATCTTAAGGGTAGCTCAAAGGTACTCCGTCATTATATTTAGAATTATATTTTCCTCTTGTATACAAATTGAAAAATAAAAGAATTATTTTCTGTTATTTTTTTTAATGTTGTTAAAAATGTAATGATGCATGTTATCATTAAAATGAAAAAAAAAGTGGTTAAGAAGAATACATAACAGAGCGCTTTAAAAAAGTTCTCAGAGTCTCATGTTAAGCTGTTTATTATATTTTTGACAGCTCCAACTTCACACTCTTTTCAGATGCTTCCTAAGTACAATTTTCTCAGTTATATTGTGTAGCTTTAAAGGACTAGCAACCGCTTATACAGGGACAGGGGAAATAAATAACAGTGATGGTTGGAATTGCTGCAAATGGATTGCAGACAAGTAGATCAAACCATAGTTTAATGGCTAGCGTTATATCCAGAGATCCAGAATAGCATACCTATCTACTACTGTACATGTATTGTACAAGTTAGAGAAAACTTTAGAAATGTCTCAATAAAAATAAATAACAGTGATGAATTTGAACAAACAACCCCATTCTTTGAGAATCCTAAATCCTACTCTCTATAAAACATGATATAAATTACTATAAATGATAATTATTCCCCTGGTTTATCCTATACTAACTGATATCTAATTTATCAAACACGGTAAAATTGCCACATATTTTGTTTACTGAAATTGGACAAATTATAACCCTTGCTTGATCATGAGCTTCTGCAGAAAATTATCTATAAAATTGAAGCAAAAAAACAAACAAACAAAAAACCAAAAAACAAACAAGAGTATTAACTATGAATTCCTAATTACCCTTCAATTCAGATTACTGGATCCTTCTGTCTCCTACATATCACTGCAGACATCCATATCAAACACACCCAGACACACATGAGAAGTGAAGGACAGAAAGCCATCATATGCAGAGAGATAGTTCTGAATCACATAATATTCTTAACTTAATTAAGAATCTTATATAATACAAGCATAATATGCAAATCGACCAAATGGCAGAATGATCAGTCGGCAGGGTGGGGGCCAGCGAGCAGGCAGTGCCAGGCCTGCCAAGGCACATGTCAGTGGGCAGAGGGAGGGAAGACAATGGGGGAGGGGGCATGGACATACTGGCCAGCGCCATCCCCTGATCAGCCACCTGGTCACCTCCTGCAGAGGAAGGCCAGCAGTGGCAGTGGCTGGGTGATGGGGGTGGCGCCATCACCTGATTGGCTGGCCACCTCACCTTCCACAGAAGGAAGCCAGACTAAGCCTTCAGTAGGACATTCCCTGGGGGCTCCTGGAACGTGAGAGGTCACAGGTCAGGCTGAGGTACCCCCCTGAGTGCATGAATACTTGTTGCTAAAAGTTATACATCTTGGTTAACTTAAGAGAAAAGCAGTTGGTAATAATATTTGTTTTCTTCTGAGCCATGGAGAAAAACTCAGGCATATAACAGCTGGGTTTTTTTTGTGCAACTGAAAAACTAATTTTTATAAAATTATCACAACAAAACTGAAATGCATATTAATATTTTGAATATACAATCTGACATACTGATTCTAAATTACTTTGCTATCATTTAATTTCAAATGAAATTATTGATACTGGAAATGTTAATAGAAAAAAAAGATCTTTCCAGCACATACATAGTGGAATTTGATGGCTGACTTTTTGTAACATAAAAGAATGGCGTGGTGATGGTAGATAATACTCTTGCTGCAAACCAAACACACAGAGATTTTGATTAAATCATATCCTGAAAAATATACATTCCTGAAAAAAATAAAAGGAAAAACAGATGTGTCAAACATAAATTGGGGGGAAAAATAAGAAGAGGTATTTGGTGTTGATGTCATGATAGAAAACATAAAACTGAGAACTGGAGAGCCAAGTGTTCAGGTTGCAATGCCTATGCAAACACAGGAGGCCAGTGATATAGCTAAAGTATCATACACAATTATCTAAATAATCTGAACCATCATTTCTATCATTTAGGGTTCAACCTAAATTTGGACCTCTTACATATTGGTTGTGCAAACATTGTATATGTAATCTATACATGTAAACTCATGGGCAATAGAGTCGTACATGTTTTTTAGTAGTATTTCAAAGCACTGCACCAAATACTCTTTTGAACTGTTCTCAATAATATCCTCATTGCAACAAGGTTGTGGTTAAAGAAATATTTGACTCATTTCAAAGGTAAAGATTTATTGCAAGGAACAGCAAGGAACTCTACCATATGTCTAAAATTTTAGGCTATAGCTTCAAAATATAATACAAAGTTGACTTTTAATTGATAACTATGTCCATGGCACTGATTAAAAGTAATATCTATAAAAACTATACAACTTTAAAGTTATTAGCAGTGAGCATATTTTTAATGTAATTTTAAATATTTTTAGCAAGCAGTTAGCTACAGTTACCTTATATAATGTTACCTTTGCATATTAATATGGTTATTTTCAAATATAAGAGAAAGTGCTAAAATTAGTACATAAAGGATTAATGGCTACTCCTATTGGAAAATCTAGTGGTTGTATTAACTTTAGAATGGCTAATTTGATACATTTCATGAAGCTCTGTGTCTCTATTTCTTGGCCTTCATACTTTCATTTTGTAGGCTTTATTCTACAGAATGTTACTCATTTCTTTCAGCATTCCCAGACTTATATGATCAATTTTTAGAGTTTTCAGTTTCAAAGAAATAAAGTTTCCAGCCTCTGACCTTTGGAGTAAAGTGTAATAGCTCTGGCCATTCAGGTTGCCTTGTGTGTATCCACATGGACCACACAGACAAAAGCTTGAGCCCAGTTTGAGTTCTGGTGGAATGCCTTGTGACCTTTCTAGAACAGGAGAAGATGAAAGTTCTCCGAGAACCTCGTCCAAGGCCGTCTCACCCTTACCTCCATATATCTATCTGCAGCTGTCATGCTCATCTCCTCTCAGGTTGTAATGACATCCCTCACCCTCAGAAAATATAGCCATTCCATTGCAATCTGGAATGGCTCCTCAGCTAGGAGGTATCCAACAACTCACAGTGAAGCCTTTCAATTTCGTGTGTGTGTGTGTGTGTGTGTGTGTGTGTGTGTGTGTGTGTGTTATCCTTTTTGGTGTGTGGAGTAAGAAACTTGGGGAGCTGGCACCTTCGCCTTATTCTTCTTTTTATTGTCTGTGTAAGTATAGAAGTGCCTAATATAACAAAGTTTGTTTTATTCTACTTCTACTAGTCACATCATTCAGGCCTTGGCCTTACCTTGCCTTATTTTGTGTGTGCTTGACACAAACATAAAATGATCATGCAGGTTGTCACAGTAAGAGAAAAAACAAAACAAAACATTTCATAGTGTGGATAAAATATTTTAAAACTTTGGAAGACAGAAATATTAAATTATAACTAATATATATCTTCACAGAAGGTACCTTTATTTTTAAAACTTTCTGAAAGATCCCAGATAATTATTTTATGTATTGGTTTTCTATTGCTGATATATAACAAATTAATACAAATTCATGGCTTAAAATACCCAAATTTGTTATGTAGCAGATTTGTATAATAGAAGTCAGATGTCTCCTTGGGTTTTCATCTAATTTTAATTAAGTTTATTGAGATGATATTGGTTAATACAATTATATATAATTCTATAAAATACCATCTATATATTTTATTGTGTACTCACCACTCCAAGCCGAGTCTCCTTCCATCACCATTTATTCTCCTTTCAACCTACCTTCTCCACTCCCCTTTCTTTCTAATCACCATACTGCCATCTGTTGTTTTCTTCTTGTTTGTTTTTTGCTTAATCCTTTCACCTTTTTCACTCGACCTCCATCTCCTCTGATGGCTGTCAATGTAGTCTCTATATCTGTGAGTCTGTTTTTATTCTGTTAGTTTATTTTGTTCACTAGATTACACAAATAAGTGAAACACATGGTGTTTGTCTTTCTCTGATTGACTTATATTACTTAGCACAATACTTTTCAGGTCTATCAATGCAGTCTCAAAGGATAAGACTTCCTTCTTTTCAATGGCCTAGTTGTATTCCATTGTATAAATGCACCACAGCTTTTTCATCCAGTTATCTATACATCAGCATACAACAAGTGTTAAGGAAGAGCCCTCCAGCACTGTTTCTGGGAATGCAGACTAGAAAAAGCCACTATGGACAGCAATATGAAATTACCTCAATAAATTAAAAATGGAACTGCTTTAAGACCCAATGATTCTAGTTGTGGGAATATATCAGAACACTAATTCCAAATAATATGTTCATTGCAGCATTATTTACGACAGCCAATATCTCAAGGCAATCCAGGTGCCCATCTATTTGTAAAGTCAGCAGCATGGGTTTCTCTGAGGACCATTCTGCTGTCATTTACCACAGCTTTAGAATCTAAGTGGTTAGATTGGCCCATCCACATAAGGATAGTCCAAGATAATGACCCCCATTCAAGATACTTCATATAAAAATATATGCAAGTCTGTTTTGTAATGTAAGGTAACATAGTCACAGGTTCTACAGTACAGGACATGCACATCTTTGGGAGGGCTTTATTTTTGCCAGGAGAAATTGCTAAGAGAAGTACAAAATTATTTAAATAACACATGTGCACCCTAGCCAGTTTAACTCAGTGGATAGAGAGTTAGCCTGCAGACCAAAGGATCTCGGGTTTGATTCTAGTCAAGGCCACATACCTCCTTGTCGGGCCCTGGTCAGGGCTCTTGCAGTAGGCCACCAATAGGTGTGTTTCTCTCTGTCTTTCCCTCTGGCTTCCACTCTCTCTCTCTCTAAAACTCAATAAAAAAATAGTCTTGGGTGAGGATTTAAAAAAAAAAAGTAGGGTGGGGACATATGTGTGGTTATGCTTGTTAAACTTGGAAAGATAGTGGGAGAAGGTAAAATGAAAATTGAGTCCCAACAAGCAGGGTAGAATCATAGAGTTAGTCCAAACAGTTGCTAGCAGGGACCATAAAAAATCAAAACATCATGGTTATTATGAAAAGCAGAAGATCAAATGAACTCTCCAGATCCCAGGGAGTGGTCCGAAACAAAGAGATCTAACTGAAAAGTTATGGCTCCCAAATGAAATCAGCAGGCAGCTACTAACTACACAATAGGCAACTATGTAGTTGGTAATGAAACCTCAGAGTTCACACTTAAATCCACTTACATACCCCAATGCTGTAAAAAGCATGGCTTTGGTCTTTTCTGTATGGATCAAAAACAAACAAACAAACAAGCTCCAGGGTAAAAACAGTTAGGTGTCCCCTAAGGAATTCCTTTTACTTTATACATCCATCCCCGAAGGAAACTGTCACCCACTGTGTCACCAAGGAACTGACTCCAAATGAACCCAGTCCCAGCTGTGACCCTAGTCCACCAGCCTGAACAAAGCCTTACCAGGTGATGGATGGAGTGATGACTGAAAGCCTCCACATCCTAACCCAAGTTGCCCTAAGTTAACTACGAATATTTACTGGTTCTCTGAGAGCAATAAAATGCCCAATTTTGTCATGGTATGATACCCACAGAAAATGACACCATTGGCGTTGCGTTTAAGGATTCAAGAAAGATGGTTCTTGTAGCTAAAGGTAACAAGCTGGGGGTTCCAGCTTCCAAACGCCCTGCTGCTCCTTGAACTAAGGAGGTGGATGCTACTACTCGGCCACACACCAATGTGCTGTCGAACCAGAGCTGGGAGAGCCGGCTCCAGTAAGTAGTGGGAATGGATGTATTCAGCACCAACAGAACCTGCACGCAGGTGCATAATATCACATCCACAGAGGTTAAGGTCACCAACAAAGCTGATATTTGTTTGGTATAGATTGCACATGGCTGTTGTGCCTGTATCCATTCTGCTTGTCAGCATCAATTTGACTGTTCAGTGCCTGTGCTAGTATTGAATATTTATCATATCATTCTGGCCACAGGAAAATATGTGGAAAAAAATAACAGGTTTCTTCATTCCTTTACACCTCCTTTAATTCTTTTTGAGTAAATGAATAAGTAAATAAAAGTGTTAAATGGCAGGGCTTGAGAATAACACTGCATTAATCAAATCAAGCCATGTCTTCCCTAGGTGATGCCGTTGTGACATTCTCTCTACTAAGAGCCAACTACGATAGGCCTCTGCAGTTGGAATAATACTATTAATCTGGTAAATGTATGACATTTTATAGTAGGGAATCTGCAAACTGCAGCTCTGAGGCAATCTGCACTGCTGTCTATTTTTTGTAAAAAAAAAAAAAAGGTTTATTGGAACACTGCGATATCCATTCATTGCAGATTGTCTATGGCTACTCCTGTATTGCAATGGTAGACTAAAGCATTTACAAGAGTCTTCATAGCTCACAGAGCTTAAAGCACTTACTCTCTGGTCCTTTACAGTATGTGTGTGTCAATCTCTGCTTTATGTCAACAAGCAAACATGAATAGGAGAAGATTGCTTTCACCAGGTGGGAACTGAAGTGTTCACTGCGTTTCCTATTTCGGAGATACTGATTTGTTCCCCTTCCTCAAGTAATACACAGAGAGTCTCTATCATTGTAAATTATATCACATTGGTTTTACTATTGATGACATCACGCTGGTAGGATTGGGAAGAAGGAAAATTGCTGGCATTAGAAGTTTTTGCAGTTTACTCATATACAAACAGTGTGAGAAATACAGAGCTTTGACATTTCAATGAAAAATATTATTGGTATGTAACAAAAAAAAGAGGAACTTCTCCAGGTGGTTCAAGATACAGAACCCATATTAACCATCTGATTAATGAAACATATTTGGCACATTGAGATACTACATAAAGTTTGTAGCTATTTATTATTTTGATTGTCTTACTGATCAGCCTAAGGGCAAATACTGAATTATTTTGGCTTGGAGAATACTAGTGTATATATTGTGGATGTATAAAGAGTAAGCTGAGAATTACATGGAAGATGTTGAGGAGGATTTAGAAATAAATTAAAAACTCTCAATATCAAGGTATTTTACACAAACAACTTATTTCATAATACAATACCATGGAAATATGTTGTTCTTACCACATAAAACATATATTCTTTGCTCTAAGCAGAGTCAGTGAGAGGATTATTCTAGAAATCCAAGGATAACTCAAGATTAGGAAATCTATCAACATATTTCAGTACATCAATTACTGAAGGGGGAAAAAACAACAATAACACCTAAATGATTAGGTACATATACCACTGAAAATACGTGAAGAATTTAACAATCATTCTGCATAAGCATTCTAAACAGAAGGAAACTACATAAGTTTGACTTTTAAATTTCTAATCTTAGTACTGAACTGGAGAGCAGGTGGGAGAAGTATTTATAAAGAACATTTTTGGGACAACTGGCAAAAAAAAAATAAGATCATTCATCTCTGAGATGTGGTGATTTCTTCTCTCAGTTGATTCTGACTAAATGATGTGAACTAAAGCTGTGAAATGCAAGTTAATTCAATAAAATCAAATTTTAAAAGTGAAATCAATGTACCATTTATGCATAATTATGTAATTGATAGCTTTGGAACCAAGACTTATTTCTCCTAGCTTAGTTCGCCTTACAAGACAAAGTTTAAGAGATGTAGCAGCTTCAGACAGCACAGTTATTATCTCCCAGTTCTCATGGTTCTGGAGTCTGGCATAGTCTAGGTCAGTGGTTCTCAACCTTCCTAATGCTGCGACCCTTTAAGACAGCTCCTCATGTGGTGGCGACCCCCAACCATAAAATTATTTTCGTTGCTACTTCATAACTATAATCTTGCTACTGTTATAACTGTAATGTAAATATCTGATATGCAGGATGTATTTTCATTATTACAGATTGAACATAATTAAAGCATAGTGATTAATCACAAAAACAATATGTAATTATATATTGTGAAATATTTATTTCTAATTACAAATAAATGAAATTTTGTCTTGATTCGTGGTGTAGCATCGACAACATTCTTCATATAACAACAGTAAACTACATTGCTACATTTTGCTACACCAAGGAGCGGTATGTTGGTTCCTAAGACCATGGGAAATATGTGTTTTCTGATGGTCTTAGGTGACCCCTGTGAAAGGGTCGTTCGACCCTCAAAGGGGTCTCAACCCACAGGTTGAGAACCGCTGGTCTAGGTGATGTCAGGATCGCACTAGACTGCAGCCAGGGAGTCAGCTCGCTGTATTCTCTGTAATTTTGCCTAGGACACATGGTGCTTGCATGGCCACTAAGGATGTTGGCTCCATTCATATCCATGCAGCTCTACAGCTGAGGGCCCTGGCTTTTTACTGGTCACTGGCTGGAGGCTGCTCTTGCCCAAGAGGCTGATGTTGTTAGTTGTTTGTTGCCACATGGCTGTCACTGAAGCCCTCTTCCAATATGGCAGCTAGTGTTTTCAAAGCCAGAAAGAGAAGTTCTTCTTGTTTCAGAGGGCCTGTCACTCCTTTATTTTAATATATACATACACACACACACACATATATATATAATATACTAGAGGCCTGGTGCATGAAAATTCATACACTGTAGGGGGGGGTCCCTCAGCCCAGCTTGCCCCCCTCACAGTCCAGGAGCCCTCAAGGGTGGGAGGCGGGCTGGCGATCAGGGGAAGGCGATGCCCCATCAAACCTCTGCTGCTGCCACTGCTGGCCCTGGTTACCTGAGCCTCGAGCAGCCATGGGCGGCTGGGCAGCCACCACCGGAGGCTTGCCTGCACCTCAGGCCAGACCTGGGCAGCTGCGGGGCTGAAGGGACCAGAAGACTTGGGCAGCAGGTCCACAGAGTGGCCAGGCCCCTGACGCCCTAGTGGGACTGAGAGGACTGGGTGCCGCCATCTTGTGGCCATGGGTGCCATCATCTTTGAAGGTGGGGCAGTCAATTAGCATATTCCTTCCTTATTGGTTGTGGATGCCACCATCTTTGTGACAGTGTGAGGGTCAATTAGTATATTCCTTGTTTATTAGATAGGATATATATATATATATATATATATATATATATAATCAGAAAGGAAGGAAGAGGGAGAGAGAGAAACATCAATAATGAGAGAGAATCATTGATGGGCTGCACCTTCACACCCCCTACTGGAGATCAAGCTTAGCAACCCTTGCCCAGAATTGAACCCAGGACCCTTCAGTTTGCAGGCCAACACTCTATCCACTGAGCCAAACTGGATAGGGTGACCTGTCACTCCTTTAAAGGCTTTATACTATATCCAGGATAATGCTCTGTGTCTTAACAGGAATGTTTTATTTTTTTTTTTTACTTGCTAAATTCTGTTAGCATAATGGCATCATTATAGTGGAGACCATGGATATTTTGCAGAAGGTCAACACTTCAAAAACCTATTTTTTTTGTGGTGAGGGAGAACTGGAGAGTTAATACAGTCCCATGGCACAATGGTAAGTACATGCTGCTGTCCTTTTTACATCAAAGTGGACCATGTTTAATCAGCATGATTGATAGATTTTTAAAATAATGTATTTTGTCAGATCAATAATCACATACTAAGTATATTTGTCTGTGTCAAGGAACCAGTGCTTCTCTTCAAACAACAGGCTCTGGATCACTGAGCAAAGTTTTCACAGTGATTCAAATGCCCTACTGGATGTGGTCCACTCACTACTGTCTCAACAGTATGTTGGGCTACTGATTCCCTGGCCAACTCTCCCCAAGCCACACTCTGCCCACACAGCTTATTGAAGGAGCCAGGACAAGATCCCACTCTAAGGCATCAGCCCTCTTTCTTCTCCTTTGATCTATTTTCTCCAGAAATACCCACATGCCTGCCTCACTCACCTCTGTCAAATTCTGCCTCAAATATTATATTTTGGTAAAGACAATACTGAGCTCTCTATATCATACCTAAGACTTATGCCCACAAAAACTATCCCCCCAATCCTCATTACCTTGTTTATTTTTTCGCAGCACATATCATCTATTACCATGTTATTTACTGTTAAGTTTTAATTTAATTATCTGTATTACTCCCTCATCCAAAGACAAATTCCATGAAAGAAGGTTTCTTTGTTTCCTTTGGCTGGGTCTGTACACCAAGTATGCTGACAAATGGGATACAAGGTTGCACCCTAAGTACTAATGAAAAGAACATTAACAAATATGTGCTCAATTTGTGGTGATTGAGTGAAATAATGGCATTTTGCTTGAATTTATGATGGTGTGTGTATCTATACTACTAGAGGCCTGGTGCATGAAATTGGTGCATTGGGGAAGGGGGGGCATCCCTCAGCTCAGCCTGTGCCCTCTCGCAATCTAGAATCCCTCAGGGAAGTAGGCTAAGCCGGCAGTTGGACATCCCTCTCCCAGTCTAAGACCCCTCTCTCCTTTTTGTTATATGCTCTCTGCTCCTTACCATTCAGCTAGTTGCTCTTTAGTGCTGCCATGGAGGTGGGATAGGTCTCGCCACCACCGCTGTGCTCACCAGCTTCTGGCTGAGTGGTGCTCGCCCTGTGGAAGCATACTGACCACCAGGGGGCAGCTCCTGCATTGAGCATCTGCCCCTTGGTGGTCAGTGTGCATCATAGTGTCCAGTTGTTCTGCCATAAGAGTCATTTATGCTTTTATTATATAGGTTTTTATTTTATTTGAAGTTTCTTTATTCTATGAAGGTACTTTTCATTTCTAGATTTTTTTAAGTACAGAAATACATTTTTTAAAAATCTTTATTGCTGAAAGTAATACAGATGTCCCTGTTTTGTCCCCATTGACCCCTTACAGTCTACTCCTGGCCCCCTCCCCAGGCCTTCACCAAGCTGTTGTCTGTGTCCATAGGTTATGCATGTATGCATATAAGTTCATTGGTTGATCTCTTCCTACCCTACCCACCCACGCCCACCATCCCTTTGAGATTCCACAGTCTATTTTATGCTTCTATGTCTCTGGATCTATTTTGTTCAACAGTTTATCTTGTTCATTAGATTCCACATATGAGTGAGATTATGTGATACATGTTCTTCTCTGAGTGGCTTATTTCACTTAGCATAATACTCTCCAGGTCTCTCCATCTGTCTCAAAGGGTAGGAGATCCTTCTTTTTCACTGCTGTATAGTATCCCATTGTGTAAATATACCATCATTTTCTACTGATGGGCACTTGGGTTCTTTCTAGATCATAGCTATTGTAAATTGCACTGCCATGAACATAGGAGTGCATACATTCTTTCTGATTGGTATTTCAGATTTCTAATTAATTCCTAGCCTGCTACATACAGTTATAATTAAATTAACTTTCTAAGCCTGTTTATACTTAATTAAATTAAATTTTAAAGTGCTTGACACAGATAAGACATTTAATCATTTAAAAAAAACAGATTAGAATACTACATATTATACTCTATTAAATCAAAATAGGCAACTGTTGAATGTTTCCTTTGTGTAGCAGGAAAGTGATAAGTTAGCATGGACTGAGTATCTGACATTAGATAACACTTACAATAAAATACATAAATATGTCATACTTTGTCAAACAATCCAATCCAAAGCTGTGCATCATTCTAATAAAAGTTACTTCCTAATAGGAAATGCAAAATTTGAATGTATTTATAGAAATCTCTCACAACAACATTTTGTAGGAGACCATATGATTTTAAAGACACATCCTCTTCCTTTTTCTCCCTGGGAGAGAATGACTGGGGAATTTGAAAGTATGTATTTTCTTCCAGGTTTCAAAAGGTTATCTTTTAGGTTGCTTTTAGGCTCTGTAAAAATCTTGATAACAGCCTGTCAGAGTTGATGTGTTTACATTGATTTTCCTCTGTGTAAGCCACATACATATTGTGTGAAGTGAGGGTCCTTAGAGAATCTTTAGTGCATTTTTTGAACAAATTGCTGTCATTTTGGAGAAAAGGTAAGTCTTAAATTTCCATTACCAATACTCTGAAAATGTTACCAGTTTTTAAAATTCTTGCTTTGATTAGGCCATTTTATAATGAATATCAGAAAATTTTGCACTAAAATAAATATATCTAGATTCTTACATATCTAGATATGTGGATTTTACAGTGTAAAAACAAAATATCTTGCAAATGTGAAGAAATATTAAAGATTATACTAGCTTTTAAAATGAAGTAAAACCCTTGAATTTAAAATGCTCCTTACTACTAGACATAAATTTTCAACTATGATGACAGAATATAGTCTCATATATTTGCCATCTATAGTTGAATTCTTACTGTTGATTTTCTCTCAAAATTAAAAAAAAATAAGTGAAAAAGAGGGATGGTTATCTATGTTTACATAGAAATGAAAAAAAAAAACACATCTATATGCCCTGATCACAAGGTCCAGATACTCATGTGTAACAATCAAGAAAACTGAGAGAAAATTGTAGGGATAAAAATGCTAACACCATTGAGACCCATCATTTGGAGCATGTGAGAAGAGTTTTGTCAGAACACACAAAACAGACAAAGCTTTTGTTCAAATGGTGCTAAAGCTTTCAATCTTATCCTGTAGCCAGCACTTTCTCGGCATAGTGTAGGAGTACATGACGTTTTAGAATCATTAAAGCAATGGAAATATAAAAGTGTCCTTTTGGAATATCTAGCAAAGTGCTCTTCCTACATTGCAAAATTACCCTATTCATTATTGTTCAATGACTATATATAGATCTCTCACACAAAATCCTTCTGGGCATGTTAAACTGAGAATGCTTTTGGTAATATCATATGAGTCCATTAACATCAAAGAATCTGCATGCTTATATATTTTATTTTTCTTTATTTTGATATACATCTTCAGTAATATTCTTTTTCATATGAATAACTTCCAAACTGGAGTTCTAGGAGGTTGCTATTTTTTATAATTATTTAATATAGCTATAAAACTCTGAGCTTATCAAAACCACAAACATGATTTTAAAATAAATTCACCACCATTTCTATGCACTTTAATGCACAACTGATATTTGATTTCTACTGATATTCTCAAGTTTTCTCTGATTTTTAATTAAGTAAGCTATTCAAAACTATCTTCCTTTGAGTTCTTCTATGCCATTACTTAGAGTAGTAAGCCTAATTTTCAGTATATTTTTGTTAAAAATCAGAAATAGGTTTTAAAAGGACCAGTGAAGAAACCATATAAAAGATAAATAAATAACAATTTTCCTGAGTGAAGCCTACTATTTCCACATTATAAATTTATATATTTCTGTGGACATTTGAATCTTTAGTGCTACATATTAAAATGTGTTTAAGTATTATTTTCATAATTAAAACATTACCATAGTATGCAAATTTTATTTACAAATATTCTTTGAGAATTTATTTTATAAACTATTTTTTTATTATTTTGTTTAAAATATTACATATATCTTCTTTTTTTCCCCCATTGATCTTCCTCCAGCCTCTCCTAACCCCTATCACATGCCCTCATCCCACCGGCAACCGCCCCCCGCAGTGTCTCGTGTCCATTGGTGTGCTTATATGCATGCACACAAGTCCTTTGGTTGATCTATTTCACTCCCTTCTCAAGGCTCCCTAGTCTTTCTGCTGTAATTTGACAGTCTGATGCTTTACTGACTCTGCATCTATCTTTTAATTCATCAGGTTATAATGTTCTTTATTTTCCATAAATGACTGAAATCATGTATTTTTCTTTCATTGTCTGGCTTATTTCACTTAAGATAATACTCTTTAGGAACATCCATGCTGCTGCAAATAGTAAGAATTCCTTCCTTTTTTATACCAGCGTAGTATAACAGTATATAAATGTATTTTCTAATCCACTCATCTGTTGATAGGCATTTAGGCTGTTTCCAAATCTTAGCCATGGCGAATTGTGCTGCTATGAACATAGGAATGCATATATCCTTTCTGATGGGTGTTTCTAGTTTCTTGAGATATAATCCTCGAAGTGGGATTACTGGGTCAAATGTGAGCTCCATTTTTAGTTTTTTGAGGAAACTCCATACTATTCTGCACAGTAGCTGCACCAGTTAGCATTCCCATGAACAGTGCATGAGGCTCCCTTTTTCTCTGCATCCTCACCAGCACTTGTCATTTGTTGATAGCCATTCTACAAGTGTGAGATGATACTGCAATGTCATTTTGATTTGCATCTCTCAGATAATTAATGACTTTGAGTATGTTTTTATATGTCTCTTGGCCTTCCTTCTGTCTTATTTCAAAAAGAATCTATTAAGGTGTGTTGCCATTTTTTAAATGGATTATTTATCTTCTTTTTATTAAGTTGTATAAGTTCCTTGTAGATGTTGTAGATTAGACCTTTATCAGTGATAACATTTGCAAATATGTTCTCCCATACAGTGGGCTTTCTTGTTGTTTTATTGATGGTTTCTTTTGCTGTTCAAAAGCTTTTTAAAAATTTTTATTATTATGTTTTTTATGTAGTCCCATTTGTTTATTTTCTCTTTAGCTTCCATTGCCCTAGGAACAGTATTGGTGAAAAAAAATTGCTTTGGCATATGTCTGAGATTTCTCTGCCTGTGGATTCCTCTAGTATTTTTTATTGTTTCCCATCTTATGTTTAAGTCCTGTATCCATTTTGAGTTAATGTGTATAGAGTAAGTTGGCGGTATAGTTTTTTTTTTTTGCATGTATCTGTCCAATTTTTCCAACACCATTTATTGAAGAGACTGTCTTGACTCCATTGTATTTTCATGCCTCCTTTGTCAAATAATGATTGAACAAATATTGATTGAGTGGTTTGGGTCAATTTCTGGATTATCTATTCTATTCCATTGATCTATATGTCTGTTCTTCTGCCATTACCAGGCTGTTTTGAGAACAGTGGCTTTGTAGTACAGATTAAAATCTGATATTGAGATCCCACCTATTTTATTCTTCTTTCTCAGAATTGCTGTGGCTATTCAAGATCTTTTTTTATTCCAGATAAATTTTTGGAGGGTTATTTCTAGGTCTATGAAAAATGCTTTTGTTATTTTAATGGGAAGTGAATTGATTCTATAGATTGCTTCGGGTAGTATGGACATTTTGATGATGTTGATTCTACCAATCCATTAATATGGTATGTTTTTCCATCTGTTTATGTCTTCCTCTTTTCAGCGTCCTGTAGTTTTCCACGTATAGGTCTTTTACCTCCTTAGCTAAGTTTATTCCTAGGTATCTTAATTGTTTTGGTGCAATGGTAAATGGGATTGCTTTTTTAGTCTCTCTGTAAGTTCACTATTGGTGTATAGAAATGCCATAGATTTCTTGGCACTAATTATGTATCCTGCTACATTGCCAAATTTATTTATTAAGTCTACTAGTTTTTTGATGGAGTCTTTTGGGTTTTATATATACAACATAATGTCATCTGGAAATAAATACAGCTTTACTTCTTTTCCAATTTCGATGCCATTTATTTTTTATTCTTTTCTAATTACAATGGCTAATACTTCCAGTACTATGTCAAACAGGAGTGGTGAGAGTGGCAATCCCTGTCGTGTTCCTGTTCTTAGGGGAAATGGTTTTAGTTTTTGTCCATTAAGTATGATATTAGCTGTAGGTTTATCATACATGGCTTTTATTATGTTGATGTATGACCCTTCTGTTCCTACCTTGTTGAGAGTTTTTAACAAGAAATTATATTGGATTTTGTTAAATGTTTTTCTGCATCCATTAATATGACTGTGTGTTTTTTATCTCTCGATTTATGTGATGTATCATGTTTATTGATTTGCAGATATTGTACCATCCTTGCATTCCTGGGATAAATCCTACTTGGTCATGATGTATGATCTTTCTAATGCACTGCGGGATCCAATTTCCTGGAATTTTGGGGGGATTTTCGTATCTATGTTCATGAGGTATATTGGCCTGTAACTCTTTAATTGTGTTGTCTTTGTCTGGTTTTGGTATTAGGGTGATGCTGGCTTCATAGAATGAGCTTGGAAGTATTCCTTCCTCTTGAATTTTTTGTAATAGTCTGAGGAGGATAGGTTTTATTTCTTCCTTGAATGTTTGGTAAAAAGTCCCCTGTGAAGCCATCTGGCCCTGGGCTTTTGTTTGCTGGAAGCTTTTTGATGACTGCTTCAATTTCTTCCATAGTTATTGGTCCATTGAGATGTTTAGATTCTTCCTGATTGAGTTTTGGAAAGTTCTATTTTTCTAGGAATATGTCCATTTCCTTCAGGTTGTCCAGTTTGTTGGGACAGAGTTGTTCATAGTATTTTTTAACAATCCTTTGTATTTCAGTGGAGTCTGTTGTTATTTCTCCTCTTTCATTTCTGATTTTGTTTATTTGGGTCTTCTCTCTTTGCCTCTTGGTGAGCATGGGTAGAGGTTCATCAATGTTGTTTATCATTTCAAAGAGCCAGCTCTTGGTTTTGTTGATCTTTTGTATTGTTTCTTTGGTCTCAATGTCGTTTATCTCTGCTCTGATCTTTATTATTTCCTTCCTTCTGCTAACACTGGGCTTTTCTTATTGCTCTCTTTCTAATTCTTTGAGTTGTAGGTTTAGATAATTTATTACCATTGTTTCTTATTTTTCGCAGTAGGCCTGTAGAGCTATGAACTTCCCTCTCAAGACTGCTTTTATTATGTCCCATAGATTTTAGATTATTGTGTTGTCATTGTCATTTGTTGCCATGATGTTTTTTATTTCTTTCTTGATCTCTCTGGTAATCCAGTCATTGTATAATAGCATGCTGTTTAGTCTCCATATGTTTGATTTTTTTGGATGAATTTCATTGTACTGGATTTCCAGTTTTATGCCACTGTGATCTGAGAAGATGCTTGATATGATTTCTATCTTCTAGAATTTGATGAGACTTTGCTTATGACCCAACATATGCTCTATCTTTGAAAATGACTCATGTGCACTTGAGAAGAATGTATATTCTGTGGGTTTTGTGTGCAATGTTCTGAAGATGTCAATTTATTCTATCTGGTCTAAGGAGTAATTTAATTTTGGTGTTTCTTACTGATTTTTTTGTTTAGAGGATTTGTGTAATCGTGATAGTGGGGCATTAAAGTCTCCTACTATGATTGTATTGCTAGCAATCTCTCCCTTGATATCTTCCAGGAGTTTTCTTTTTTAAGTATTTGAGTGCTCCTATATTGGGTGTGTATATGTTTACCAGAGTTATTTCTTCTTGTTGGATTGCTTCCTTTATTATTATGAAGTGGCTTTACTTATCTCTTGTTATGTACTTCATTTTGAGGTCTAATTTGTCAAATATAAGTATTGCTACCCCAGCTTTCTTTTTCATTTCCATTTGCCTCAAAACCCTTTTTTCCATCTCTTCACCCTCAGTCTGTGTGCAACTTTTTTTTTTCCTGAGGTGTGTTTGTTATATACAGCAGATATATGGGTCGTGTTTTCTTATCCAATCTTTTTTTTTTCTTTTTTACAGTAGACCCTTTACATTTCTCGCATTGCTGGTTTGTTGGTAATAAATTCCCTTAGTCCTCTTTTGCCTGTGAAGCTTCTGATATCACCCTCAATTTTGATTGATAGCCTTGCTGGGTACAGTATTATTGGATTCAGACCCTTTCTTTGCATGACTTTGTATATTTCATTCCATTCCATCCTGGCCTGATGAGTTTCTATTGAGAAATCAGTCGCTAGTCTGATGGGGGTTCCTTTGTAGGTAACTTTCTGACTCTCCCTGGCAGCTTTTAAGATTCTTACTTTGTTGTTGGTGTTTGCCAATTTAATTATAATAGGCCAAAGTGTTGGTCTTTTGGGATTATTTTGCTTGGGACTTTGAGCTTCTTGGATTTGTGTGGGTTTTTTCTTCCCTATATCAGGGAAGTTTTCAGTCATTATTTCTTCAAACAGGTTTTCTATTCCTTTCTCAGTTTCCTCTCCTTCTGGCTCTATTATTATGTGGATGTTGTTGTTGTTTTTGTGTTGTCCCAGAGTTCTCTTAGGCTCTCCTCCTATTTAATTTTTTTTTCTGGAAGCTGCTCTACTTGGGAATTTTTCCCTACCTTGTCTTTTAGCTCACTGACACAGTCCTCTGCTTCTTCTAGTTTGATGCTTTCTATTGAGTTCTTTACAGTAGTGATGTCATTTTTCAGTTCTTCTTGGTTCTTCTTTATTTTCTCTTCCTTCTTACACATATTATGGAATTTGTCTTCCAATCTTCTCAGCTACCTTATGACCATTTATCTTAATTATTTCTCTAGCAGGTTGCTTTTATCCATTTTGTTCAATTTATTTTCTTGTGATGCCTGCTTTTCTTTCATATGTGGGATGTTTCTTTTTCTTCCCATGGTCTCTCTTCTCTGGGTATCTTACCCCAGTGAAATTTGACCTATCCATGGTGGAGTGGAGGGCTCCTCTGAATCCACATGTTTGCACCAATTGGGGACTGGGTGCTCTGGGGTTCGCAGCTGTTCCACTGGTGCTGTAGTTGTTGATTTTCAGGCTTCTGATAACATCCACTTTTCTATTCAAGTTGGCACAGTCTCTGCATTCGAGCTGGTTGCTCTGGGAGGGCTATAAGCTATTATTTTAATCTAAGTCCAATAAAACTTTTAAATAATTTATCTTATTCTCCATTAGTGATTTTCTGGCATCTTGTAAAATGGTGGTACAAAAGTAAACAAATAATTAACTTTCACCTTCAAAAGATCCAACACTGTCCTTCACCAATACATACTTAAGAATATTATTTTTTTAAGAATAAAGGGGGAAATATAGTCAATCAGAAAAAAAAAATTCAAAAGAACAAATAAGCCCCCAACATGTTTAAGCAAAATAAACCCAGAAAATAAATCAAAAGCATGTTTACATATATATATATATGTAAACATGCTACCTCGAGATACGAGTGCCCTAACATGAGATTTTTGATATATGAGCTGTCGAGCGAGTGATTTTTGCTTTGAAATACTAGCAACAGTTGAGATACAAGTAATTGCGCGGATCAGCCAGCTGCACACTACCCACCAGTTTACCACAACTCGAGCATCTCATAGTTTCCCATGCCTCAAGGTTATGGAATGAATTAAACTCGTATCTTGAGGTACCATTGTATGTACGTATGTGTGTGTGTGTGTGTGTGTGTGTGTGTGTGTGTATAATTGATTTTTTTACAGAGAGGAAGGGAGAGGGAGAGTTAGAAACATCAATGAGAGAGAAACATCCATTAGCTGCCTCCTGCACACCTCCTACTGGGGATGTGCCCACAACCAAGATATATGCCCTTGACCAGAATCAAACCTGGGACCCTTGAGGCTACAGGTTGATGCTCTATCGACCGAGCAACACCAGTTAGGGGAAAAAATGTTTACTTTAGATATAGCATATGAATAACAAATGATACAATTTTTTGAACACCTAGTGCATCAGACATACTTCTCAATACTTAACTTATTTATTCAAATTTTACCAAATGTTTTTATTAGTTGTTGCTAGGTGATAAACATGAAACTGAACAAAACACATGCTTTCCAACTAGACACTTGAAAATAAAACTGCAATACAGATAAGCAATCTATTATGGTAAATTCCAATATAAAATACCCAAGACACTATATGAACATGCAAGTGGGCATGTAGCCCATAGGTAAGGAATCAGATGAGATCTGAAGGTACCTATAGGACAAAGTAAGGGTATGGAAGTATGAGAATTGACACAGGAAAAATTTTCAGGTGGAGGAAATCACATGTAAGAGGTAAGAAGTCCCATGAAGGGTTTGAGATTTTATTCCATTCTCATGCTAACAAGTTAGCCTACCATACTACCATGAATGCTGAAAAAGGATCTGAAAAAAAAAGGGTCATTCAAACAGCATGCACTCAAAGTTCATGTTCTCTCACTTTCTCCTGGGTCCACGGGGGAGGGGATAGTGGTCTGGAATAGGTCCCAGAGACGTTGCACTCTTGATGGGTTTAGGAGATCTGGGCAATTCCAAGCTAAGGAACTTCAGTCTTTCATAAGGGCTAGGCCATGTGTCCACCCTTTGCCTCAGAGGGAGACACTATCTTTATAATACTGGACAGCAAACAGCACTGCCCTCAGCTCTGCAGGCAACCCTGCAGCTCTCCAGCTGTTCACTACACAAATAATCTTAAGAAGTTAACCTCACAGAAAAGGTGGTGAGTCTCTCTGTACAAAATGTGCTGTGCTTTCTTATAATTTATGTAATATCAGATATGTCTATTCCCTGGAAATTTGAAATAATTCATCCTTGAATTTAGTATCCCTTTGGGCTATTCATGGAAAATTGTATTTTTTGACTGTCCCAAATTCAACAGTTAGAATCTGTTGAGGTTTTGACTCCCTCATGAGATATATTTTTATATTTTACATTTTCCCAGGAAATCATCTCTTTCGATGAGATATTAAAATTCACTCATATAAGATTTTGTAAAGTGTTTTTATTACACTTTTAATTTCCTCTTTCAGGGAGTATTATTCCCTTTTCACTTCTAAGTTTGAGTGTTTGTACCTATTTTTCTTCCTGCCCTCCTCTTAGGTTTTTAGTATTTTGTATTTTATTTTTTAAAATATTTTTGAAGTTTTAAAGCAATTTTGGTATTTTTAAAGCAATATTTTCAGATGTTATTTGAATTATTGCATTATTTTTCTAATTGTTTAAATTGTGTCATTCAGACAATTTATTAAACCATTGGTGATCCTTTGTTTCTTATATATTTAAATGCTTTCATTATGCTATTTTTTTTGTGTGTGTGTGTGTCCTAATTAGGTAGGAGCTTTCTCCTGTATTTTAGATAAAACCTCTTTAATCACCATTTATCCCTCCTGTGGCCATTTTACAAGCAAAGGTGGCTGGAAAGAATGGTCTACAGTTAGTCTCTACTTCTAACTTGTCCTTGAGTCTTCAAATATTTGCTTTCTAATCTCACTTTTGTCTCTATTAGTCCCCTACACTCAGTGAAAATTCCTCACATCTCTACTCTCTATTACTTCTTTGTCAGGACATCTTTCCCTACATGTCCTGCAAGTTAGATTTCATTAAGACTCAACTTTAAGTTTCTCCTTTTCTTAAGTTTCTACTTCTAGGCAATGTTATTCACATCTAAGATTTCACTGTATTGATTGCTCCAAGATTCTTATCTCTTGCCTAGTATTCTGAACTGTGGATATAAATAATGCATCAATTTAATATTTCCACTTGATATCACAATGAACATCAAGACTCAATTTATCCAAAATAAGGTTTCTATTATTCTTCCAACTCCAAATTCACTCCCTTGCCTATGTTTCCAATATGAAGAACAAACAAAACCATTAACAACCAAATGGCCATCAAGTTTCCAAGTTACAAACTTAGGAGTTAGTATTGCTTTTATTTACTTCAACTACCATTTTCTACCCATTGCTATATTCTGTCAATTTTATTTCTTGATTTTATCATTTTTGTCAGTTTTCACCAAGATTTCTACATCAAAACCATAATATTTTTCTTTTCTTAATCCTCACACAAGATTTTTTCTATTGCTTTTTAGAGAAAGTGAAAGGGAGAGAAGATGCAGTGGGGGAGAGAGAGAGAGAAGTATCTATGTGAGGGAGACATTAACTAGTTGCCTCTCATATGTGCCCCTATCAGTGTCAGGGATCAAACCTGCAACCAAGATACATGGCCTTGCCTGGAAATCAAACCCACAGCCTTTCAGTTCAGGGGCCAGTGCTTTAACCACTGAACAAACTGACCAGGGCTAAACTATAATCTTTTAACTAGAATTATTGCAATTTGTTCCTTCTATTTCCGTTCAAATAGAAGTTTATCTTCCATTTCATATATTTTAACAGAATGATCTTTTAAAAATATAAACCCCACCCTGGCTGGTGTGGTTCAGTTGGTTGTGAATCTTTCATGTATAAAAAGGTCACCGGTTCAATTCCCAGTCAAGGCACATGTCTTTCTCTCTCTAAAAAAAATTAATAAAAACATAGTTTTAAAAATTGTAAATCTAATCAATGATGGTTCCTAAATGGATATAAATATTTTATAAGGAAAGAAGCCATAAAGTTTTCACCATTTTTTTTTATTGTTGTTAGAACACTATCTAATAAAGTAACTGAGGAGAATCTATTTTTTTAGTTGAAGCTCTGCATATTTTGTCAGGCACTGTTCAAATCATTAAAAATACAAAGAAAATAAAAATGTATCCAGTTTTCAAGGAAGCTTCTGTGTTCAGACCAGTAACACTAAATCTGTAGACATTACATATCACTAGAGAAAGACTGGCTAACCTCAAACATCCTCATTGAATGGTGTCATCTGATTTAGTCTCCAGATCCTAAGCTCTATGTAATTACTCTAAATAGTTTCAGCACATTTATGACTTACACTGATCCAACTGAATCTTTAAACCTTCTAGAATTATTGGAGTGTGTAATTTATGCAGACCAACAAAATATATAGGAAAAAATCTGCTTTCTGGACTTAATTTATTATATCCTGGTTTCCAATGTGTGTTAAAGCACATCTCTTCCACATGTACTCTTGATATATACATATATATATATATATATTTAATGGGTCTCCAGTTGTAGGTCTGTACATTTTCTTGATGATGCAGCTAAATCTCTAAGACTGTGCTTCTCAAACTTTAGTGTACATTTCTGTGATACATTCTCTGAATATTGCATTGCATGTTCAGCACCCAAAGTCAAATCTATTCATAGTGGTGAGATTGGAAAATTCTGTGTGTGTGTGTGTGTGTGTGTGTGTGTGTGTTTACATCAGCCAAAGTAAGTGGAGCCTCTAGGAAGCATTCATCAAAGGTAATGGAAATCCCCAACCCCCTCCCATAACTATCCTGATTCCTAGAATGAGGTTCTGATGGTTTGGTCTGTCAGTCATGTGGGACAATAAGGATGAAGGAAAACTTGATATACTGGTTCTGGGACTGTTTGAACTAAGTTCAATTCTTCATAATCTCTTTTTCTGTTCAAAATGAAGATCTATATTTATTTCTAAGCTATATATCAGTAATATTTTATATGGAGATGTATTAAAATATGTTTATAATATACACAGATAATACATTATATATAAAGTATATAATTTACATATATAATCCATGTCTATAATGTTATCTATACTAATAAAAGGATAATTTGCAAATTGGTCACGATGCCCTCACAGTAGTAACCGAACAGCAGGCTGCTTGGGATGACAAGGCCGGCAGCGGGTTAGTGAGCGACAACCAAATGAATGAGCAGTAGGCTGCATGGGGTGACCAGGCCAGCAGGGGCGGGGGTAAGCGAGGGATGACCAAATGACCAAACAGCAGGCTGTGTGGAATGACTAGGTTGGAAGGGGGATTAGGGAGAGAGGATTAAATGACTGAGCAGTAGGCTGCATGGGGAGACCAGGCCAGCAGGGGGAGCAGTGAGGGACAACCTGGCTGGTAGGCGTGGGAGCGGGGAGTTGGGGGTGACCAGGCTGGTAGGGGGCCAGTTAGGGGCTATCAGGCAGGCAGGTGAGCATTTAAGAGCCAGCAGTCCTACATAGTGAGAGGTATGTCCAACTGCTAGTTTTGACTGAATCTGGCAATTGGACATCCCCTGAGGGATCCTGAATTGGAGAGGGTTCAGGCTGGGCTGATGGGATGCCCTCCCCCTGTGCATGAATTTTGTGCACTGGGCCTCTAGTAATATATAAAATATCATAGAGGATATATTTTCTGTGTGTATATATACATGTATACACATACATCCTAATTCTAAACATACATTTATAACATATAATTGGAAAGAAAGAAAAAAACTAACCATAATTAAATTTTTCTTTATTGACCAATTTTTTTCCATGGTCCCAAATTTGAATTTATGGGCTCATTTTATTGGCTATATTTTTCTAAATAGTGCTAATTCACCTTTAAAAGTATTTGTGTGATAACTTTAACCTCCATTCTTAACCATTTTTATTTTAGCCATCTAAGTTGATATAGCTTTCATCCATTAGAAAATTATGAAGATATGCCAAAACCAGTTTGGCTCAGTGGGTAGAGCGTCAGCATGCAGACTGAAAGGTCCCAGGTTGGATTCCAGTCAAGGCTATGTACCTGGTTGCGGGCACATCCCCAGTATGGGGTGTGCAAGAGGCAGCTGATCGATGTCTCTCTCTCATTGATGTTTCTAGCTCTCTATCCCTCTGCCTTGCTCTCTGTAAAAAATCAATAAAATATATTTTTAAAAACATTAAGAAGATATAATTATGCATGCACAATAATCACTATTTTCATGCTCTCTTTTGCAGTTTATCTCATGTATATTTATGGATTGTAGAGCTCTTTCTTTTTTTTTGTCCTATGGAGAAAGGTGCATAGACTTGATAAATAAAAGCAAAAAGACTCTAAGTAGGCTAAATATATATACATACATAGCATTTAAATCCTTTTCTAGAAGATTTGATTATATAATCTCAATTGATTTTTTTCAAAATAAAATTAAAAACATTCCTCATATAATGACTTTGAATGATGCCTTGTTTCAAAGTTAGAAAGCTCTGAAAATAGCAACTGTCTTCAAGAAATTAACAGCATTTATGTTTTAATTGTTATAATACACAGATTTAGATGATTAAGTGATGATTGTCTTATCATTGATCATTCAAATCATGTAGGAGTTTGAGATCTATTCAACTGTTTGAGTTGTTAACAGTTATTAACATTATAAATAACACAAACCCAAGTGACTATTTCATCATTTAAATTCCCCCAGTAAACAAAGCACTCCCACTCCAATGCAAGGATTTAATGGAGATAGAGCAATCTCTCAAAAATTCTAGTGGGCACATTTGTTTTTTTTTAAATCAGAATTATCACCATGTATCTTTAAGAGTGATTTACTTTTCATGACCTCAATGATGTCATCACATCACTGTATAATTTAGGTTATAGATAAACCTTTTTTGATTACCATAAAGGATTCAGTGAATTCCTACTTCCAGTTCAATTATCACAATTTTAAATCCATGTAGAAGCTAATTATAAGACAGCATGAAGAGCCAGAATGAATATAAATAATATCAATGGTTCATGTTCTCTCAGCATGATTCTGTTAAATTCTTACTATAAAAAACCAAGTGTTCTTTTTAATGTTACTGGAAAAATGTGTTTATCGAAGATTTCCTGTGGTATAAAATTGCAAGTAAACAATTCTACCTTTCTATACCACTTTCTACACATTTTCTTCTGAATTCAAGCTCACTTTCTCCATCATTTGTAACATTGAAATTTGTGGGTATCTAGTGTTTTTTGCTACAAATATAAGGAATATCTGATTATCAAGAGGTAGGATAGCCATTAAGTGGATGCTTTCTCAGCATTTGGCATATAAATTGAATGTGGGTTTTTGTTTGTCTTGATTTTACTTCTGCCTAAAATCCCACAAGTCTCCTTTGGGTTCTCTTTCCAATCTTGTGACCTGTGCTTTTGAAAGGAAATGAACTCCCCTCCATCTTGTCCTATAGGGCTGGGACC
>JAAGEH010002531.1:61269043-61433869 GCA_011751065.1 Lasiurus cinereus
TTTTTTTTTTTTTTTTAGAATATGTTAGTCCTATGCAAGATATTAGAGTTTAAAACTCCAATTTTTGTTTTCCTTTTTTTTTTCTTTTTTATTATCTTGCCTAGGACTAAAATCAGCAATTCCAATTCTAACTGTGACTTGCTGCCTGTTTTTGTAAAATTTATTAGAGCTAGCCTTCCACTCATTTGTTTAAATATTGTTGCTGGGTGTTTCCCTCTAAAAAGCAGAGTTGAGTAATGGTGACAGAATTTGGTTTGCAAGGCCTAAAATAATTATTACTATTTGGCCCTGTAGAAAAAAAAAACACAAGTGTTTACTGTTCACTCTAGAAGATAACTCCAATTTTGTTTCATCCTCCTTTTTCTGTTGTGATGTATTTATGTATTTAGTTTCTAGGGATATTTTTATTCTTTACTGTTTTGCTAAAAAAAAAAAAAAGCTATTCTTGCTTCATGAAAGCAATTAATTCCATAGTCTACCAAAGAACATATTTCCTTTTCTTGCATCCATTTATTTTTGTTAGCATATATTCTGTTTCCTCAGAGTTATCTATTTTTATTCTGGTTTTCATGTCAAAACTTTTCTTCAGATAGAAACTTTCCTGTCTATCTAGCACACACATATTTAAGAGTGAAGCCCAGTCAGATTGAAACCTGAGTGTGTGGTTATTGGTATGCATGTGAATGAATGTGTGTTAGGGGTGAATATCAGCTAGCACATTTTAGAAACACAGTATGTTAAAAAAAAAAAAACTTTTATTGAGAAGTGAGTACTCAACAATAATTGACTACTTTTGTCTCTGTTAATTTGTTGTAAATAGATGCTTCCTTTATGCAAGAGGATAATCCACCATCTATTTACACTCAGCATGGATCTGGGAGTTGGGCTAGGGCAGTGTTTGGCAAACTCTTTAGTCAACAGAGCAGCAAACCTTGGCTCCTGAGCTGCATGTGGCTCCTGAGCTGCAGTTTGCAGACTACTGGGCCAGGGGAAGAGTCAACCATTCTTCAGAAAAGTTTGAAAGTCAATCTTGATGTTATCCTTTTGTTTTACATCTATGGACTCTCCCTTGTCCTTTGCTTTTCTTACAAAATAAATTAAAAGGAAATGAAAAGAATATAACAATTCTGCCTATTATGCTTGTTTTGGGATGTAAGTGGTGGGAAGAGGAAAGAAGTGTTACTGTGGGATAATCCAGAATAACTTTCCCATTAAAAGATTCTAACTTATGCCAAAACAGGTTTGGCTCAGCGGATAGAGTGTCAGCCTGTGGACTGAAGGGTCCCAGGTTCAATTCCAGTCAGGGGTATGTACGTTGGTTGCTGGAAAAACCTCAGTGGGGAGGGGGAAGGGGTGGTATGCAGGAGGCAGCTGATCAATGTTTCTCTCTCATCTAGTTTCTAGCTCTCTCTCTCCCCCTTTCTCTCTGTAAAAAATCAATAAAATATATATATATATATTTAAAAAAGATCCTAACTTAATCATATGTGCAGGGTCCCTTCTCCCATAAAGTGGCATATTCACAGGATCCTGAAATTAGGAAGTGGACATCTTTATAGGGCTATTATTTAGTCTATCATAAATAATTCTTTGCTGTAGGGGGCTGTCCTGTGTATTTTAGGATGTTTAACAAAGGTCCTAGTCTCTACCCACTAGATGCCAGTAGTATTATATATTGCTCTTCTATTTTTTTTAATCCTTACCCAAGAGTATTTTTACATACCTTTTTTTTTAGAGAGGGAAAGATATAGAAAAATATTGATAGGAGAGAAACATATCAATTGGTTTCCTCCTGAATGCACCTGACCAAGGCCAGGGAAGTGGAGAGGCCTGTAACCTAGGTATGTGTCCTTGACCAGAATCAAACCCAGGACCCTTCTATCCGTAGGCCGACATTCTATCCACTGAGCCAAACTGGTTAGGGCTATATTGATTTTCTAGTACTACATGACAAATCATTGCAAAGGAAGGGCTAAAAATAACACATGTTTACTATCTTGCAGGTTCTCTGGATCAGAAGTCTCAGGATGACTTAACTGGCTAGAATGAGAGAGACCCTGGCTTTATGATGAAGTGGCATCTTATGTAATGAAACAGTTAAGAGAGTGATATTCCATTATTTTTGCCATATTGGTGATTAGAAACAAGTCAAAGATCTCACCCACATTCAGGGTAGAGCAGGAGGTGATAACACTGGATATGGATTGGATGGTTAAAGGGGTCTAAGGGTGTGTCTGCAACACCCCACCGTAGCTGTGATAACCAGAAATGTGTACAGATATTGTCAAATGTTCAGTGAAGGGCAAAGTTCCCCTAGATTGAGAATCACTGTTCTAAACTGATTATAATTGACCTTTTGGATTTTATTAAACTTTTAGCTGGTTTCTCTGTTACTGATTTTTTTATTCTCTGCCAAAGATGAAGCAGATCTTATGCTCCATCTCTCCACTGAGGGACTTGTCACTTCACACTTCAGTTTGATTATCTTGTGACTTCAATTTGCTGAGGTTCAATCTAATTTATGATGTTGTAGGTTATATGCATGTTTTGCTGCCAATAAAAAACAATGATCCCCAGTAGCTTTCTCCATTCTATGAGGAATGGAACTTCCCCAAAGTATGAATTTTTGATATTCTGTCACATAAAAGTTGAATATATAGGCTATTGCTTTAGACAATAGAAATTCCTATTATATTGTTTCAACAAACATATACCAATAAGTATCACAAGTTACTTTTCTAGACAGCAGGGGTTAACTGTAAGAAGTGTTCCGCTGTAAAGTAGTTAATGATCTGAGGCTCTGTGATCAATGTCTAATCTTACCTAATAATAGAGAAACATGTAAATTGACCATACCTCTGCTAAGCCCACAGCCAATCAGAGTGAGTATGCAAATTAATCCAACAAAGATGGCAGTTAATTTGCATATGCAGGCAGGGCAGGCAGCACTGTGGCCTGCTCCTGGGGGTCCGGGTCCATCTGGGGCAGGGAAGGCCAAGGGGTGGGGAGTGCTAGACACCACTCACAAGGTACCAGTCCATTGGGCCAGGGAGGTGGGATGGGCAGCACCAGATGCCACCTGTGGGTTCTGGGTCCACTGCAGGCCTCAGGAGGGGCAGTGCCCACCTAGCCTCTCCCTTGGGCCCCAGGAACATCACTGCCCTGGGGAGGTGGGGAAGGGCCCTGGGAACATTGCGGGCATGGGATTGCTGAGACCCAGACTAAGTCTCTGGCCACAGATTCACAGCTTCGTGGAGACCAAGGGCAGGGATCTGCCTGACCTGCAGAGAGAGAGAGGTTCTGCAGTGGCCCCAAGAAGTGGGTGGGCCAGGCCAGGGACCAAGAGGCATGGAAGGATACCAAGGCAGAGGGGCAAGGACCAGCAGTCCTGAGGCAGGGGTAGAGGGGCAGTGCCACCTCAGTGGAGGGGTGGCACACTGCAGGGTACCGGACTGACTGATGTGATTCAGAGAAGCTCCCAGTGCTAACCGGCCTCACCCAGGCAGCTTTCACACTTCAGAGGCAGCAACTCCTGCTCCCCCCTTGACCCAAAAGCAAGTCCACGTTGCCTTGCCCCTCAGCAGATCATGCCTTGGTGGTGAGTGTGAAGCCTTCCACCTGCTCTGGAAAAGGGGGGGGCAGTAAAGAATGGGGGCAGGGGACCAGGAAGGGGAAAGAATGTGGAGGGTCCACAATGAAGAGGTGCTTGAGAAAGAGGCTCGGAAGCCTGACAGCAGGGTTTGTTCTGTTTGCGCCTCTTAGGAAGGGCGGAGAGCATGGCTCCAAGGGCTCCCTGTGCACTGAGTCAAGTTCTATAGCCAAATGAATTGGCCTCAGTTTCCTGGTCTGTAAAACGTATTAAGCAGGTCCCAGTGCCTTCACTGAGCTTTGATGGCCAATTGAGATACTATATAAGGAAAGTGAAAGAAGAAAGTAATAAAGAAAAGGTGAACAATACAAAAGAAAGATTGGAACCTGTAAACCCATTGTCACTTAAATAGGGAATATAGTCAATAGTGTTGTAATGATGGTATGATGCCAGGTGGGTACTGGAAATATCGGGGAACACTTTGTAAAGTATATGATTGTCTAACCACTATTCTGTAACTAATAGAAAACCTAAAGCCAATACAAAATAATCTTGAATGTTAAGAAATGAAAATTGGAGTGAAATTTTGATAAATTTCAAAGTTTAAATAAAGGCTGTAAAGCAAGGAAGGGGGAGATTAAAAGTAGTGTTTTTCATTTTACCACTTTATTGTCTTTTTAGTACATGAAAAGGACAGTTGTGTTTTTATACTTTTCTAAGTCATTATCTCATTTTAACTTCAGGGCAACTTAAAGACAAGATAATTATTCCCTCCACTATTCAAAGAAAGGAAATCTTGATGTCTGGTCCCAATGATTCAATCATCAAGCCCTTATTGTAAAGCAGGGTTAGTAAAATTTTCTGTGAAGGGTCATATCTATACTAATAAAAGCTTGGGGGTAATCAGGACATGGGGGGGGGAGAGTTGCTGGGGGCAATCAGGCCAGCTGAGGAGCAGTTAGGTGTCAATCAGGCCAGCAAGGGAGCAGTTAGGGGACAAACAGGCAGGTGAGCTGTTAGGAGCCAGTGTTCTCAGACTGTGAGAGGGATGTCCGACTGCAGGTTTAGGCCCAATCTTTGTGAGCCTAAACCTGCAGTCGGACATCCACCAAGGGGCCCTCGATTGGAGAGGGTGTAGCTATGATGAGGGACACTCTCCCCAGTGCATGAATTTCGTGCACCAGGCCTTTAGTATAATATATTTATAAGTTCATTTAGAAGGAAGGTTCTTTTTCCCAGACATTCTATTTAGTGGTTCTCAATCTTTCTAATGCCACGACCCTTTAATACAGTTCCTCATGATGTAGTGACCCCCAACCATAAAATTATTTTCGTTGCTACTTCATAAGTGTAATTTTGCTACAGTTATGAATTGTAATCTGTGTTTTTTTGATGGTCTTAGGTAACCCAGCCAGCAATTCTCAACCTGTGGGTTATAACCCACAGGTTGAGAATTGCTACTGTAGAGCCTAAGACCATCGAAAAATTCTTAATATTTAGGAAGTTATTTTGTAAATATAACTGTGTATGGACATTCTGACTTATCTTTCAGAAAATAAAACATGTTTTTAACATTTTTTTGAAAAAACAGATTTTTTTTGTTTAAGTAGGTTAATATATTCCATAACTATATCTTTAGATAGAAATATTTATCAATTTATACATATGTATGTTACAAAGTTTTTAAGAGTTTTCTAGCTATTAAAGATGTCCATGAAGATGAGTAAATACATATTTTCAAAATACATTAAGACAATGACTCAAAAATAAGAGTTTAGAAACTGATATGCAATTATTCATTTTATTATGTAGAATAGAATAGCTGAACTATGTTAGAGTACATTTTATAAAATTGCCGTTTTATAGGTCAAAATTAACATATTATTTAACAGAATTTAAAAGTGTTTTTTTTCTGTCATAATATCGATATTACTTAAAACATATTTAGAATAATTGAAATTATTTAAAGGTGACAGTCTTATAAATGCAAAATTTTCATTGTTTTTTTTTACAGCATCCACTGTTTTTTTAATTATTTGCTAATGTACCTTTTTATTACTTTTAAACATATTTAAGAGATTATTATTTGTTATTATAGATGCCATATGTCTACATATATCTACAATCCCAGATTTGGGGAAATTTTAATAAACAGAGATACAGAACAGGAACCTAAAAAAATTAATGAGAGTGACATAATATTAATTAACTAACACCTGTTTTATTCTTTTACAATACCTATCTTCTCATTTTACTTATTTTATTACTTTGCCTATTCTTGTGATTCATTTCTATGCCCTTGATGTATTTTTACCTTCTTTTATTTATAATTATTGAACTATATTGTATTCATTGAATTATCCAAGTTGTTCAACTTAGTGTAATAACTGTAGGGTCTGAACATGATAAAATATAATTTTGTCCCTTTCTTTGTTTCTCTCTTTATCACTATCCTCTTTCTTTCCTTGGAGCTCAAACTACAAGCCCATTTGTTAGTGTCTCTCCTAAGGCAACAACATTCAGTTTCAAGCTGATGTTATCTGTGCAACTGCCTTTTTCCACCAGAACATACTGAATGAGTTTCAAATTGGCTGAAAACCTCTTGTTGTCTGTTTCTATAATTGAACTTCCCAGAACCCATTGCAAATTTTTATTCTTTCTAGTAGGAACTAACCCTTGGGATTTGTTCTCCTTGAGCCTTCAAATTTATTTTGTAGTGGCTTTTCCCTATAGTGGTTTAAATCTTGGGTGACCTAGATTTATGGAAAAGTTATCATTGTTGTCACTTTTCTTGTGGTATTTCTTACTGCACTGGGTATCAAATAATAGAAAACTGATTATCATTTTAGTTATGAGTGTTTACATACTCATAAACAAAAAAATCAGTAATTTATATATTACCCTTGATTTAGAATTTTTCCCTTATATATTAACACAAGTTATTTTTATGTTGTATGTGTAAACATATCTATCTTCTACTTTACTACAAAAGTACTTCAACTGATTTTAATAATTAAATTATTGTTATGATTAGCAACAATACTTACTGTTCATAATCAAGGAGTAACTCAAATGTATCTCATGTTAACTGAACTTAGATAGTAGGTATTAATATTATTTTTTAACAGATGAGAAAAAATAAAAGTATAAGAGCTAAGAAAAAATATTTACCTATTACTTAAAGCAAATAAATTACTAAGTCATTAATAGAACTCACATCGCTTGGAAAAATTCAATTAATTATTTTTTCTATTTTTGCATGTTTTCCACATAAAATGAATCCAATCCCAACAGACATCTTAAAATTCATTATTTGTCTTACTCTATCCTAGATTACATCTACTACTGAAAAGTTTGTAATTGAATAGTCAACATTTGATCTCCTGTGATTTATTATATGGGGCACAGATTGTGATAACTAGTAGCTTTTTGATTTAAAATTAACACTCAGAGAGTTTTATTGTTTTGGAAATCTAAGTGAAAAATGAAAAATTACTAATCTTTCTGCCCACGGAATCAGTTTTGTGGATGAATGTTCTGTCATTTATCATTTACTTAAAAAACATTTTGAATGCCTTATTTTTGTCAGGTAGTATATTTAAAAGCTGGGAATTCAAAGATGACAAGAGAGAGTTTCTGCTCTTCAAAAAAAGTAATTCTAAGGTCTGTTTAAGTATGTAAATATGTATGAAATTATTTACCTAAATATGCCAGGAAATACCATAAAGATACACAGGACATAGTAGGATCACAAGAGAGAGGATGTGCAAGAATGACTGAATATGTGAGAGATATCAGATGTTCTATAAAATTGACGTGAGATTTGCAGGAAAATATATATGTGTGCCTCACAAAAGAATTAAGTACAGGGATTCCAGTGTATACGAGCCAGTGGTCGGCAAACTGCGGCTCGCGAGCCGCCGCAGTTTGCTGCTCTGTTGAGTAATGAGTTTGCCGACCACTGAATAAGCAATATATAGGATACCTCAGAAATATTGCATATTTGGTTCCAGGCCACTGTAACAAAGCAAGTTTCACAATGTAATCTTATTGTTCTTGGACGGTCTTGCCTTCAATTTCTAAAAAACAGGGATTCTTTGAAGTGCAATAAAATAAGGTATAAAATGACATACGCTATACTTTGAGAGGATAGCATGCATTCTGATAACTCAGTTTATTCTTGTTTCAGCAAAATTGTTCAGAACAGAATATTTGAAGATAACATTTTGTAGCTAATGGATTTCATTTACCAACGTGTTCAGTTCAGTAGAATGGCAGCAGGTATTACTGAATGCAAAAATCCCTTAACTTGGGTTAAAAATTAAAGCAAATTTATTTAACAAGACTTTTTAAAATATTAACATACAGTGGGATATCTAAGAGGAAGTGTTTTTCATGTTTAGCCTCAGATTTAATTCTTGTAGAACAGTGGTGTGAATAACAGCCAATCGCACTCAGACTTTCACACACAAAACCCTGTTTATTCATGCTCAGACACATACATTCATTGTATATCAATCACTATTACTACTATTGCTGCTGCTACTACTACTACCACTACTATTACTACTACTATTATACACACACACACACACACACACGGTTTTCTCCTTCCTATCTCTTTCCTGCCCCCTTTCTCTCTTACACTCTTATAAACACACGACTTACCTAAATATCCAAAATTCCATCACTTTTTAACTCCTCTCAGAAAAATAATGAATAATTTGTATTTTAGAAAAATATTTGAGTCAAGTTTTCAAATTATGATGTACTCTATAAACATATTAAATTGATAACACTTGACATTTGTAAATTGCATGGGTATACCATATGGAAACACAAATTACATCTTATTTTTTTTAAATCTTCACCCAAGGGTATTTTTTCCATTGATTTCTAGAGAGTGGAAGAGAGGGGGAAAGACAGAGAAATATCAATATGAGAGAAACACCTCACATTGATTGGTTGCCTCTCAGATCAGACCTGCAACCAAAGTACATGCTCTTGACCTGAACTGAACCCCGACCCTGCAGTAGGCTGATGCTCTGTTCACTGAGCCAAACTGGCCAGAGCAAATTTTACTTTTTAAAGTTGAATTTTTATTTTTAATTATATACTCAAATACTATTATGTTTATGCATCATCATTTTAATGAAAAGGAAACAATTTTCATTACTAAATATGTTAAATTTTATTTATTTTTTTAATCTTTATTTTTCCCCCTTTGACCTCTCCTAGCCTGCCTCTCCTCCAGTCCCCCCTTCAGGCCTTCACCACCCTATTGTCTATGTCTATGGGTAGGTTATGCATATATGCATACAAGTTCATCGGTTGATCTCTTCCCACTTACCCATCCTCCCTTGCCTTCCCTCTGAAGTCTGACAGTCTCTGGATCTATTGTTGTTCATTAGTTAAACTTCAATGTTTTCTTAAGAAGAGAATGTTTACTCTAATGCAGTGGTGCTTAACCTTCCTAATGCTGTGACCCTTTAACACAGTTCCTCATGTTGTGGTGACTCCCAACCATAAAATTATTTTTGTCGCTTCTTCATAACTGTAATTTTGCTACTGTTATGAATTGTAATGTAAATGTCTGAGATGCAGGATGTATTTTCATTGTTACAAATTGAACATAATTCAAGCATAGTGATTAATCACAAAAATTATATGTAATTATATATAGTGAAATATTTCTAATTACAAATAAATGAAATTTTGTCTTGAAGCATGGTGTGGGTTGGGTAATAGTGTTAATATAACAATGGTAAACTACATTGCTACATTTTGCGACAGTATGCGTAAAAAGCCAACATCAGCGCTAAGGTTGAGATTGCTTCTTTCTCACCAGATCAGAAATTCTTGGGGCAGTCTTTGCAAGAACACAGTGAAGATCTTCTTCCACAACAGGTCTACTTCTGTATTTAGACTTGATAACCAACAAGCTGGAAAACCCTCTTTCACAAAGATATGTTGTTGGAAATGGAAGAAGAAAGCACAACACAGTTTCAGACAGACAGGGTATGACTGCAAACTCTTGATCCAGAATTTTGTAACTGGCATTGTAGAGAAATCAGTTCTCACTGCATCATTATTAATAAGTTCAATGAACTCCTCTTGTGCTATCTCAGAAATATCTTTAACTTTGATTGTGAATGGGCTTCTAGCAAATGCAAATGGGGTGTCAGGAAGATTTGGAAAGTATGATGAAATTTCTTCTGCAAGCATGTGCAAGTGTTCTTTCACAAAATTATCATCGTAATCCTTATGTCTGGTTCAATGCCATGTTCCTCAAAGAAGGTAGGTAAGGTAGGCAACGTGTAAATTTTATTTTCATCCTTTTTTTTTTTTTGCCAAAGCTAAAGTTTCATTTGTAATGATCAAATCTTTCAAACAAATCGAGGTATGTTGCATTTGGTCCTTGTGCTAATAAATTTAACTCATTTAAGATGGCAAAGATGTCAACTAAGTAAGCTATTTTCTGCAGTTCACTTTAATCGCTGAAAGGTGCTTCAAACTGTGGTCTTGCTTCCTGATTAAAAAATGTTTTGAGTTCATCACAAAGCTCAAAAACACATTTTAAAATTTTTCCTCGTGACAACCATCTCACTTCAGTGTGAAATAGCAGAGCATTTCTCAGCACATCCAACTCATTGTGCAGTTGTGAAAACAGTAGACTGTTTAAAGCGCTTGCCTTTCTCTGGGAAGGCACTTGAGCATTCTATAATGGCCCCTCTTTCCTCTTTAGCCAAGTGGGACCCTCTTCTCACAACCCAAGGGCCCTCAGCTGTAGCCTGAGCTCTCTATTCACGCTGAAAGTTCTGAAAGATTATGAACATATTCTCAACCAAGAGTTAATAAAGGAATCTTTTCCATAAAATTGACTTGGGGCCTCGAGGTTGAAGCCTCCAGGTGGCTTGTATAATGGATCTGTCTCTTGCCAAATGGTGTGAGTTGGGCCCTCCCTAGAGAAGGAACCTGAATTCCCCGAGATAAGTGAGCAGTGTCGGGGCCCTGCCAGCAGATGAGGGGATCCCCAAGGCAGGTGCTGGGCGTGGAGGCCACGGGGCATAGGCTACCATGGAGACAGAACTGAACCTCACAACACCCTGCTTGGCCCCTGAGGATGACTGATTAGCCAGAGATGGGTAAGATTCCTCAGGGAAGGAACAACCTAAGACAGGCACAGTTGCAGAGGGGTCATCAGGAGAGAAGTTGGGGGTCAACAGAGGTAGGGCCAGACTCTCACCCCCCCCCAACCTTGCAGGGGTCTGAACCTTCACCCCTTCTGAGAGAGGTCTCCTGCCTGCATGGCTACTTTGCTTCCCACGTTTAGCAAAAATCAGGTAACAGACAGAGACGTGACCCTGCTCAGATCAGCACCCAGGTAACAGACAGAGAATTGGCCCAGCTCAGATCGGGACCCAGGTAACAGACAGAAACATGCCGATAGCCACTGCCCTATACTGTATCTAAATTCAGCCTAGCACTAGGAATGCTCAGTGCCTACTCAATGCAAATAAACCTCTCCACTAATATATACAGGGGTAATCTAAGATTATTGGTAGAGTATTAAATTTGATGTAAAAGAGTTATCAAGCTTTCAGAGTAATTTAAATTGGCGAACTGAAATAAGCGAACATCCAAGAAAATTTAAGTGTACTGGACAAAAAGCTATTTCTAAAGTATTAATTAAAATTTTTATTGATAGCTCATCTCATGGTAAAATTGCTTAATATGTGATGAACATAAAACAGGCATATTTGTGTGCAAAAAAATAAAATTTAAAGGTATCAAGATTGCATTAAAATTTTTTACCAAATTCTCCATTAATCAAACAAGGGGGAGGAGGAGAGTAGGATAATATCATGTAAGGAAAAATATCTGGTAAGTAAATTACATCTAGAAAATTTTCACTTTAGAAAATTAATTTCCATTTGTAATACTAACAGCAAGACACCCATGAAAAACACACATGGTGTTGAAATAAGCCAAAGGAAAAGCGGGCAGCCAAAAATAAAAAGGGCCCCAAGTCAATTTTATGGAAAAGATTCCTTTATTAACTCTTGGTAGAGAATATGTTCATAAACTTTCAGAACTTTCAGCAAACAACTCCAAGACCAACTGGACTTCTGCAACAGAAAGGAACTGACAGGTCTGTGCCAACCACAAAGGCAAGAGGAGAAACAGTCCAGAGATGGAAGATGTGGACGACACTTTGCCATGTGAGCAGTCAGCAGCTGTGTGTCGCTACAGGTTGCCTAGGACCAAACCAGAGAGAGTTGGACCGGCAATGCCACCATTTGTCCACTATCCAGATACCATTGATGAAGTATACACATAAGGAACTGTTTGACATTGAAACTGGGACTCAAAGCTATTGGACATTGAAACTGGGACTCAAACATTTTTCTTTTGCTCTTGTGGGTTTATTTCTAGCCTACAGGGGCAAGATGTTTTTAAAGACAAGAATCAGGGGGTTGGGGGAAGCAGATGCAGAAGCAAAGAAGCAATGAACAGCCTGTCATGCTCCCGTGGGACGCCAGGGTCGGCGGGGGGGAGGGGCCTGTAGGAGATCAACAGAAGGACTTGTATGCATGTGTGTAGGCATAGCCAGTGGATACAGGGCAATGGGGGATATGGGCATGTACTGGGGGTTGAGGGCATGTACTGGAGGTTGGGGAGGGCAATAGGAAAAAAAAATATATATATATATATATAAATTAAAAAATAAAGTGCTCGCCTTTACACAATTGACAGAACTTATGACGCTTTCATTACTTCTTGTAATTCTCGTGGCAGCATCTTCATTGCTAATATTTACTGATGAATCATACAGTGAGTTCTGATGACTTTTGGTGACTCATTCAGTACCAAATGTTGAAATCCAGATCAACATCCTATCATAGCTGGAGCATCATCTGTGCAAACACCACAAACCTTTTCCCAAGAGATCTTATGCTCTTTCAGAAATGAACCACCTGTGTCAAATACATCATTTGTAGTAGTTGTTGTTTCAAGAGGTTTGCAAAAAGAAACTCATCTTTAAAGTCACTGTCATTAATATATCTCATGTAACCAGTAACTGTGAACAATTTGCAACGTCTGTAGATTCATCAAGATGGATTCTAAATATTGAAAGTCGAGCAGATTTAATTTCCTGGATTACCTGATCAAGAATATCAGCAGACATGTCATCTATTCTTCTGAGGACAGTGTCATTAGATAAGGAAATGGCACTCAATTTTATAACAAATTCATCTCCTAACTTGAACAATGTCTCTGGCCATTGGCAACAGTAAATCCTCAGCAACGGTGTGAGGTTTCATAGCTCTGGCAATTCTGAGTGCCACCAAATATGGAGCTTCAAAGGCTGCTACGTTTTGTTTGTGGTACTTGCCACCAGTGTCAAGTCTGGCTTTCTTGAGTCCATCAGCTTTGCTTCTAAAATAGATGGTATCTTTGCCAGCAAAGCTCTGAAGCTTGCTATCAAAATGGCATTTTAGTTTGTTCGGTTTCATAGATTTGGCTGATAGAACTTCACAACAAATAACACATTGCAGTTTCTCAATTCCTACTGTAATTATTGAGCTAAAACCATATTGTAAAAAATCCCCACTATATTTTCTTTTTTTAACTTTCTTCTCTACACAACCCATTGTCATGGGATGGTTTGCTAATGAAAATAATATATAACAATAGCTTTAATAATACAAAAGATGATACATGGCATAGTTCAGTCAATACAGTTCATTAAAGTTTTCTATGATTTACCATTATGTGTTGTTTGATTTTACATACCTGTTACTATCACAAGGGGGCAGTATTCACATCAACCACAGCTGAATATAAAAAGAATGATCAGCGTCCAGATTAAGTTTCCATGGTATAGATTTTTTTCTTTTTTGCAGTAGTTGATGACTTTTACAGTACATGATTTTACATTTCCCAGTAATTACAATTCATGAAGTATCGTTTTACCTCCAATACTGCTGCTTTCTACACAGTAGCTGCTCTCTACACAGGTGTGACTGGTCCGCATAAGTATTTTATGGTGCCAACCCTGTCATATACACCTGTATTTATATGGGGTGTATGTGATAGGGTTGGCCCGATGATGTCATCACGCCGAATACTCCTATGTGAGTGTATCTGCATGTGGGCGGACCCACCTGGAGATGGACAGAGGAGCAGTGTCTCGGTTCTAAGACCATGAGAAATATGTGTTTTCCGATGGTCTTAGGTGACCCCTGTGAAAGGGTCATTCAACCCCCAAAGGGGTCGCGATTCACAGGTTGAGAACCGCTGCTCTAAGGAGAGTTCTTGAATTTATAATTGATGATGGTTAACCAACCCCCTGCTTAAAAGAACACTCCTGATCAACAACCAATCAACAACAAATAAGTAAAATATAACTTTTAATGAGTATGTTCAAATTTTTGCTGCCCAGGAAACAATAATATAGTCCATCTTGTTCTTTTGGTATTTAAGTGGCTGCAAAACTGAATAAATGTTTCTCTGTTTTGTTTCCAACTATAAAACAACTACTTATTATAGTTGAAAATTGTTTGTGATGTAGAATTTAGTAAAATATTGAATATCTTATGATTAAGCTTATTAATGTTAAAATAAGAAATATATTAATTTATAAATCCAGAATATGTCAGAATCTTTATTATAAATTTTATACTTAAATTTAAATACATCTATTTGTAATATTTTATTTATAAAAACAATATGTGCTGGGTATAGAAAAACTTCAAGCCACAACATATATAATACAATAAAAGTCAATGATATAACCATTTTTCAGGGATATTGCATTTTAATATTTTACTAATTATTTTCCTGGGCCCTTACATCCATACTTTAAACAATGAATATTTACTATACATAGATTTTTCTATAATATCATGTGTCATATAACCTGTATTTGGAACATATCCTCAGTTTTGAGATTTTTTTTTTACTAAGATACAGATTTGATATGCTTTTCTCTGGCCAGGTCAAAGGTCTGTGAGCAACAATAGAATTGGGTGACTTCTGCTCTCCATGGAACAACTAAATTTTAGTATAGTAAGCTTGATTCTAGAATTAACCTATGATAAACAGGTATGTAGGAAGTAGGATTGGTTGGCTGTTAAATCCAAATGTTAAGAAGACACAAAATATAACAACATTAAAAAAACAGAAAACTAAACAAAATTTGAGAATATATGAAAAGGAGAAACAAAGAATAAAGGGAATAAAATTAAATTGCATTTTTTACCCTCATTTAACCTTCTACAAAAAGTAGTTTATTTGATAAATTAAATACCACAATGTTCTTTAAAAATACTATTTTTTCTGTTATTTTAAGCCTGGTCACTTTCTTTTTCATCTGTTGTATTCCCCACCCTCCCCACCCATGCCTGTAATTAGGTAGATAATTCAGGTTATAGCTGTTCTTTGCACCTGGGAAACTCATATTTAAAGGGGGGGGGTCGTCTAAGAAGGATACACAAAGATTCCTCCTGGTCTAATTCATGATCTTCAAATTATCATTTACCAGGTTTGTAATGTTTTGTTGTCCTTTCATTTACTAATATAAAAGAAACACATGGTTAACAAATGTCAATAATTTGTTCTACACTCCATGTTCATCAGAAGTCTATCTAAAAATATCACTGAGGACCGATTCTTATATACTTTTTAAATAAAGAAAATAAAAAGTATGGGAACTACATTATAGTATTTAGGGGAGATTGCTTTAACATATCCAAAAACTTAAAACATTATCAACATTACATATTCACATCTTCATATTCATAACACACAGAGAAAGTAGTTGAATGAAATCCATTTGGACATGCTGAAAGCATCCCTTTGGGCAATTTCCATGGTTCACCTTTATCATTATTTTCACAATTAGGTTGGACACAATGATGCATGAACTATCCATATCATTTGCTAACCTAGAAAAAAATTTCCCTTAGTGGGATCTTTTTAATATCATATCAAATCTATTTCTATTGTTAAAGGCTGTCTCATGACAATTTTAGAGAATATCCATGAAATTATCTGATGCTATCAGGCTTCCCGAGTTGTTATCCCCATGGATTTTATAACCTGAACATTTCCAGTGTTTTCATTTAGAATTAAGGACAGATTCCATGCATCTACATTCAGATGTTTGAATTTCTCTATGGATTTGTGTTCTCTCTTTTACGCGACAACCTTTAATACGGACTTTTGTCAAAACAACCCCTTTGGCATGATGATCAGCTCAAAGTGAAAAATTTCAAATATTTTTCTTTAATAAAAATTGATGTAATACCATTATTCATACAAATGATTGTATAAATAGGCAGATGATTTGCTTAATTTATCCTGCTAAGTAATTATTCTGAGACAAGAAGAATGTGTTTTGGCTCTTGGAACAAGATATAAGCGATAGTCCTAGCCAGGTACCTCAGTTAGTTAGAACATCCTCCTGATACATTAAGGTTGTAGGTTTGGTTCTTGGTCAGGGCACACACAAGAATCAACAAATTAATGTATCAATAAGTGAAATAATGAACTGATATCTCTCTCTTGCACTCTCTCTTCCTATTTACCAAAAGAGAATATACAATCCAATCAAAAAATGGGCAACAGACCTAAATAGAATCTTTTCAAAAGAAGACAGAAGGAAGGCCAAGAGATAGATGAAAACATACTCAAAGTCAGTAATTATCCAAGAGATGCAAATCAAAATGATAATTTGGTACCATCTCACACCTGTCAGAATGGCAATCATCAACAAATCAACAAATGAAAGTGCTGGCGAGGATGCGGAGAAAAGGAACCCACGTGCACTGCTGGTGGGAATGCAGACTGGTGCTGTCACTGTGGAGAATAGTATGGAGTTTCCTCAAAAAACTAAAAACGGATCTCCCATTTGACCCAGTGATCCCACTTCTAGGAATATATCCCAGGAAACTGGAAACACCAATCAGAAAGGATATAGGTACCCCTATGTTCATGGCAGCACAATTTACAATAGCTAAGATCTGGAAACAGCCTGAGTGCCCATCAATAGATGAGCAGATTAAAAAACTGTGGTACATCTGCACAATGGAATACTACACTAGAAGCATTGAACAGACTGTCCAAACTCAGAGGTAAGACAGGGGAGGTAAGAGATTAACCATATGTATGCTTGCATATAAGCAGAACACATGGACACAGACAGTAGCGGGGGGTGAGGGCATGTACTGGGGAGGATGGGAATGGCTGGGGAGAGGTCAATGAGGGAAACAAATATTCTTAAACAATAAAGAATTAGAAAAACAGGCAACATTATCTGGCTACAAAAATATTTTAAAATAATAGATACACTATAATAAGCAGTGAGTCTCTGAGATATGTGATGTTGTTGAGGTAATGCCCATAAAACATGATCTAAATGTTCAATAGTGATATGAAAATTGTGGAAGACAATTTGAAATGCACTTAGCTTGAAATATGCTTAAAATCATGGGATTCTTTTGCTAATAGGGTTCTGCAATCATATTTAATTACTGGGTTATTTCTTGAGATGCTCATAATATATATTAATGTCATGACAGATTAAACTTGTGGGGGACAAAATAATTTTGAACTTCTAATAACATCCTTCCTTCAGGACACTTTATCTGGCAGTTCCATTTGTAAATTAATTTACTACTAAACTAACAAATTGTGTCACAGGAAATAAGAAAGTATTTTTTTTTTATAATGGTCTCAATTGGTTAGCTTTGGACATGTTAAAGAACTTAGTATTGGCAAACATTCTCACTTTTTGAGTGAATTTATCACTTTAAGGGATCTGATATGAACAGTATTTGATAGATATAATAGCACATCTACATACATAAAAAGCTAAGTGACCGTCTGCCCCACTGGTAGCTATGACACACAATGGCCACAAGGGAGCAGATGCTCTGACTGGTAGCTATGATGCATATTGACCACCAAAGGGCAGACGCTCAACACAGGAGCTGCTGAGCTGTGGTGATTTGGCAGTGGTGGTTCTCAAGTGACACAAGCCAGAGAAAGAGAAGAGAGAGCCCGATTTGGAGGTGTATCACCTGAGAACTGCCCTCTCTCAATCCAGGACCCCTGAGAAGATGTCACTGACAGCCGGTTTCAAACCAGGCTGAGAGACCCCACCTGCCCAAGGGATCCCACTCACTCCGCAGACACCCTTCTAGCCGCAGCCCAGCCCCAGGTGCAACCTGCTGGGGAGGGACCACAGGAGGTTGGCTCCAGGGCCTCTTGTATGTGAATAAGAAGTTGAATTTCATATGCCTATATTTATGAAAAAAAAATTCTATGGGAATTTAGAAGAACAATATCAAATTAGTAGGTATATGATCTCTCTCAGGGTGATATCGTTTTATGAATTCTTAATATCTGTCCTCCTGTTTCTTAATAGTGAACAATAGTTTTTTTCAATGATCTTTATACTTGAAAAACCTACAAGTATCTGCTTTTAATCTCGTAGGTGTTCATATACAAATATTTCCAGTTCTTGGAGGATTATAAATCAATCCTGTTTTCTTTCAGAAAACAATCATTTTATTTAAAGAGCCATAAATTTGTTTTGATTTTCATTCCTGTTCTGCACCTTTCAGTGCTTATTGATAATGTTTTGCTAATCAATGAAGATCTTTTCACTTAGCAATCACCCATGCATTCTAATTTCATTTTCTAACCAAGTCTTCTTTTCAGATGAGAGCTCACTTATAGAAAAGAGTGATGAGAGGGGGTGGTGGCAGGAAGAGATTAAACAGAGAATTTCAATGCATGTATGCATAAGGCATGGACACAGGCAACAGTACAGTGAATATATGCATAACCCATGGGCACAGACAAGAGTGTAGTGAATTCCTGGGGAGAGGTCCAAAGTGGGGTCGAGGGGGGTCAATGTGGGGAAAAAGGAGGGCATCTGCAATACTTTCAACAATAAAGATACATTTTTAAAAGAATGATAAAACACAGCCTGTGTGGTTCAATGGTTGAGCTTCGACCTATGGACTTGAAGGTCAGTGTTAGATTCCCAGTCAGGGTACATGCCTGAGTTTCCAGCTTGATCCCCTGTAGTGGGTGTGCAGCAGGCAGCTGGTCAATGATTCTCCCTCATCATTGATGTTTCTATTTCTCACTCCCTCTCCCTTCCCCTCTGATATCAGTAAAAATATCTATTTTTTAAAAAGAATGATAGATATTGCCAAAACCAGTTTGGCTCAATGGATAGAACCTCGGCCTGCGGACTGAAAGGTCCCAGATTCGATTCCGGTCAAGGGCATGTATCTTGGTTGCAGGCACATGCCCAGTAGGGGGCATGCAGGAGGCGGGTGATCAATGTCTCTCTCTCTTCGGTGTTTCTAACTCTCTATCCCTCTTCCCTCCTCTCTGTAAAAAAATCAATAAACTATATTAAAATAAATAAATAAATAAATAAAAGAATGATAGATATTGAATCTGTTCTAGACCATTGCTGAAAATATTCCTGGATTACTTTTAAAGTTCCCTTTTAATTAATATTTTTCTCCCATAACTATGAATCTTTTTCTCCCATTCTTAAGGAAAATGCACCTGAAATTGTCTATGTAGGTCATTTACTGTTTTGCTTATTCTGTTTCCCTTCACTCAAGGGCAAGGGCTATTTGTTCAAAAATCTTAAACTAACAAAATACTTTGAACAAAGACAGCTCAATTAAATAAATAATTTAGAGCTGAGAGTGCTATTGAATCATTTATCTGGCTGTAAAAAAAATGAATTTGGGCCAAAGTACTTAGTGATAAGCCCTGCATGTCCAAAGCTGTAATAGAATGCTTTCAAATGGTACTCTTCCAAATCATCTCTATAGAAGCTTTGGGTATTAAAGAAAGGCTACCAACAAGTATCAGATAAAAAAAATGAGTTTATTATTTGTCAAATAAGGAAGGTAAGCATTATAGAGTACTGTCTAACCTGGCACAATATACTGTCTTCTATATCAGTATTATCCTAACTGTTTAAGCGGGCTGAACTGCTGACCTCTGAGAGAGAGAGAGAGAGATACAGAGAGAGAGAGAGAGAAAGAGAGAGGTGGGCTGATCAGCACTATCAGCTGCTGCTGTGAAGCCAGGAGAGAGAAGCAGGGTGACCAGACCCTGCTTCTCTCTCCTTCGCCAGCAGCTAAGCCTCTCTCTTCTAAAGGCCAGCAGTTCAGCCACTCTCTAGCAGTCTGAGGAGGCTACTGATCAGCCCTGCCTCTATGATAGGCCTAGAGAATCTGACTGGTATAGAAACTGACCAATCAGAACCAAATCTGGGTCAATTGCATGTAGCCAATGGCTGCCTAGGAGGTGGAGCTTTTGACGCTGACTGGCATAGAAAATTACCAATCAGAACTAAATTGGTCGGTAGAGGAGCTCAATTGAAGGTGAGATCAGGCTTGCAGGGAGGGCAGTTGGGGGAAAGATCAAGCTGGCAGAGGAGGGCAGTTGGGGGCAACCAGGCCTATAGAGAAGGGCACTTGGCAGGGAGCAGGCTTGCAGGGGAGAGCAGTTGGGGGTGACCAGGCAGGCAGGGGAGGGCAGTTGGGGGCAATCAGGCTGGCAGGGGAGCAGTTAGATGTTAATCAGGCCAACAGGACAACAGTTAGGGAGCAACCAGGCTAGCAGGCAGAGCGGTTAGGGGCAATCAGGCAGGCAGGGAGGTGAGCTGTTAGGAGGTGAGCTGTGAGTTCCAGATTATGAGAGTGATGTCTGACTGCAGGTTTAGGCTTGACCCCACTGGACATCCCCCAAGGGGTCCCAGATTGGAGAGGGTGTAGGCTGGGCTGAGGGACACCCTCCTCCCCCAGTGCATGAATTTTGTGCACCGGGCCTCTAATAGAAGTTACAAGAAGTATAGAGGTTAAATAATGATAATCTTTCAGAAGAGTGAAATTACCACTAATTGATACTCTGTATCACAATTACTCATGGAAAGTTGCTATTGATTATGACATGCTTAAAGCTAGTTTCAGTGGTTACAAATTGCTATGGTGAAAGAACAAACTTCCCTTCTCTTTTATAAACATATAAAAACACATACTTATTCCAAGACTGTGGAGTGAATCAGAGATAGCAATACACTGGTAAATTTCAGATAACATAGAATTATTTTTATTTTTGGCATTTATTGTAATTTGTCTCTTTAAGAATTAAATCACATATAGCTATAGTGGTAAATTCCTTCTTTCCTACATATGGATGCCAGGGGTAAATGACGAAAGACCCTTCATAGAGGGTCTAGTGAGACCTTGATTTAATATTTGTGTGTGTGTGTGTGTGTGTGTGTGTGTGTGTGTGTGTGTGCATGTCCATATTTATATTTCAAATAGTGCATAAAACCACTGTCATTTATGCTATATACTGCCTGGCTAGAAATACCCTTGATTTGTTTTGCCCAGGAATTTGCAGGATACATGAGCCTACAATAATTAATAAGCAGTTAAAATCCTGTGCCTGTTTAGTCCATTCCTACCTAAAAAATTTAGACTGGTAATTCATCCTACCCCTAATACACATCACCCTCTGTGCTCTCCACCTCACTAAAATGCACCATAGTTTACATGGGCACTCAGGCTAAAAAAATTTGACAAAATCATGATGCCTCTATTTTCTCAAATTTCAAAGCATGTGCAAGTCCAGATAGTGCTGCTTTCAATTATATTCACAACTTCCATCACTGCCATCCTTCCCTGCCTCGGACATTGTGATAGCTTCCAATTCTGGGTATCTATTCTCACCCCATTAAGTTCTTATTCAAAATCCACTGTTGTTGGTTTTTTTAAAAATCTAAGTATTATTTAGACACTTTCGTATTCACACCTCTCATGTTTCTTAGTTATCACAATTAGTACACAATTCAATGCAATTCTGGCTGCTGGCAGCTTCTCCATCCTCATTATCCACTAATCCCTCTGGCTACTCCATCCATTCCTTGCACATGTAAACAACCAGCACAAAACCTTTTAGTTACACTTGCTGCTTTCTCTGGAATATTCATCTCAAGATATCTACCTGTATGTAGCTTATTATACATATCTTTTTCAGACCCTCCAACATAAGTCATCCCTGTACACTCTCTTCCCCCTCTTGCTTTAACACATCACTACCTAAAATATTTTACATGTATTTAGTTATTACATCTATGCCTCACTGAGGAATATTTTTCTCCTTTCTCATTGCTGTAACCTCAGTACCAATAAAATTCTGGAACATAATAATGAAACCAAAATATGGGGGTTTTTTTTGAGTCCAAGTCTCTTGTCTCACAAACTCAAAGTATGAAGTCACATACAAAAATGATTAAGGACCTGAAGTTAATTTTTTAAAATATTTTTATTGATTTCAGAGAGGCAGGGAGAGGGAGAGATAGAAACATCAATGATGAGAGAGAATCATTGATCAGTTCCTGCACGGGAATGATCCCACAACCCAGGCATGCGCCCTTGACCAGAATAGAACCCGGGACCCTTCAGTTCACAGGCTGATGCTCTATCCGCTGAGCCAAACCATCAAGGACAATACTGAAATTTATTAAGAGAAGCCAGTCCTGGAAAAGATGCAGTTGCAGTTCCAGGAGCAGGCCAGTGTCCAGAGCTTCCTTTCCTTGTTACAGCTGCGGAGCAGTTCAGTATCCAAGATAATTGTTATAATAATAATAATAAGGATAAAATATAAACATAAGAATTGAGTATGACATATTAGAGAGTGAAATGAAGTGTAAGCACCCTTAAAAGTAATGTGCATGTAAGAAAGAGATAAAGAAATTTGTACCCCATATGGCAGACCACATAGCAGGACTCCTGGGACCCGCTGATAAGACACACTGAAGACATCCACTTGAGCACAAAAAATGGAGCAATCTCCGAAGGAGATTAGAGCTGCTTGTCTGCCCCTCCACAGACAGTGGCTCTCCGCTCCCCTTCCTGCACCTGCCCAAGCTCTGCCATGGACCATGGGTCCGAACCGTGAGCCACAAGCCGAGGCCTCTACAAGATGCCGGGCCGCAGCTGCAACGTCCAACGTCCAGTGTGTGTGTCTGTCAGCGTGGATCTCCGGGTGGCCTGCCGAGGTCTGGAAACCACCAGGACTCTGGTCAATAAACCGCGTGTGATTGGTGCATTGCCTGTCTGTCTCCTGTGTGATTTATGCTCGGCCAATATTTAATAAGTGCCTTGAGTCATCCATATACGTCCAACCTATTGGCAGAGGATACTCTTGGCCACCTGTGCTTACGTCCCTGTAGGAGAAATTGGGACAATAATTCAAGTCTAATAGTCCATGTGGGGAGGCCCAGATGCCATACGCCAAGTGGGTGACAGGAGCACATCTCCCACCATCAATCCAACAATTTTGCACCAGATCGAGAAGAGAAAGCAAGTGTGTTTTGTTTATATACTTGTTAGCTCCTCATTGGTCCTTTCAAAGAATCTTGCCTTAGCCACATCCTTGGGATTGGTTATATGCCTTGCTACCTTGTGATTGGTTATCTGCATGCTGCCTATCTTAGCGACATTCATACATTTTCAAGTTATTCTTCTGTGTGCACTCTTTCTTCCCCTCCCAGCTGGGTTTTCCTTGTCATTCCACCCAGCTGGGTTTTTCAGGTCCTAGTTCTCTCTGTGGTCCCAATCCTTATGACCTAGCTTCCCTCTCTCTCCTCAGTAACACATTCATAATGCATCACATGAGCTTAAATAAGCACTGATCAATGTATAGGTTCACTGTAATGAAGTTGAATCAATCATTATGGAAAACAATATGGAAGTTACTGAAAAAATTTAAAAAAGAAATCTACCAAATAATTTGACACTTCCACTTTTGGGTATATATTCAAAGGGGGAGAAAAAGGATTTCAATGAGATGTATGCATTCCCAGAATTATTCACAATAGCCAATGAATAAAAAGCAAGCTAAGTGACCTTCAAGGGATGAGCAACCAAAGAAGACAGCAGCCATGAGCAAGGTACTCATCTGTCATTTATGACAACATGGATGAATCCTGGGAATATTATGGTGAGATAATTCAGACAAAGACAAATATAGTATGATATCACTTATATGTGTAATCTTAAAGAGCCAAAGTAGTAAAACAGAGTAAAATGGTAGTTACTAGGTAATGAGGGTTGGTGAAATCAGACAGATATTGTTTAAAGGTACAAAGTTATGAGTTATAAAAAAGCCAGTGTGATTAATATTGAAACAATATTGCCTGTATATAAAAAAGGCTAAGAAACCATCTGACCGAAAGATATGACACACAATGACCAGCAGGGGACTGATGCTCCCACTGGTATCTATGATGAGCACTGATCACCAGGAAAGAGATGCTCAACACAGGAGCTGCCAAACTGTGGTGACTTGGCAGTGGCTGTTCTCAAGTGATGCACCTGGAACCAGAGAGGAGAGAGCCCAATTCCTCGCAGGGCCCAGTGAATTCACCTTTGGCCGTGGATTGTTGTTGCTGGGGCACTGTCTGAATCTGGCTTACTGCACACTTGTGTTTCTGTCCCACACCCTGTAAGACAGCAACTTTGCAGAGTGCCCTCTCGCACTCTGGGATCTCTCAGGGAATGTCAGAGACCCAGTTTTGGCCCCATCCCCACAGGCCAGGCTGAGGGGCCCCACCTGCTGGAGGGACCAGATGACCTTTGAGTCGCGGTAATGCCTCAGGTGCAGCCAGCTGGCGAGGGACCTCGGGCGGTTGGCTCCAGGCAGCCACCCTCTAATTAATTTCCTTTCAATGTACACAAATCCGTGCACTGGGGCACTAGTGTTATAATAAAATAACTTGATATGAGACTAGAATAAATTATTCTAACCACTAAAAAGTAGTAATTATGTAATGTGACAGAGGAGTTAATATTGTTATAGATTGTTACAGTGATAATTATGTTACAATATATAAATGTAACAAATTAACACGTATACCTTAAATTTGGCATATACTTTCAATTTTTTTAATGATAAATTAAATAGATTATATGAAGATCTGAACCACCTGAAGAATATTTGTGTGAATTATTAGATGAAAATAATCTCTAATTTAAAAAAATCATGAAACTATATATAAAAATTACTAATCAATATGTTAGGCAGTGCTTACCCACAATGCATTATTCAGAAAAAAATTATTATTTTTTTAATTTTTACAAAATTTCAAATGATTTTGGAGATTAAAAGGCATAATGGTTTATGATCTCCCCACCATGTCTGCACAAATTGCCTGAGCTCATCATGTGCTGGAGATGGTCCAAACAGAGATAAGAGAGAAAGATGATTCTATATATTTCTTCACAACTCATTTTTTTTCAGTAATATGATAATAGTTTGAAATCTATTATTATGGGGTTATACATCATGTAAATTCATAAACATTACAAGTCAGAATTGAGGATTTTGTTTTGTGTGGGAGTGTACAATTCAACACCACAACTAACAACGGTAAATCAACAACAAAAATTATATTGAATCAATATTTAAATGAATTTGTTTATTGCAAAATGCCTGATATTAAAATAGTTTCTTTTCAAAAGTCTTTGGACTCTAGAGGTCACAAAGGACAAACGGTTTGGGAACTAATTTGATGTGACCAACATATTTCATGAATTATAAAAAGGCATCTGTTCTGATGATGAAAAACAATATAAACTTCATATTTCTGTATATGTAATTTACTTGGTATGTCACAATTCTATAATTTTCATAAATAAATAAAATATATAAGCCATTCATCCTTTAGTATTAATAAAATTAAAATAAAATTTCAATTTTGGGGAGTCCCTTCCTCATTTGTACAATGTTCATTTTGCATTTCTGGAATGCATAATATAACAAGTGTGAATGTAGGTTAACAACAAAATATTTCCAGTATAATTTTTATTACTCACTAGCTTGTGTTTAAAAAGGTGACATGAAACTCGTGCACCACATTTTATAATTTAATTTTTTTAATTGAGAGGATTTTTTTCTCTGGAGAAATTAAACCTGCCTACTTAGATTTTAATATTTTAATATTAATGTATTAGAAAAGTTTTGAAATTCTATTGCAGGCAAATATTAAAGGGTCTCAATTATGTCATTTTACACTATAGGTACAAAGTAATTAATCTTCTTTTAGATACTAAATATTCTCTAGTACTTAGTAGATGTACTTTCATAACCCAATTTTTTAAATATGAAAGCAAGTTATAAATTATGACCTCCTAATCTAACATAATGAAATATTCATATTTTCATATATGTGAGTGTGTGAAATAGAAGTCTGACACTGACAGAAAAAAGATGGATATATTTCCAGTTCCAACCTGAATTTTCAAGGTTCCTCATTAATAACTAGAGGCCTGGTGCACAGATTTTTGCACTGGTGGGGTCCCTGGGCCTGGCCTGTGTATCTCGCAATCCGGGACCCCTTAGGGCAGTGGTTGCATTTCTTTAGTACAGTGGTTCTCAATCTTCCTAATGCCATGATCCTTTAATATAGTTCCTCATGTTTTGCTGACCCCCAATCATAAAATTATTTTCATTGCTACCTCATAACCTTAATTTTGTTACTGTTATGAATTGTTATGTAACCTGTGTTTTCTGATGGTCTTAGGCGACCCTTCTAGTGGTTCTCAATCTGTGGATTGCAACAACCTGTAGAGCCTCAGACCATATGAAAACACAAATATTTACATTACAATTTATTAGTAGTAGCAAAATTACAGTTATGAAGTAGCAATGAAAATTATTTTATGGTTGGGTGTCTCCACATTCTGATGTATAATTTTCCTCTAAAATAAAAGCTGAAGAATATAGAGTATAATTGATTTTGATAGATCTAAGGCAAGCAGCACAGACTATGCATGTGTACCTTAAGTAATACTTATTCAAGAAAATGTAATATATTTAGTGTGATTTTCAGTAGAGAGGAAGTTTCAGAAGGTTTACAGTAATATTTAGTGCGAATAAAAATTTATTTGAGAGTAAACACATGGAGATATAAGTTTTAGATTTATTATATTTGAGGGTTTTTTTCTTAAAATATTTTGCTTGATAGATTTTACTTTTGGAATGTTGTGATTTCTTTTATAAATACTTTGTATTGATTTTACTGAGTACATGTAATATATTTTAACTGTCAAATTTTAAAATGAATCATCAGTAAGTTAATCAGTTATTTTCTCTTTCATAATTCCAACAATAGCTTTAGAGTTTGAATTAAATTTTTAAAATATAAAAAGAGCTATTTTAATAATACTAATAACTCATAACCAAGAAAAACTAGAGCTCTCCTTTATATTTAAATGGCACACAATTTTTTGATTAGTTGGCTATTCGGTCAGAATGCAATCTCAATATCTATTATCTTTTATTTTATTCAAATTGATTTGATTTCCATATATTTTAAATGTTTTCAAGGATATCAGGTACAAAAATCTAACAAAATTATTATTTTTGTTATTATGATAATTTATATCCTTTAGTTCCTATATTTTGAGGTAATAAAGTAATATTTAGAAGCCTTATATTTGAGTTGAGCCTTGAAGTTTCGTAGCTCAGGATCTTGTAAACTGCTAAATTTCTGAGAATTTATTACCTTATTTTAAAGAAAATATATTATCACTTTTAAGAATTTATGTTGAGAAATAATAATGCTAATATGGTAAGTGCTTTTTACAACCTGTATGGCTCTGTGTACAAATTATTATTTATATATCTGATTCTTCTTATAAAAGTAAGTGTTTTCAAAGATATTTTAATAGGTTTGTTTCTTCTTGAAAACTTTTAAAGTACAATGAAAATGATGCAGCAAAATTATAGCAAATAGACTAATAAAATCTTGCTGGATGGATTTTATGTTTGTTTTATATACATAACATCTTAAAACTATTCCAAATAATTATCACTTTTACTAAAAATAAAATGAATGGGCTATGAATTACAACTGGCATACAGGTTTTTATATTGTGAAGAGTATTATTTTTTAATAAAACTTGAGAAGGAATATATTTAAAACTAAATACTTTGTGTTGCCAATAATTATAAGAGACTTAGTAGAGCTCTTTTATGTAACCTACCATCTTGGATGCTCACCCTCTGCTTTCCTCACTGGAAACTGGAGATGACAATGTTTGATTCACCTTCCCACAATGTCATTGTTAGAATGAAACCAGACAGCTATGCCACTCATTACCTGTATGTTCTGGGGTGAATTATTTTACATCTCTGAGTCTCAATTTTCTTATGTATAAAATGGGAACATTCTTAATATGTACTTTGTAGGGCTGCTATGAGAACTGAAGGAGTTAAGCCCATTCATTTCTTGGAACACAATAAGCTCTATGTGTGTTAACTGTTATTATTTTTGTCTGTAAGCTATAATTTGCTTATTGTTGGAAAATACTTGAGATAACTTTATTTTCATTTTTACTTGTCCCTATATTTTTTATTTACTTATTTATGTATTGACTTTAAATATATTTTCAATTTCAGTTGACATACAATATTATATTAGTTTCAGTTGTACAGTCCAGTGTCTTAATGGATCTTAGACGTTTGCTTGTAACATCTTCACCCCAACAATAAGCATGCCTTTTGCAAATCTAGTGAAATGAACTACACATTTACAAAATTCATCAAGATGTGGAATCAACTCTCACACTTATTTCATACTCCTTAAAACTTTCATTATTGCCCTAGCTAGTTTGGCTCAGTGGGGTAGAGTGAAGGACTGTGGAATGAAATGATTCCAGCCCAGGGCACATGCCTGGGTTGTGGGCTTGGTTCCCAGTAGAGGGCATGCAGGAGGCAGCCAATCAATGATTCTCTTTCATCATTGATGTTTCTATCTCTCTATCCCTCTCCCTTCCTCTCTGAAATCAATAAAAATAAATATATAAAAAAAACAACTTTCATTCTTTTTCCTCCAATGTTTTCTTTAAGGTTCTATCAGCCATTACTCTATAAACCTGTATTCTGCTTTATACTACAAAATATAGTAATAACTATGTATGAATGAAAGAATGGTAGATTAGAGAGAAATCACTTTAAATATTTTAATATAGTAAATAGATAAAAGTAAGGCATAAATAGTATATCAATTTAAATTAATGTATATCAAACTTATGTAGTTGTTTCAATCATAACTATAGATATAGATAGATAGATAGAGCTTTTTAAAACTTTATATCTCTAAACTTTTAAAAGAAATTGTAACTCAAATTATTTACACTTTTAATTATTTATTTATATGTTTATTGCAAAATAACAATATAGTAAATTATAACAAAATATCACTTGCTTCTAAAACAGAGTGTTTCAGTTATTTGTTGCTATGTATCTCACCATCCCATCATTGAAACAAGTATTTAGTTTACTCACAGTTCTATGGCTCAAATATTTTGGTTGCTCTATGCTCAGATCAGAGGTTCTTTTGCTGGTCTTGGCCTGATACAATCTGCAGTTAACTTCATTAGGGTAACCTAAGATTGCCTCATCCTCATTCCTAGTGTCTGGTCATGATTGTTTGCTTCAATGGCATGTAATCTATATATAACATTGTTTAAGTGTAAGGTGTTTAACATGTTGATTTGTTACACATATCTTGCAAAATGATTTAGCACTATGAGTCAGTTAACACCTCCATCACATCACAGGATAACCATACTTTTCCTGTGGTGAGAACATTTCACAAGATTAGCCATTTGTGGTGAGAACATTTAAGGTCTACTCTTTCATCAACGTTGAAATATACATTAAGCATTTTTAACTATAGTCACAATGCTATGCATTAGAATCCCTAGAACGTACTCATCTTCTAACTGGACACCTCGCTTTGAAAAGCATCTTCCCAGTGGGCCCACCCACAGCCCTTCGAGACCACCATTCTACTCTTAAACTTTCTATAAGTCTGTTTTTAGATCCCACACATAAATGATATCATACATATCATAGTTGTCTATTTATGTCTGATTTACTTCACTTAGCATAATGCTTCAAGGTCCATTCATACTGTTGTTAATGCAGGATTTCCTTCTTTCTCATAACTGAATAATATTCCATAGAATCCTTTAATGACCCTCTCTTCCTGTCTTTGCATGTGACCTCTCATCCTAACAGAGACTATGCAAGACTTCTTTCCACAGCCTTCTCAGGAGTTATGGGGCAAGTTGGTGAGAGCCAATAAGACAAGACACCTTGAGGACTATTCTCAGAACTACTACATCAATCATGTGGATTCTATTAGCCAAAGTGAGTCATCATATAAGCAAAGATTCAAGGTAGCAGAGAAATAGCTCTTATTTCTCTAGAGTAAAAACATCAAAGTCATATTTCAAAGGGTGTGCATACAAGGGCAGAACAAAGTTAGGGACATTTGTGCAATGCAACACATGATATATCTTAAACTAGTAATATTAGAGTACCCACTTAAATGAAAAATAAAATCCTATGCACCTATACTGACATGATTATTTTTAAAAAGTGTAATCAAAAATCCACTAACATAACTTGGTCTTTAAATCCTTTTATATAATTTTAATTCAAAATTAATTTATAAATTACATATCATAAAATTAGAAACCTACAATTCTAATTAAATACATTTTTTAATGTCATAAATGTTCTTTTCTTGCAGGGTTCAGTTCTCTAATCTGGGTTAAATGGAAAAATATGCATTTATATTTTCTATATGTGCTTGCTGTTGACTGGATTCTTTTTTATTTTGAGTCTGTTTAACCATCATATCAATCAAGTCTTATTGTAGAATAATGAATACTCTCACTTTAACAAGCCACTGTAACCAATTATTTGCTAAGCTTTGAATGGGAAATCCATTTAATATCCAGCAGGCTGCACCCAAGGGAAAATATATTGTTCAATGAACATTTCTTCATGGAATATTTTCATGGACATATTATTTTGTCTGTTCAGCATATGTCACCCTGTGCAACAGTTTTCTTTTTGGTGAAAGATTTTCAATTCCTGACTCCGATAACTCAGGTTAGTCTGATTCTATCACTTTGTTCTAATGAAGGGCTCATTATCTAGGGATGCCCATCACATGCCTTCTCCCTCATGGTATAGGCATGGTCTGGTAAATCGATTTGGCCTAAATAGGGTCAGACTACTTATTTGAAAAGAAATAGCGACAGGATGATATCTAATTTAAAAGTTGAAACTACTTAAGTTACTGATGTAACATAGTATCTATCTCCGGATGAGCAATATTCACTCTGAGAAAATATTTTCTGAATCTCCCTCTTCCCCTCCCTTGCCCCCACCCCGCCCCTCATGTGATATGTCTGCCTTCACAACAGAAAACAGGAACAAAGCTCACATTTGAAAAACAGCAGGAGCAGAGACTCATTTGTTGTTGCACACAGATTTCTGTCAAGCAAACAAAAAGGCTGCTAACCTCCTCTGGCGGACAGTCACGCCTCCATCTGAATGCTGCTATGGTTGTTCTCATGCTTTGAAACTCTCCCAGTCAGAATATTCACCACAGAACAGCAATCTGACAAGTGTGTGTGCTTGATGTCATTTATCTACACAAAAGGCTAAAAATTCTCCCAAGCCATCTCTGATAAACAGTATCTCTTCTCCTTAATATTTCAATTATCTGGTTTAATGAAAAATATTTCTTCCACGAAAACAATGCTGTTTGTATGCTACTGGTATTCAGAAATATCTATAACATTAAAATATATTTTTTAATGGTGGAAAATAATCGTGTAGCCTATAAATCAACTCAGTTTAAAAGTCGTACTAATTTTAGTCTTACAGATTTTGACAGAGCATATGGTAATGACATCTGAGGCTGTGGATAACAAGGCTATGCAATCTGAGCCTTAGAGTCAGGAGTCTGGTTCGCTTCTGTCAATATACACGGTAGATCAGCATTATTATTAATGTGTTCAATATTAAAATAAGTTACAGCATAGAGGATAAAATCATGAATTTAAATTCCAGTTGATAGGTTTGAGTGCTGGATACTTCATGTATGACTGTGTGATCGGGGTAAATGACGTAACTTTCTACACTCAGTTTTCTTCATTTGTGGAATGAGGATAATACAATGAACTTCTCAAATAATACTCTGAGAATTAAAGGAAATAACTGAAGCAATCCTAAGGGTATTTAGCACCTAATCAGTACTGGGTATATGTTAGCTATTTTTATTACTGACATTTTATTATTATTATTCCTCTTATCGAGATGTACATCATAAATTGATTAGCTGCAGAACACTGGAAAGCAATTAGATTACCTGGCTCTTTTAAATTTAGTTTTGTCCATTTTTATTTTTTTACATTAAACTAACCATCCACAACAGTCAGTAAATTTGAGATGGATCTTACAATTCCTTGAATTGCCATATTAATTGTGCTTCTAATTTGGTAATCATAGGCCATGTCAATTTTAGAAATGCCTGGCTTTTGAAGAATAAAAACATCATCACTATCAACTTCAAGGTCAAGATAGAAGAGTGAGTACATATTACGATATACCCACTTTTTACTGCTCAGAACACATTAATATAGTTGGAATATATTGTAACGTACTTTAGAATACATTTCCAAATGCAATGGTAACAAAGAGAAAAATGTCCAGAACTAGGAAAAGAAATCCGTAATACTGGAGGTAGGAGAAATGAAGTTACAAAATAGATGCTGTGCAGACCTCACAGGCAGGCTATTAGGAGCTGCGTTTTGAAACCTTTGTTAGATAGGACCTGGGGCTACTGCTCCAGAGGACCACGGAGAGTCACTGCGGGCTTCCTCTGGCAAAGCAAAGGGATATGCACAAATGGGGCCTGGGTTATCCTTTTAGCCATGTTTGCAATAAAGTATTAATCACCCGTTCCTCACTACACTGTTCCAATGGAAAAACTGATTCAAGGTCAGAGACTTCTTTAAGCTCAGGATAAATGAACCCACATACACAAACTAAATATGACCAACACTATCATGGAGTCACCTCCTGGAAAATATATTATCCAGGATTAATAAGCTCACAGCAAAGAAACACACATGCACACACACACACACACACACACACACACACACACACTACTCTCACATACAAAATGAGGAAGCTGAATATTACAAAAAAAACACATTACAGTGATGTCCAAGAATATGACAATTCATACCTAATATATGAAAAATGAAAGAGCAAAGTTAAAAAAAACTAAAAGTTACATATACGTAAAATTTAAAAGGAACTAACTCTATTCACATTAACCACTGCACACAAATAAGAGTGATGTAACAAAAGCCCCATGTTTAACATAATCAAGAAGGACTATATCACAATGATACTAACTATAGCTAAAATATTTGAGGACTTAACCTATCTCTCTTTTTCTAAAGCTTTTACAAGCTATATCTCATCCCTACAATATCATATTACTAGCCTCACTTTTGAAAATAACAAAAAGGGAATTGAAAGGTTATACAATGGCAAATATGAATGGGAGAGTCTTTGAGAACATATTTAACTGTACAATTTTAATATCCATTTGGCATCAACCATATAATAGCTAAAGGCAAGACACATTGTATTCTGTGAAGCTGCTTTTATAGTAGGTTCGCCACCCTGATAAATTTCAAGTGACCTGCCTTGACGCTGGAGTATTGCACAGAGAAGAGAATGGTCAGCATGTCCTTTTCCTCCCCATACGCCCATGTTTCAGCTGAGTATCTGACATGAATTGTGATTAACTCTCATTGTTGTTAAAAAAGAACAAGGACTGCAATGTTGGCAAAAATGTGCTAAGTGTAAATAATACAATAAAGGCAGATATTTTCAAATCAATCCTTTCGAGGAAATCCATAAGTTCATAAGCCATGGCAGGACATTCTGTGCCATATTTGGTTTGCTTTACTCATTTAAGATTTCTAAAAATATTTGCAGAATACTTGCAGTTATAAATCTCAGCACAAACATTACAATGACAAAGAAGTATCTGGATTTTAAATGATTGCATTTCTTTTTCTTTTATGGCTTTTCTATTTTAAGGTAACGTGATAGCTTTCACCAAGCATGATTCAGACATATGCCTCACAAGAGACCTTAAACAGTCTTATCAATTGGGTTACTCTGAATGCCATAATACAAATCCAGATTCCTAGAAGGTAACATTCTTTTTCATTTACTGCAAATAATATATTAAAGTCATTTTTGTCATTCTTTAAATGAAATTATCAATATGATTTTAGATAAATATAAAGCTATAATTTCTGATATATTCACTTCCTTTATTTTTACCTCTCATACATTTTTTTTAAATAAAGCATATACTAGTTTCAAAAAGGACCAGAAAATATTTTTCCCAGCAATTGCCACCCCCAAAATGTTGATCCTTTTTTAACATTTTTATTTTAAGTTTCCAGCGCCCTCTTTCCTCGCCCTTTTCTCTTAACCTTTTCCACCACTTTTCCTGCTCCATAACTTTGCCACAAAATATTGCTCCAGCTCTCTGACAATGTTTTTACATTTAGGTATATACACCTTCTTTTTTACTGGCAGCATGCTTATTCATCATTATATCAGTAAATTTAAACCTTTCATCTGATTCATCTTATCTATTTATATAAAAGCCCAGTAATCTACTGGCAGAATGAGCAGAATAACTGGCCAACCAATTGCTCTGACATGCAATGACCACCAGGGGGAAGATACTCAATGCAGAAGCTGTCCCCTGGTGGTCAGTGTGCTCCCACAGGGGGAGCACCGGTGAGCTGACCAAGATGAGCAGCAGCTCCCACAGGGGGTTGATCCCTGCAGGCCATGCTCCCCACCAGTGCACAAATCCATGCACTGGCCCTCTAGTTATACAAATAAACTAATTACTAAAATTCTGAAGCACAACAAAAAATAATTTTCTTGCCAATCTGACAAAAAAAAAAGTATAATTTTGATTCATTCATACCAGATGACTATTGTTGTGCTGGCAGTGTTCAGTTTTTTACATGATAATCTAAAGGAAAAGTTGTCAGTACCCCTGGCTAAATAGTCATCAGGTGTTGCATGTTTTAAATTTTTTAAATGGCACACTGGTTGAAAATCTGTTCATTATATTAAGATGTAAAGAAATCACAGTCATATATTCATGATTATGGAGAGCTGATCATCCCTTCCTCCAGTTAATGTGTGCTCTTTTTTTTCAAGTGCACATCACAGCTAGGACAACCTCTCAATCTGAGGCAGGTGTTATTTGACCCAAGGAAATGTGTGAAAGGGGATGTTCAAGAACTGTGACTAGCTCCTCTGCTAGCTGCTTTGGTGCAAGTTAAGTCTTAGGGCAACTGTTAAACATATACTCAGGTCAGCAACTTATTTTTAAAGCTAAGTGATGGTTTGTTCCTCCATTAGAGAAAAACTAACCTGAGTGACAGGGCTCACCTTTCCCTATGCCCTGTTAAAAGGGATGGCTAGAAAATCCCCATAGGATGCAATAGAAATAGAGGTGTGTTATCTGTATATACCCCATATACCAGGTTAAATTTCTTTTTAACATCTCAATTTGCTATGTTTGGATAGAAACCCTAAGATTTCCTTGGGTTAGTACACTGATCTCTAATCAAAGACTTCTGATTTTACTATATTTTATAGTTTTTTGGGGGGTCTGTTTTCCTACAAGTTCTGCAAAGGAAGGCTGTTTCTTTATCTGCTGTGCCAGTGAGTACAGAGTTTGAAAGCACATGAGATGCTTATAAATACAAATGGAATGGGACTGCTTTAAAATATAACTCTATACCCCAACCTGCTCACCTAAACACAACATTCACTACAGGCTTAAGTAGTAGAGTATTTAAAATTGACTCACTGTTTGATTTTAAGCCATCTACTCATAGGCACTTTTTTCCCCATTTGCTTTATTTGAACATCCAAAACTTGTCCAATTTTCAAAGTCAAGTAGAGGTAAGTGTCTCTGAACTAATGCTATTTAATCATTGATATGAACTCCTCATGAATGGTATTATAAGGACAATGATACCCTCAGAGCACCCATTAGGTACTCAAGGCAAAGACACTATTTTCATAATAATTAACCACATTTTCTGTGACATCCCATTAAGAATCATCTATATGTTCACAGGGCTATTATGATCAACTCATCAGACAACAGATGCTCGGTGTCCAGTTACAACAAATCAGGGATTTACTTAGCTTTTGAGAAAAGTTAGAATCAGCAAGTCACTTCCCTGAATTCAGAAAATTTTCATTCCAGTAAAGCATAACACCTTTGTGCGTAAGAAACAACATACATGAAAGAGAAAATTTCCTGAGGTAAGTGACAGGGGAAAAATGGGAATTATGCTTGAGCAGTAAATTAGGTTTTCTTACATGAAATGACTGGACAAAAACAAAATTGGGAAAGCATACCATAAAACAGCATGTAGATATTTAAATTATTAAGTAAAATCTTAAATAAGATACCTTAAAAATATTTGCTTTTTGCTTAATATGTCCAAATTCAACTTTGGACATATATAAACACAAGATGAATTAAAATGTGCTTTGAAAATATGAGAAACAAATTATGCTGATTTTAAAAAAATAACAGAAAGCTACTTATATTTTTTCTCTCATAATAATAAATATACTGCATGTATTAAAACTCTGCATTTGGTGCAGGGTTGGAGGCATTTGAAGTAGCAAATGATCATATGCTGAATTAATTATGCAAATATATTTGGATGAATACATATTTATTCTACTCTTCATAGAAAAGAAACATCTAATGTGAACATGATAAACTCCCTTCAAATGTACCTTATAAATAACTGTAGAGTTTTGATCAAGTAAATGTAACACAAAAAATACTTCACTGGAAAAAGAAACACAAAACACCAAACAACCCAAACATAGCTTTTGTAATGTTCTTTTTTTAAAATATATTTTATTAATTTTTTTTTTACAGAGAGGAAGGGAGAGGGATAGAAAGTCAGAAACATCGTAGAGAGAGAGACATCGATCAGCCACTTCCTGCACAGCCCTCACTGGGGATGTGCCTGCAACCAAGTACATGCCCTTGATCGGAATCGAACCCAGGACTCTTCAGTCCGCAGGCCAATGCTCTATCCACTGAGACAAACTGGTTTCGGCTGTAATGTTCTTAAGAAAACAACTGCAATGTCACTAAAGAAAAATAATTAAACAATTTTTAAATTAAATTGAATTTGTGTCACATAAGAAAATATAGTCGTAAATAAGAATGTTTAAACCATTTTCAAAAAAGATGGGTCCTCTTCTAATGTGAGTGTTTAACATGTGCCTCTTTCAATGAAAAGAACTCAAAGATAGTATACTTCAAATACCTTTGGATGCTTTCCTTTTCTTCTCTTAATTTTCTCTCTCCTAGAATATGGTTCAATTGAAAGGAAAAATAAGCTCAACAAAAACTTGGAGATATTATCCCAAAACAATTTTGTTCTTGGTTTTAAAATTTTATTTCTCTTTTGATAATTTAATTATAACTTTTGTTGATGAAAGAACAGAGATAAAAAAGCAGATAAAATGCATTAAATGTGTTCATTTTAAATATGTATATTTTGCATTTTTTAAAATATATTATACTGCCAAAACTGTTTTGGCTAAGTGGATAGAGTGTCGGCCTGGGGACTGAAAGGTCCCAGGTTCGATTCCCGTCAAGGGCATGTATCTTGGTTGCGGGCACATCCCCAGTGGGGGGCGTGCAGGAGGCGGCTGATCGATGTCTCTCTCCCATTGATGTTTCTAACCTTCTATCCCTCTCCCTTCCTCTCTTTAAAAAAAATCAATAAAATATATTTTTAAATAATAATAAAATATATTTTACTGATTTTTATAGAGGGAAAGGGAGAGGGACAGAGAGTCAGAAACATTGATGAGAGAGAAACATTGATCAGCCGCCTCCAGCACACCCCCCACTAGGGATATGCCAACCAACATGCCCTTGACGGGAATGAAACCTGGGACCCTCCAGTCATCATGCTGATGCTCTATCCACTGAGCAAAACCAGCCAGGGCTTGATATTTTGTATTTTAATCTTGAATTGATTTAAAATCTCATCCAGGATATGAAGCAAAGAAAGATGACGAAAGATAAAGCAACTCTTTGATCTTGATGACCTAAATTTGCCATTAACTAATTTATTGCTTAGTGGAAAATTTTAAATCTCAATTATCAAACAGAGGAAGTTTCAAAGTGTTAATACTTGGCAATATCCCAAAAGCAAGACTAAAAAAATAGCCATTTATTTGAGAGCTGTTGGCTTTCTGCCTTGTTTGAATAATACATTTAAATCCTATGCCAGCAATTAATAGAAAGTGTAGGCAAATGTCCAACTATTATAAACTAAAGGCTTTTACTACATTTATTACAGGTCATTATATTCATTATCTCATGTAACCTTCAAAAACAGTCGATGCAGAGGTCATCTCCTTTTTTACAAACAAGGCAACTGACGCGCAGAGGAGTAAAGCACTTTCCCCAGGTGGATAGTGCTGTATTTTGATTTAAATATGTTATATCAAAACCCCATTCTTGTTCATTAGGACTTCAGTGAAGGATAACTTGGAATATTCAAAAGTTAATATAGATAAAAAGTATCACAAGTTTCTTTAAATATCTTTTAAACCATTAAGTAAAGTTATTCTGTAAAATGAACATCATTATTTCACATGCACCTTTTAAAGAATCTTAGTACAAACACCTGTGGAAACAAATTCAGGAGGAAATATTTGTTCTAATGTTACATTTACTGTTATACAAACAGATAGAGAAAAATATATAGAATGGGAGTGAAATCACTTTATTTGTTCTGTAAAAACATACTTAGTGCATTTATTTTATAGGGTTCCAGACTAATAAAATTATTTTGAATTTATATATGCATTTCTCTTTTCTACATGTAACTCTTGTAGATAGTATTTCACTTAGTAAATTTCCTCAGTGGAATCGGGCCTAAACGTGCTGTTGGACATCCCTCTCATAATCCACGACTGCTGGCTCCAAACCATTCACTTGCCTCTACCTGATTTCCCCTAACAGCATCTGTCTGTCAGCCTGATCACCCCCTACTCCCCTGCCAGCCTGATTGTCATCTAACTGCTCTCCAGCTGGCCCAATTGCCTCTAACTGCCCTCCCCTACCAGTCTGGTTGCCCTTAACCATCCTCCCCTCCAGGCCTAGTTCCCCCCAACTACCCTTCCCTGTAGGACTGGGTCCATGCCAACTGCCCTGCCCTCTTGTCTTGGTCTCCCCCAACTGTTCTCCCCTGCAGGCCTGGTCTCCCCCAACTGCCCTCTCCTGTAGGCCTTGTTCCCCTCCAACTGCCCTCCCTTGCTAGCCTTGTCTGCCCCTAACTGCCCTCCCCTGCAGACTTGATCACCCCCAACTGCCCTCCCTTGCAGGCTTGCTCCCTCCCAAATGCCCTCCCCAGCTGGCCTGATTGCCCACAACTTCCCTCCCTTGCAGGCCTGGTCCCTGCCACCTGCCCTCCCCTGCTGGCCATCTTGTGGTGGCCATCTTATGTTCACATGGGGGCAGGATCTTTTGACCACATGGGAGCAGTCATCTTGTGTGTTGGAGTGATGGTCAATCTGCATATTACTCTTTTATTAGCTATGATAAAGGCCTGCTGCATTGGCGGGGGCCAGCTGGTTTGCCTTGAAGTGTGTCCTAGATCAGGTTGGCTGTTCCCTTGGGACATGGGGTGGCAGGGTGAGGGGCCTGTAGTTGTTTGCAGGCTGGCCACACCCCCCGGCGACCCAAGCAGAGGCTCTGGTATCTGGAATTTATTTATCTTCTACAATTAAAACTTTGTAGCCTGGAGTGGAGGAGCCAAGTCTTCTGCTCCCACAGCCATTGAAACTTTGTTGCCTTAAGCATAGACCTGGGCCAGCCAGGGTGTGTGGAAAGCTTGGCTTCCTCCATGGCCAGGAGCAACCCAAGCCTCACTCTGTGGTGGCAGTCATTGAAATTTTGTTGCCTTAAGAGAAGACCTGGGCCAGCTAGGGTTTGCGGAAAGCTTGACTTCCTCCATCACCAGGGGCAACCCAAGCCTCCCTCCTGCTCTCTTTGGCCCTAGCCATCTTAGTTGAGTTAATTTGCATATTCATTCTGATTGGGTTGTGGGCATGGCTTGTGGGTGTAGCAGAGGCACAGTCAATTTGCATATTACTCTTTTATTAGATAGGATAGCTTGAGAACATTGATAGATAAGTGGGTAGAATGATAAGTATGTACTGTAAGTCCTAGTCATGGAGATTAGGCAAATCAGGTTAGCATGGAATTTATTGAACATCTGGAATAAATATCCCTCTATTTTCTATATTTTTCAATAAGAAAACACATATTTGAATCAAGTACTTTGAATTTGCTTTCAAAAGTCTATCAGATTCACGAAAAAGGGGAAACGATTCATTGTTTAAAGACATTTTGCAAAAGTTTAAAAGGTCACCTTGGACTGAGATTATTATCACAAGGACAAGCTTTGTGACAAAGGAGGGTGGGAAATCTAGTTTTTATTTTAGGTAGTCATATGCCTGATAAGTATTGAGAGAGTGCACTAAATAGAGAATGATGGGAGAATGAATATTGGGGAAGAAAGAGCAGCATCTGTCACAGCAAGAACAAAAAAAGAAATATAACTTTTAGACATTGAATATATCATATAGGAATGTTTTAGGTACTCAAAAATGTCAGTTGAAAACATTTTAAAGTTTTCTTTATAATCAGTTAACTGCACTTTTTTGTTATTTTAATTGAAGTAATAAGTATAAAATGTAAAAAAAATATATTTAAGACAAATCTAAAAGGCATAAAAGTCTGTTAAATGCCTTAAGATGACTTTTAAAGCTAATCAGCATATTCTAGCATTCAACTCATTACCCCAAAAGCCTGTTTGAGTGCAAGACTTCCTCTCCAGCAAAACTTCATTCTTCTTATATGACTCTAAAGAGCTGTTTCAGCTACTTTAATAGACAGAGATGTTGGTCTCATTTGTGTTGTGATTTTTCAGAAAGATTCCCATGAATAAATACTTTGAAATAATCAGCTCAGATATCTAACATTCAGCAAGTCTGTTTAGAAACATATTTACTTAGAAAAATTATCATTTTACATAGTAAAAAATCTGTATCTAGAAAAATATTTTGTTGGAATGAGAAATGTTCAATGTCACTCATATTTCAAAGAAAGTCTCAGAAGCCCTAGCACTAATTTTCTTAAAATGTTTTTAGAAAAACTTACCTTATTAACATAGTTTGGTTAATAAAATGTGGTTCAAAATCATCAACTTGTATCTCTTCATGAAAACAAGGATATTATGGGACTTTTTTACTCACATTTTATTTTTAGCACTTAAGGTAGTTGCTGATCTATAGTAGTAATATGATAAACATATATGAAATTGAGTGTTAATACATAAGTGAGTTAACAGATCAAGAGTGGATATTAGTATTTTGGCTTTAGTGATCCACAATAGGAGGGGTAATCTCATTATACTAGCTAGAAAATTCCAGTTGTCAGAAATTCTATTCTTAATTTTTGTGTCTTATGAAGAAATAATTTTAATTTTATATTATTTAACCACATTTTATTGTGACTAAGTAAACTAATAATTTAGAAGCAAAAAATAATTGTGGTTTTGTTGCTGTTTTTACTAAAAACTGTCCTATATTCTGCTTAAAATACAATATCAAGGCAAGTAACCTTAATCTACAAAAATATTTTGTTTGGAAGTTTTTAATATATTGGAAGCAGCATGGTCAATTACTATATTCGCTATAAATGGTTTGCTTCAGTGATGTTACAAGCTTTTAATAAATAAATTTAAATTGATTTGTAAGTATGGGTTTCAAAGAAACTCCCATTTGGATTCTTCTTTAGAGAAGACAAAATAACGAAAGATGAATACAAATGTGATCAGAGATGTATGTCAGCTCAATTGTAATCACCCATGGTGAGAACGATTTTCATGGAGTGAGAATCTAAAGGCATTGCTTGTCTTCCTCTTAAAATGAAAATCTACTAGCTGGAATGAGAGCAGGATGCTCAGAGGCATGCCTTAATTCACTGAATAATAGTTATGCTTTTGTGGCAGAAATTCAAATCAGATGAGGGACTGAGAGTGTACTCAGTGGGAAGTAACTATACTTCCCCAGAGCTGACCAAGTTTGGAATTGAGGTAAGTTGAGGAAAAATGGAAATCAGGCATCCTACTGGATCTGTAGCAAGTAATCACACTTCAAAATGTAATAGAAAATGATGACTTCCCACTGAGATGAATGGCTAAAGAAGAAAAGAGAAAATGTTCAACTCTTCTCAATTCCACGTTATTCTACTCATGAGTACTGCTTGAAAGCTAGTAAAATGATCCCGGAAAACTGTTATCTCTGGAATGTACTTAATTGGATAAATGGCAGCAGGCTATGGTTCCCATGGATGGAGAGGTAGTTACAGATATGCCATGTTTTTGTTTAAGAAAGCTTTGTAATGTTCAGTGAATTCTGTTATTTTTGAAAGACTATAATAATGCTTTTATCCTTGTTTCTTTAGACATATATGACACTTAAAGCACTGTAACCAAAACCTAGCATATTCCATTATCAGTGATAAACTATATAGGCTAATACCTGTCTTAAAAGAGAAAGAAAATAAAGCCTTTGTGTGTCCTGTAATATTTATCTAATACTGAGCTATTATTCAAAAGACAATATATAATTTTAGTAAATAACTTCAGTCAAGTATAGACAACATTGTATTTCTACTTTAATATTTTTTCACCAAAATCTATGAATAAGCATAGCACAAGATATGCACACACACACACACAAAAAAAACACGTTGTATGGATGCTTTATGTTATTGTAAATATTTAACAAAAATAATTGTTATTAAAATTTTTATGTTAAAATACATTAAAAATTTGTATTGTTCTCCAATTCAAATCCAGTCAGTATATATGATGTTATGGAAGAAAATGAGCCATGTCAATGATACAAAAGACAAGTATTCTAGATTTTTTGTGACCTTACACCTTTATAATTTTATCATTTTTCTGGTTGATTTCTGAGATTTTTTGTCATTTAAGATTTAAAGTTGTTTAAATAACAGTATAAAGAAAAGGAAGGTGAATGATTATTCATTGTTATTCAGTTTTATTTGGGACAAATTTATTTTCTTTCTTCAATATTAAAATGGTAAATCTATTATGCATAGTACTGGAACTATGCATATGCTATTCTAAACTTATTTTAAAATCAATTTAATCTTGTGGAGTTGGTTTCATTCTTTAATAAATACTTAGTGAAAATATGTGTGATTCAATATATAGACAATATCTGGTTTTAAATGAAACACATATGTAATTAACTTTTATGTATGTTCAGAATCATTTTACCGAAGTCACGCTTTGTTTTTGAGCGCGCACACATACACACGCGCGGTGTCAAAATAATACAAAGAAAAATTGTTTGGGCAAAAATGAAAAAAGGATCCCAATTCTAATTTATATAAAAGTTTATTTTATTAACCTTTGTTCAAGAATATTTTTATATATTTCCAGAAAACTCCTCCAAGACCATGTGGATTCCTGCAACAATGGAACACAGAGAGGAGCTGACAGGTCTGCTCCAGCCCACAAGAACAGAGGAGAAACAGTCCAGAAAACAAGACACTGAAGACGCCTTGCCACTGCAGGTTGCCCAGCACCAAGCCAGAGAAGGTCAGACCTGCATTGCCACCATTTGTTCACCATCCAGAACTAGCATATCATTCCTGACATGTACACATAAGGAACTGTTGGACATTGTAATTGGGACTCAAGGAACTGTTGGCCCAGAAAGAAAACTACTACAGACTGATTCATTTGCCTCTCAGCATAACCACTATTGCTCGTCTCATTTTTGTTCTTATATGTATATTTCCAGTCTGCAGATGCAAGATTATTTAAGGAAAAAATAAATGGGCGAGATGTTGGAAGCTGTCCATTGTCCTCATAGCAAAGAGGTGTGGACAAGAAACCCAGAAGGCTGATTCATTTGAAGCTCTGAAAAGTCAAAGCCAACCACACACTGTTTACTTGAGACAATGGTAGCTAAAGCAACTTCCACCTTTTAGTTTTATGTAAATTCTTGCTGATTGGCTATTATTGGAATTGCCTGCCTAAAGGCTATGGGTGTATCCCATAGTCTTAATAAAAGGGATAGCAAGGCCAGAGTGGAGTCCTTTCCTTTGAGTTGGGCTCCCATCTGGCTCCCAATATCCCCAAATTAATACTTTCTAGTCTCTTTCATTTGTGTACGGCCTCCTCCAGAGCCCAAACCCTGAACCTGAATCCTGAACTTTGTGGGACATAGGGGGACACTCACAATATATGTTTCCATATCCTCTTTCATAAAGGTAACATACTACATTTTAACTATATGCAATGCCATTGTCCATGAATACTTTAACAGGCCTGCATTGAAGGTAACTTTTATGTATGTGTTATGGTCTAAAATCATGATTAACACAACCCAAATAAAAAGTTAACCAACAATGATGTTTTAAAATCATTTTCTATAGAAGACAAAAAAAAGGAAAAAGAAAAAAAAAGTTATTTCCTTTACTTCTCTTCTATGTTTCACCAAAGGCCCCATCAATATTCCTTAAGTATGTATGTAAGTTGATAAAAAAAAAATTAGGTATATATGTAAGTTGATAAAAAACATCTCTGAGGCAAATGTTTAAGAATACATCTGTGTTCAGTGATTTAAGAAACTCTCCTGAAAGTAGCTGTTCTTCAAATTATCTTCTTTAACTATCACAACACTAAACTTTCTATACTTAGAAGTAGGATTATACTATTATAAGTTATGTGCACTCTTAATTTATAACTTACTAATTAAAATTTGTATTTTAAAGATTTTAAAATGTTACCAAATATTAAATTATAATTGCCTCCAGTAAAAGTAAGAAATGAAACCAATACAAGCTCTTGAGAATTGTGAAATGAATGCTCATATTAAATAATCAACTCTACCATTATGGAAAAATATTGGGTCAGGTAAGCAGCAGGAATGGAGTTTAAAAGGGTGGATAGCTGGGACCAGTTTGGCTCAATGGATAGAGCATTGGTCTTCGGCCTGAAGGGTCCCAGGTTCATTTCTGGTCAGGGGCATGTACCTTGGTTGCGGGAACATCCCCAATGGGGAGAGTACAAGAGGAGGCTGATAGATGTTTCAAGCTCTCTATTCCTCTCCTTTCCTCTCTGTAAATAATCAATAAAATATATTAAAAAAATAAAAATAAAAGGGTAGATAAATATATCTATATGGAATGTCTCTAAAACAGACTTTCTATTAATACTGTTGTTAATCAATTCTATTATAATCAATCCTAACATATTACCAAAAAAAATGTTAACCTACAAAAACACTACATCCTCTGAACTTAAAAAAAATTTTAAAAAAAGTGAAGAAAAAAATGATGCTAGGAAAACAGCCACATTTTGCCACAAGCAGTATAAATGATTAAAGTTTTTTTTTAATTAATTAAATCACTGCTTATCAAAACTCCTTAAGTATGCATGGCACTAATTCCTCTACTTTTTGGCACACCTGTAGAAAATTGTGAATGGATGCTCATCATTGCATTGCTTTTTATACCAAAATATCACAACAAAGTTTAAAAAATAATAACATAATGAATTATGGAACGTGGGTTCTATGAACTACTACAAAGCTTTAAAAAATTGCATAGGAAATAACTCTATGTCAAAATATTCCTGGCAAGAAAGACGCCAAAGCATAGGGTTAGGTGATAGAAGTACAGAGCAAAGTTGTTATAGCTAATATTATTGGGTTCATTTTCCATGTCGAATATTATTAAAACCATGTCAAAAATATCACATTTACATTCTATCAATAACAATGTTGTATAGGTGTAATTATGAGTCTCTTTACAGAGGAGAAAATAGGTTTGGGTCTGGCTTCAGATTGCAGAAGTGGTGAGTGGTGATAGTTGGAAACAAATCATGGCAGCCTGCTCCCAAGCCTGTATCATTTGTCCTGGGATAGAGAGAGCCCTTTAAAAGAGGTGCTTATGTATGGAGCATCACTTGTGTGGAAGATGCCACAGCAAAGCAGCAGACAGAGGACCATTTTTTTCATCACTATTGCTCCATGGACTACCATCTCTTTTCATCAGTATTGCTCCAATACTACTATTTTCTCCTTTGTGTATTGAAAAAAATAAAGCTTAACTTCTACTTTACAACATAAACACAATTCTCGGTGGAATTTAGATCCACCCAATCCAGAAATCTCGTTTGTGGCCAAGAAATTGATGTTTGTTCAGCATTCGGAATCTAGCAAAGGTTACTAACTCTTACTAGTTAAGTATAAACTAGAATCATTTTATTGTGATACAATAGAATAGGAAAAGTATATGTATAGAGGAATGTTTCAAAGAGAGAAAGGGAGAAATTATTTTAAGTAAAAATCCTGTAGCTACCTGTATATGTACACAAAGGCTTTATAAGATGTGATAAGATAAACATCAAACTTCCACAGAGAAACCAGAACACAGGCTTCGGAAAAGCTGCTCTATCTGTCTTGTGTAATGCTTTCTTCTCTAGCAACAGGGCCTCATGGAGGTGAAGCATTTGATAAATCTTTGCTCCTGACTTTCTGAGAAGACGGCTGACTGACAAAGGCTCACCATGCTTGCCTTTGTACAGAGGAGCGCATTTGAGAGAAGCTTATTTGAGTTTCAACATTATTTGAATTCTTGGAAATGAAACTACATTGATATATTACTTATACATCGTATGCTATAACAACAGCTTTTAAAGATTATCTCTAAAGACAAGTTAGAGTGTCCTAAGCATTTTAAGTTTACATAACCTCAGTTGTGCTAGTAGAATTTTCAGGCTATCCCTAGAAATAAGAAACAAAACAAACAAAAAACCAAAAAATAACCACTTCAAAGTTTTGTACTGTCTTATCTTGTTGTTTCTTAAATCTAGTAAATGGTTAATGCTGAACCACTTCGTATATTAGTTTATATAATGTTTGACAGATGCTGCTCTGTTTTCTTTGGAAAGTTTAAATGTCTCGGGTGCACTTGTAAGTTCACCGAGGTTTCCAGGGGCACGTTTTCGCGCACTTGGGAACCACTGTATTATAACAAAATTTAATTTCCTTAGTTGGAAAAATATGTAAAGCATGCATATTTTAAAATTTCTAATGCAAATTGGTTTAACTTGCAATTATTTGTTAAATAATTAATTTAGAATTAAATGATTAACAAAATATTTTATTGTTAATAACGTTAGGACTTCTGCCCTTGGAAACTTTTTTTAAGTTTTAGTAATAATAATTATTTTGTGTAGGGTTTAATTCCTTCCTGACCTGCATAGTAATTGTCTATTTTATGACAGGTTTGCTTGTACTTTACAAAAATAAGTTAAATATATAGTTCTCTGACTATTGCTTATTGTTTTTATGACTCTTCATTTCTATATCAATAGTTATAATGCTATGTTAAATAAAGTATGAGCCGAAACCGGTTTGGCTCAGTAGATAGAGTGTCAGCCTGCAGACTGAAGGGTCCCAGGTTCGATTCCGGTCAAGGTCATGTACCTTAGTTGCCAGCACATTTCCAGTAGGGGCCGTGTAGGAGGCGGCTGATCGATGTCTCTCTCTCATCAATGTTTCTCTCTATCCCTCTCCCTTCCTCTCTGGAAGAAAATCAATAAAATATATTTAAAATAAAGTATGAACTTTATAGCATCTATAATATCTACTTGAATAGTGAGTATTATAAAACTAAAAACAGATATTGAAGAATATTTCCATATTTTATCATTTTAAAATGTATTTTGTTCTTCTTATAATGTATCTTACTTTATGATGTGGGAAAGCCATAAGCTTTCCTTCTCCAGAAAGTAAATCATAGATATGTTGATAATGACATTGACATAATAACTTAAAAACATGTATATATAAATGTGTATGTTTTTTATTATTTAACATTCTAAATTGAAAGACAACGAAAGTGTCCTGGCCAGTATGTCCATTGGCTAGGGTGTAGGCCTGTGCACAGAAGGGTCTAATGTTCCCTTCCTGGTCAAAGGCACCTACCTCTGTTGCAAGTTCGATCCCCAGTCCTGATCCAAGTTCATGCGGGAGACAGCCAATTGATATGTGTCTCTCACATCCCTGTTTCTCTCTCTCTCCTGCTCCCTCCCTCCTTTATACTGTCTCTAAATTTTTTTTTAAATATATTATCGGGTAAGAGTTCACAGCAACAATAAAAATATAACCAAATTACAGTAGATATAGTAAATTACCTGACCCATAATTTAATATTGTTTCCATAAATCAATTAATCTGTTTGTAATTTCTCCCTAAGATATAAAGTTGATATTCATAAGTCAATGCCTGGTACAATTAAGTCATTAAACTAGTAAGTATAATTTTTTTAAATAGCTTAAGTAATAAAATACCTATTTTTATAAAGTTGAAGCAGTTTCATTTCTGAAAAATTGAATTATTCGTCTATTTTATTTACTTAGTTGACATTTCTCCAATATTTACTCCAGAAAATATTTACCAATATTTTTCTATGATGTGTCAATCATTGTAGCCAACAAGAGAGATCCATAATTAGATAAGACAAACAGATTTGGCCACTATGGAGCTTCCTTTTCCATTGTGTGTCTAAATGGGGATACAGACAACTAATTGCATGCAAAAGTAATAAATATGAAATTTCAGAAAGTGATCCATATGGTTATAAATTTACATGAGAAAAGTAGTGACTGGGATTTGTCAGTCTGTTTCATGCTTCTATGTCTCTGGATCTATTTTATTCATCAGTTTATTTGGTTCATTAGATTCCACAAATAAGTGAGATCATATGATACTTATCTTTTTCTAACTGGCTTATTTCACTTAGCATAATACTCTCCAGGTCCCTCCATGACCAATTTCAGAGGGAAGGTGGAGGTGAGTTGATGGGTGGGTGGGGGGAGATTAATCAGGAACGTATATGTATATATGCACAGCCGTGGACATAGACAATAGTGTAGTAAAGACCTGGTAGATCAGGGTAGAGGGGGTCAATGGGAAAAATAAAAATAAAAGGGACATCTGAAATACTTTCAACAATAAAGATAATTAAAAAAATAAAAAAGAAATGACTAAGAAGTTACATTCAATAAAATGGAATGTTATATATTTGAGATAAACAAAAGTCCTAATGAATGATGATGATGAACCAGTCACATATACATTCCCCTGCAAAGGAAACAGCAGAAAAAAAGGCGAAGAGATGGGAATAAACCAGGCATAAATGAGGAGCAAGAAGAGTGCTAGTGCAGGTAGAACATAAGAAGTCTACAGAGGTTTCACTTCAAGAGGAAGCATGCATCAGATTTCTAAATTCTGACAGGAAGATTGGATTTGTTCCAATTCCAGAAGAAAGCCTTTGGGTGATTTTAATCAGAGGTTTGACAAGATTTAATATATTTAAAACAGCAATCCAAACTAATCTAACTAATCGGTTAAGCTCTTATATTAGTCTAAATAAAAAATAATGGGTGTATAATAATTAGAATTATTGGACATGAAAGAAAATAAGCTCATTTGGGAAATATTTTGGAGATAGACCAAGAGACTGTAATTTATGAGAGTAGTATGTAAATGGGATAAATTATACCATACATTTATGTCATAATGTGAGAATGTATCAATGTTCAACTGATGGAAGAGAGTGGAAGGAAGCAATCCAAGTCTTCTTATTAGGGCATGTATATACTTGATACATATTCATTTCCAAAAGAAGATTCTGAATAGCCTGTTGAATATATGGACTTATGAGTCTGGCAATCAACAGAATGGAAATTATTTTAAAGCCTAGAGACTGGATGACATCCTATATAATAAAGAGGTAATATATAAATTGACCATCATATGCTCACACAAGATGGCTGTCACCATGTGGTCACAAGATGGCTGCCACAAGATGGCCATCAGGGGAGGGCAGTTAGGGGTGACCAGGTCAGCAGGGAGGGCAGTTGGGGAGGGGGATCAGGCTGACAGGGAAGGGCAGTTAGAGGTGACCAGGCCTGCAAGGAAGGGTGGTTGGAGGGGGGGAGCGGCTTCCAGGGCAGGGCAGTTGGGGATGACCAGGCTGGCAGGGGAGGGCAGTTAGGGGCAACTGGGCCTTCCGGGGAGGAGTTAGGCATTGATTAGGCTGGCAGGGGAATGGTTAGGGGGTGATCAGGCTGGCAGGCAGAAGCAGTTAGGGGCAATTAGGCAGGCAGGCAGGCGAGTGGTTGGGATCCAGCAGTCCCACAGGGATTAGGCCTAACCCAGGAGTCAAACATCCCCCCAGTGGTTCCAGATTGGAGAGAGTGCAGGCTGGACTGAGGGACACCCCGATCCAGTGCATGAATTTTGTTCACAAGGCCTTTAATTATGCAATAAAAGAAGAAAAGAGCCCAAGATATAGTGCTAAAGATGTAGAACCCAAGATGCAGTGATAAAACACTCCAGTGTTTTGATTCCTTAAAGGAAAGACTGAGCTGAATACATTTTAGTCACTGATTGAAAATAAATTTAAAATTGCCTCAATAGTTTGTTATAGTAGTTATGTTATATATTTGAGATGAAACTTTACATTTATAGACACTAAAAGTAAAGCCCAATACAACATTTTTATAGGCCATTTGTCCAGAAACAGTTTAATTTCTGATATAGTTTAAGCTGACATTTAGTTTATTTGTTCTCTTATGAAAAAATTACAGTATTTTCCTACTAAAGATTTAAAATAATTTATTTAAAAATCAGGATTTTCCCAGTATATCAAAGTGATATATACTCTGTCATGTTTATTTCTGCATCTCTTAGAAGAGCCAAGATACGAGCCGCTCAACAGCAGATGAGTGGAACAAGAAGATGTGGTACATGTGGCATACGCTTCCAATGGGATATTCTTTCTTCATGAGGAAGAAGAGAATCCAGCCACTTAAGACAAGGAGTGTTGATCTTGAGAGTATTATGATAATGAAGCAGACAGAGAAATATAAATACTGTATGCTTTCACTTATGTGAGGCCTGGGAAGGGGCTTCGGGTGGGTTAGAAGGGATCGATGGGGAAGAAAGGGGGACATATGTACTACTTGCAACAATAAAGATTTGTAAAAGATTTTTTTCAAAAAAGTAATAAATACAAATTCATAAAAACTGATTGGAATGGTGGTTAAAAAGGGCTGGTAGGTGAGGAGTTGGAGAGATATTATGTAAGAGTACCTACTTCCAACTAGTAGCTAAATAAATCTTGGAGATTCAACACACAACATAGTGATTATAGTCAAAAATACTGTCTTTTAAACTTTAAAGTTTTTAAGAGACTAGAAATAAATTGTCCCCTCCACATATGTTAAATAATTATGTGACGTGAGAAAAATGTAAATGCTCTGATAGAAATCATATTGCCACTCAGTAACAAAAAAGTATATCAAAGCAGCATGTTGCACACCTTAAATATATATATTGTTGGAGGTCAATTATATCTAAATTTTAAAAATTAGTGTTTTCTTTATTATTTTTTGTTTTTTAATTTTGTCCTTCTGAATAGGGGAACTTTCTAGGGCCCATTTCAACACTCTAAATCAGTCATGTTCCATTTTTCATCTCATGGTATACATCAACTAATTCCTAATATTCTGCAGCACACCAAAAATATATATTTTTTTGTTGAACTGACAGAAAAAAAATAGGTATACTTTTGATTCATTTATCCAAGATGGCTATTGTGGTGTTTTCTGTTGTCATTTTTTATTTGACAATCGAAGGGAAAATAGGTCAGTGCCCCTGAATGAGTAGTCAGGTATTGCATATTTTAAACATCCTTGTGGTGCACCGATGTTCAGTGGCACACTGCCTGAAAATCACAGCTCTAAGTGATAAAATGCAGTTCCAAAACTTGAAAAGCATCGAGACAAATGCCAATATATTTTATTCTGTATTTTTCTATCCGATATTGGTACAAAAGAAATATAGTGGGTATATAATGAAAATAATTTAAAATCCAAGTAAAGATTTTTCCCATAGATACATTTTTAAAAAAATGAATTAAAAAAGAACCAGAAAACATTTTCTAGGTCAATTTCCTTAATGATCCAATTTATCATGCTTACTAAAATGTTACCTTGTGGGGAAAAGTAGACTTGACATAGCTATATTTCATAGGCATTACAGTCTTTGGAAAATTGCCTAATTTAAAAGTAAGATAATTTGGTTACAGTTGATTAACCTATTTAAACAATGTCTGCTATTATCTGCTGCTTGTCTTTAAATAATATAAAGAAAACACATAAAATAATCAGAAAGTTGTGAATATATATATTTAAAAGTGAGTATATATTTTTTCCTTTCAAACATAGCTGTGTATATTTTAATTGTTTTAAATGTGGTTTTAAACTGTATCCTGGATTGAATGTACTTTACATAGCAATTTATCCCTTTTCAACTGTTATAGTTAATTTAATTGCATATACTAGTAAGTTATCTCTCTGGCCTTTTTATTGCTATAATATTTTAGTATTAAATTATTTACATTTTAATGCAAGTTTATTTGACTTAATGTTGTTGATTCTCAAAGCTGTGAAGGATTATATGGAACCTTTATTGAGCCCCCTCAGTCTCTGCATTATGCTGAACAATGTAATGTTATCACTAGTTTAAATTAATTTTTGAGATTGTTTCTATGTTCATTAATTCAAATAAACATATTCGCTAATAGCCACAATTGCCAATTCCCAACATTCTACCATCTTTATTCTAGTATGTTTACTAACAAGAGAAAATTTGTAAGTCTATGGAAAGTAATAGATAAGATTTGCCATCATAATTCCTTTTTTACACTTCTATCCAGAGGGTTTCTGCAATTTATGGCAATCACATGGTGGTACCTCCTGTTCTTCTAATTAATATTCACCGGTGCACGGATCTGTAAATATTATATTTTTTCTAATATTCACTAAAAGTTTAGCTTGCTAAGTTTAGAAAATAAAAGTGTTATGGAGGGCATATGGTATTTTTATTGCTAAATTCTAATCCAAGCTCTTAAAGATTCTGTAGCTACTTATCTATATTTTTTGAGGCAAGCAATGCGAAATGACTTGGCAGGATGAGTCACTCCGAAGAGTGTGACTAGAGACAGCATATTAGTATTGCTTGACGAAGCAGCTCACAATTCAAGCACTGAAAGGGAAGAAATTGTATTTGAGTGAATGAGAAAGAAAAGGCAGAAGAGGAAAAACATCAGTACCAACTATCACAACTAGAAAATTGAATGTAAAGAATGAAATCCCAGTTCTAGGAGGAATACCAAATACAAGCCTGCAACACTACTTATCAGCTGCACACAGGCCAAGCTCCCCGAGGAAATCCAATTTGTTTAAGGAAGTGACCAAACAGATAGAGCCAGGCAAGTGATCTGATATTCCCTATAACAAAGCCTACGGAGAAGCAGCTTGCTACCATTGGAAATGCTTTCTACAGAGAAACATTTCTAAGAAACTACTCATTTTAATATGGCACAAAAATCACTAATTTATTCAGAGTTATTATAATATATATATATATATATGTGTCTTTTTTTTAAATTTTTCAATGGATAAAGGTACTGGCCACTGAAATAGTGACTTCACATCTGCTCAAGTATTGAACTGTTTAAAGTCTGTAACAGATTGTTCTGGCTGGTAGCTCATTTACTTGGAGAATATACCAAAAGGCTGCCTGTTCAGTTCCTGATCAGGGCATGTACCTAAGCTGTTGTCTTTTGACCTCCAGTTGGGGTAAGTGGAGGAGAGGAGGCAACCAATTGATGTTTCACTCTCACATCTCTCTCTCTCTCTCTCTGTCTAAAAATCAATAAACATATACTCAGGTGAGAATAAAAACAAAGAAAAACAAACAAATAAAACCTGTAGCAGTTTATTCTATAATATTTGAAAAATATGTATATCCTTGATCACTTAAAGAAATCCAAACCTAATTAGAGAAAATAGAAATAAAAAAGTTTGGCAAGAGGTATTTCAAATGAATATTCAAAAGTGAATGTGGACTATATGGACCACAGGATAGAATTACCCTAAAAGACAAATATGCCATAATCATGAAAATGTGGCTGATATGGCAATGATCTATAAAAATATGACCAAAGATATAGGAGATGAAAAAATATCGCCCCAATCATCTTAAATCAAAGAAAGATTTATTATTGCATATAATAAAGAGATAACATGCAAATTGACAATCACTCCAACACAAGATGGCCCCATGTGGTCAAAGATGGCCACCACAAGATGGCTGACAGGGGACAGCAGTTGAGCAGGACTAGGCCTGCAAGGGAGGGCAGGTAGAGGTGACCAGGCCTGCAAAGGGGAGGTAGTTGCGGGGGGGCCCAGGCCAGCAGGGGAGGGCAATTAGGGGAGACCAGGCTGGCAAGGGAGGAAAGTTAGGGGTGACTGGGCCAGCAGGGAAGGGAAGTTGGGGGTGATTAGACCTGCAGGGGAGAACAGTTAGAGGTGACCAGACCTGTGGGGGGGGAATAATTGGGGGGGAACCAGACCTGCAAGTTAGGGCAATTGGGCCAGGAGGGGAGCAGTTAGGCATTGGTTAGGGTGGCAGGGGAGTGGTTAGGTGGTAATCATCCTGGCAGGTAGAAGTTAGGGGCAATTAGGAAGGAGGCAGGCGAGCAGCTGGAAGCCAGCAGTCCTGGATTGTGAAAGGGATGTCCCAGATTGAAGAGGATCCAGACTGGGCTGAAGAACACACCCTGCCCCCATGCACAAATTTCGGGCACAGGCCCTCTAACGATAATATGCAAAGTTGGTCATAAAATTGCCAAATTTCAAGACAAGTGTATCAACAGATATGATACTGGGTTAATATAAGCAAAGGAACCTTATAATATACTGGTATGTACATGTTATAAGAGCTTTTATCACTAATTTTATCAAATTGGAAACAAATCAAGAAACATTGTACTCTAACAGTTCACTCTTCATATATTTCCATGCAAGCTGCAATGATTTTCCTTTACTTTCATGTTTCTTTCAATTCTAATTTACTTTTTTCACCATCTCCATTATTTTCTATATAACTGTTTCAATGATGCCTCTACAGTGATTAGCCACCTATGTGCACAGTAGAAATTAATTGCATCACAGTTGTTTAAAAGTATTGTAGCATCAAAAATTCTTGAAAGCATTTGCAGGCTTAATGTTGTGCAAAATTATCTACTAGCTGTAACTATGTTAAAGCCTATGTTGTCTTTATACTAAAAAGGCACAATTTTTTAGCTTGAAGGAAAAAATGCACTAAGGATCCCCAAAGTATTATTTTCTCATGTGTATGTATTAATATCCTGAGAATAAATGTCTATTAATACCAATTATATATAATTCCATGATTTATTTAATCTATATTATATTCCCACCTACAGTCTCATGTCACATGTGGAAGTGTGCAAAACTACTGAATTTCTCCTTATATAATGGAAATGTACTTATTTATAATTTCTAAAGTAATATATTCCCATAATACTTGAAGTGATTAGAGTAATAAAATACACAGGCATTAGTTTACATGGAGTCTTTTCAGATTTTTTAAAAATTATAAACAATTGACTTTATGTGCATGCATCTAATCCACTTATATTTGTTCATATTTGTTCAGTCTATATTCTATGCCAAGCACAACCTGCAGATCTAGGAATGCATCTCTGAACAAGACAGATAGTATTCTCTCTCCCAGAAAGCTCATATTCCTCTGAGAAGGGATATGGGAACTAGCAAACAAAATAAGTAAATGATCAAATGCTCAAAAAATAAATAAGCAAACAAGGCTATGATTCACATTTCACAAATAATTAAAATAGGGTAACATGATGAAAGTTAAATGACAATTGTAGATTGGTTCGATTTGGAGACTTCTTTGACAATGTCTTATATATGCTAAGATATAAATAATAAATAATTGTAAAAAAAACTACCAGATATAAAGTCACTTCAAGGAAAGAAATATCACATTTTGTGATACCGAGATTGTCTCTGTCCTGTCTCCTCAGAAATCCTTATAAGGTATATTCCTTCTGTATGATTTACATCTCCTCATTTTCTTTCCATTGAGGAATGCACAAGTTTACATTTTGGACAAACACTTGTAAATAGAAGTGGCATATAATAGATGCCAGGAATCTTCTCTACAGATAACTGGCTTGTGCTCTTTTCCATTTCTTTCTCTTCTCATACTGTTTTCTCAAAAAGAGGAGATGTCTGAATTTCAATTCTAACCACCTTGCTGTACCATGAAGCTCAGAGTCCATGCCTTCATGATGATTCATTTTGTGGATGACCTGACACTCTCTGAGAACAAAGAAAATTTCATGAAAAACAGGCACCATTTTAGCTATGGACTGATCACCAAAGAGGTTTTTCAGGACATGAGAGGGGCAGTGGTTAACTCAGCTTTGTCCTTGGACAACTAAGTGAATTTTCAATTTACCCATTGTGTATAGAACTAGAGGCCCAGTGCATGAAAATTCTTGTACTGGCGGGGGTCCCTTGCTTCCTGCCTGCCTGCCTGATTGCTCCTAACTTCCCCCTCTCATAGTCTGGGAGCCCTCAGGGGCAGGAGGCAACCTGGTGATCAGGGGAAGGCAATGCCCGATCACACCTCTGCTGCTGCTATTGCCAGCAGCACAAGCCTCAGCCGGCCCTGGTTACCTGATCCTCAGGCGGCCCTGGGCAGCTGCCATATGAAGCTTGCCTGCACCTTGGGCCAGCCCTGGGCAGCTGGGAGGCTAAGGGGACTGGGGGACTCTGGAGGCAGGTACGTGGCAAGGCTGGGCCAACCTCCAGGCTGGTCCGGCCCTGCTGTGCACCTTCCATCTTGACCAGACTGAGGGGACTAAGTACCGCCATCTTGTGGCTGTGGGCACCGCCTGCCATCTTTGAGGGAGTGGCAGTCAATTAGCATATTCCCTCCTTATTGACTGTTTGTGCTGCCATCTTTGAGGGCAGGGCAGTCAATTAGCATATTCTCTCTTTATTAACTGTGGGTGCCACCATCTTTGCAATGGTGTGAGGGTCAATTAGCATATTGCCTATTTATTAGGTAGGATTTGTTCAACTATAAGAGCAGAGAGAAAAATACTTGATATGTTTTAAATAGAGACAGTCTTAGAGATAAAAATTTATCTGACTTCAAAGTATAATATACAATGAAACTAGTTAAGAGTGAGAGGTAGGTAGTATTAATAAAATAGTATTAAGTGGCAGGAAAGAATTTCACTTCAAATGTTTCATGGTAATTCATATATATTACTATACATATCAAATATACTCTGAAATGTATACAGTGTTTAACCTATGTGTAGCAAAAATAAATTAATCAAGAAAAATTTAATTAATTAATTTCTCAAGATAAAGATTGGGAGAACCAGGAAAGAAGTTGGAATTGATTCATATGCTTTATTATAATCTACCCATCTACATAAGATTAACTATAAAATGGAAGTAGTCCATTAAAAAAATCCAATTACTCTCAGTAATAAATCATAATAGTAAAGACTAGTTAGTGGAGGATATATGTGTAGATAAAATAATATTAGATGACATATTTTGTCAGTCTTACCTGAGATTTAAGTTACCTATGCCTAAAACAATGTTCCATGTGCAAAACGTATTCACTATTTAATTTCAATAATTAACATGTCTTCATCTATCATATTCAAAAGACAATAGGTATTGTAAAATTAAATAGTGACTATACATCAGAATTTGACAAGTAGTTTTAAATATTAGATTTTATATTAATAAACTTAATAAATATTATTTACTATTTTACTTAACTTATAAGGATGTAATCTAAAAACTATAGATTAATAATCATTTTCTATTATCAAATTTACTAAACCAATGAAATATTATTTATCTTATATATTTACACTAGTGGCCCAGTGCACAAAATTTGTGCATGGAGGGGTGTTCCCTCAGCCCAGCCTGTACCCTTTCTAATCAGGGAACCCTTGGGGCATGTCTGACTGCCAGTAGACGGACATCCCTCTTACAATCTAAGACCACTAGCTCTTAATAGCTTCTGCCTGCCTGCCTGCCTGCCCGCCTGATTGCCCCTAACTTCCCTCACCTGCCTGCCTGATCACCCCTGACTGCCTTTCCCTGCTGGCCAGATCTTGCTCCCAACTGCCCTCCAGTGCTGGCCAATTTGATTGACCAGTTTCTATGCCAGTATCAAAAGCTCGACCTCCAAGGTGGTATTTAACTCCTCACACTTCACCCAGATTTGGTTCTGATTGGTCAGTTTCTATGCCAGTCAGTATTTCCGGGCCTGATCAGAGAGGTGGGGCTGATCAGTAGCCACCATGGTGGCCCAAAGAGAAACAGAGGTGCAGCTGCTGGCGAATCCCAGAGAGAAAGAGAGAGGCAATGGCTGATCAACAGCTACCATGGAGACTGGGGATCAGACCCTGCCTCTCTCTTGGAGACTAGGGATCGGACCCTGCCTCTCTCTTCTGGCCTCTCTCTGGGCCTGATCCACAGCTCCCTAGGAAATCAATGTTGGGTCCCCATGCCCCCAAAGGACTGACTTCTGGTGTTTGGTCAAGCCTTCGGTCAGATTACAGATTCGGACATTACAGATCCGGGTTTTATATATTAGGATTAAACTATAAATGTAGGTTTTATATATTTATATATGTATTTAGATATATAATAGTTAAATGTATGCATATAAAATATTATAATATACATAAAGTATTATATATTTATAAATTTGAGGCCATATATCTAGAATATATTTTATATTAAAATATAATGCTCACTTCAAATTACAATTAGCTTTAAAATATTTCAGGTATTTTTCTTAAACTTTTGTGTGTTCACTTGCTATTGAATATGGGCTGTTTTCTAATTCTAAAATTAACTTTCTTTTATAATTTCATTTTTATAAATTATTTTAGAGAGTCTAAAAAGATGAATATATTTATTAAAAAGTTGCTTAAGTTTATATTTATTAAAAGTTTACAGAAATTTAGCATAATGTAGTTACGGTAAAGATGGCAATAGTAAAATACCATCAAAGCATTCTTTTTCACAGTGAACATATTTTGAATTATATGATCACTTGAACATTCTATAATGCTTTATTTTCAAAATAATACAATTACACTTGAATAAAAACATTGCGTTACTAGGTAATCTCAGTTCATTAACATTACCTGAAATGTCTCTGGAGTCATTTGTTAGGTCCTGTGGTGGGTGGGAGTGGGAACAGCTATTTTCTCTTTCACAACATCTCATTGCTAACTAAAAATAGTGTTGAAGTTTGATTCAACATTTTCATGCAAAGCATGTTTCATTACTTGTGGCTATGTTAAAAATGTATATTGCAGTATTACATACAAACCAAAAATTAATTAAAATTGTTTTCTGATGCCAAAAGGGAAAGATATCTTCCATACACTTTCCTCACAGCATTTTCTAAGAAAAAAAAAGTATTTGTAAATTGTTCCTCTGTCTCCTTGCAATGTATTTAAATATTTTTAAAAGTTAAATGAGCCTCTTGCCAATCTTGCATTCTAAGAGAGTTCTCCTGGGGAAGTTGGAGATTTCTATTTGAAATGTGAACATGAAGGAGGGTGGCATTCCGGTGGGAGTTTAGCCCAGGAACTTCATTCCAAGTTGTAACTTGTGCTTGTTGAAAAGATACAAGAAGTTTTATATTACCTTTGGATAAAGAGAGTATATATGTAGTGACTGTATATGTCTGACATATACAATAAAAGGGTGGTCTTTGTAATCTCTTCAGCAGATTAGTTGCGATGCACATTACAGTCTGCTATAATGTATCATCAGTAAAACCAAACACCTGTTTTATTATTTTCTTCATTTTCTGTTAGATTTAATGGACTGGCAGATTTTATCTCTAATTAAATGGTAAGATTTTATGATCAAGTAAGCATCAGTAATCATGCCTTTAAATTCTTTCTAGATCAGTGGTTCTCAACCTTCCTAATGCCATGACCCTTTAAGACAGCTCCTCATGGGGTGGTGACCCCCAACCATAAAATTATTTCCATTGCTACTTCATAACTGTAATTTTGCTACTGTTATGAATTGTAATGCAAATATCTGATATTCAGGATGTATTTTCATTGTTACAAATTGAACATAATTAAAGCATAGTGATTAATCACAAAAACAATATGTGATTATATATTGTGAAATATTTCTAATTACAAATAAATGAAATGTGAATCATGGTATAGCATTGGTAACAGTCTTCATATGACAACAGTAAACTATATTGCTACACTTTGCTACACCAAGGAGCGGTGTGTTGGTTCCTAAGACCATGGGAAATATGTGTTTTCTAATGGTCTTAGGCGACCCCTGTGAAAGGGTTGTTCAACCTCCAAAGGGGTCGCGACCCACAGGTTGAGAACCGCTGGTCTAAGATCAACACTAGTTTTGATAAAAGTATGACAATTCAAATTTTCACCACTTAAGAGCTAAGATCTGTCACATTGGTAAAGGTGAACATATATAATTCAGTCTTTTAGTAATCTGAAGATGGTGCCACTGATTTGGATGATGTAAGCTACTTATGATGTTTCTTAGAAGGTACTTGTCTCAAGTAAATGGCCTTTAAAGTGCTGCTTATCATTCAGAAAACTACTAAGTGAAATGAATATCCAGCTGGGTTTATGTTTCCAATGTGAGGCCAAGATTTCCTGAGGCTTGGTTTCTACAAGTACTTAAGTTTTCCAGAGTCACTGATACTGGCCCTAACCAAACAGAAAGGAGGGATTTTAGAGAAGATACTATTATTATCATGGTCTACCTTGCTCTCCCGATTTCATTTCAATTACTTTAAGGATTTTGTTTTACTACAAAATAGACATTTAATTTGTTACACTATTTTTGCTTCCTGAATTCCCAATAAGGATTCCTACACATATATAATGGAACAAGTAAGTACTGAGGCTACAAGTACACCAGAAAAGATAGAAAGATATAGAAAAGAACAACTTCTGTTTAGCAAACAAAAATCGAGCATTTATTGACAGAGGCTGGAAATAGAGTCCAATGTCATTTGATTAACATTGGAATGTAAATGCTCTCAGGTAAAAGTATAGATAAACAAAGGTGGATGCCTATCATTCATGGAGACATAATTGACTATATTCATAATATAGCTATTGATTATGACCTGTGTGAAAAATTATCTATAGGTTGTACCTGCCATATCGATTTAAAACAATTAGAGCTATGCACATAAAACATTGAAATTTCAGTATGGACACTTTGATGAATGACTCATAAAAAGACATCAATACTGAATAGTGACGATAAGTGTCTTTGTGTTTCACATCTTGGGAAAAAAATAATTTGGAAGGATAGACTAATTATCAAGGCACCTGGATTATTGTGTAAACATGTATGTTATTTATATGATCGATGGGAACTTAAGAGCAATTCATTGGGCTTAAAAAAAAACACAACAGCAACCCTTAGGTAAAAATTTAGATTCTCAATCAATTTACAGTTAAGCAATAAAGACATCATAAGAGGTTGTACAAGTAATATAAATAAAGGAGACTTCTTACACATTGCTAATCAAGAATCTGCCTTAGTCATTCATCATGAGTATACTTAAAGGTAATTCCTCAAGATAAATATTGTACTTGAGTTTTAAAAATCATCCTTTTATAATCCAGTAACTGTTTAGCTTTGTATTTTATTAGGGACTTGTTAGATATTTGATAGTCCATTTTCATGCCAGAGGAAAATGAAATAACAATGGAGATAATGGGAAAGATGTGCAACTATCAAATAGAAACCAATAGGAGACATTGTAAGGATAAATACAAATATTTTTTAAAAAATTAGATTTCCCTAGTACCAAAGAGAACTAAGCCTCTCCTTCCGTTTAGCATATTCCTTTAAAAATTTATTTCTAGATTGTTTCTCTATATATCTGAGATATATGCAACTTTTAAAAAAATGTATAAATGAGCTTCTTGTCAGTTTTGCATCCCAGCGGTATTTTTCTGGTTTGAATGTAAACATCAAGGCGGGTAGCAACCTGCAATCTACTCTCTGTGGGAGTTTAGCCAAGACATTTGACTCCAAGTTATAACTTCTGCTTGTCAAACTGCAGTTGCAAAAATGAACTTATTTTCCAAAGCTAAAAGACCAATAAATAAGTGAAAATGCATTTTAGAATATTGACCATATATATAAGAATAGACTCAATAGCACGATATTTTTATTCTTAAAATAACCATCCTCATTACTTACCATTAGACTTTTTTTCCCCATTGCTGGATTTTAAAAACAATAAAATATATAAAGCATCTTACTTTTTATATTGGTAAGATATCTATCATCACAGTGTCTTTGTATAAGTACCTTTTATACTTGCAAAATTTCTATGTTACAAAAAAATAATTCTTCATTTCAATAATATCCAGGGGTACACAAAAGTAGGTTTACAGTTGTTCATATGGAAAAGTAATACTAATACAATAATAAACAAGAATAAATAAGAAAATAAGAATAAACTGCTCTGCATACTCACAACTGCAAACCTAGTTTTGCCCACCTCTATAAGTTTTATATTTTATAAATGAATCTTTCTAGTAAATTTTCTTATGTCTATCAGGAAAAACAAATTTGGTCAAGTCTTTGCAATTACATGATTTCTCAAAATTCCTACTTTAAATACATGGCTTCCAGTGCCTCAAGATGCAATTGTTTATTAGTATTTTGTTTCTTTGAACATATTCTAGTGTGCCCCTGAAGTATAGTATATAATAAAATATTATACCTTATTAATATGTAAGTACATTATAGCTGTGCTAAAATAACCAGGTGAATATTTAATTTAGTTGATATTTTTTTTCAAATAGCTAATTTGCTAAAAGTTAATCTTCTATATCTACTTATGGAATATTCCAAATAGAAGATGAATCTACAACTATTGATTAGGAAGTAATTACTGCTCAAATTATTGTGTCCACACAGACATGAAAGGGGTGAGTGCATGAACGGGAGTGGGGTGGGGGGCATAAGCACACATATGTAATACCTTAATCAATAAAGAAAAAAAGTATTGTGTCCATAGCATCTAGTGAGTACCTGTAATGCTGACATTTTCCTTTGAAAAAACTACACATTAAATTTCAGAACATATTAATTTTCATGCCACTAGATATGAAAAATATTTTTATGAACCCATTGTCTCATGAATTACTCTTGAAAAAAATCTGTCAATATTCTTTTGAATATGAAGAATATAAAGGATCTAATAAAGGAGGAGAAGAAGATGCAACCATTGAGCTATGAAAGTTCATTACTGCAGCTACTCTTTCATTTCTTCTGCAGCTTTCAGAATTGTAATACAGTACAGAAATTTGTGTATTGTGAAAGGGTTAGATATATTAATTTATTGAGATAATATATTTGAAAGTATGTACTTGGTAAATTCAGGTAACAGGTTTTATGAATAGTTCATCCAAATACCATTTGGATACACTAAATTTTGATTAGTCTAAGGGACTGTCTTCCTTTGAAACTGCATAAAATTGCTATTCATTAAATTGACTAGGTAAGAATTTACAACAATAAATTATTGTTTTAATTATATTAATGGTACTCTGACTTTGTTGCTGAGAAATAGAAAGCTTGTATTTTTCATTTCGCTAGAAAGAGCCAACGTAGAGGGGAGACAAAGACTGCACATATTTTAAACTAAGAAACCTACTTAAGCAGATTTATAATGTCAACTTGAAAACAAAAAAAAGAATGTGGTACAACATTAGTCATACCACAGATAAGGCGATTTCACTTTACGTTCAGACTTCTAAATAGTTTCATGCAGTTCATTCTGACTCCAGTATAACCTGAACAATAAAGATAGGCATAACTTCAAAAAGATATACTGCCCAATTCTGGAGGGAAAAAAATAAACATGATATATTTCGCAAGCTGTGCCACTCTACAATTTGCAGTTGTGGTGCCCTTTTGAATATGAGAATCTGGAGATAATTTAAAGGCAAATATAACCAGCCTGTTTTAGAAAATTCAAGCACCCCTCCACTCACACTTCACCCCATCGTAAATTCTATAGCACCATGGATTCCAGAATATGAATACACTGTTCCTGCAACCAAGCTTTGAGCCTTACATTCAGGTAGCTGCCTAATTTATATTTCCACCTGCATTTGTCAAGACACTTCAATAATGTCAATGACTTTATATGACATGCCATTGAAAATGAAGGATTGAGATGATAGGGAGCAAATAGGCAGATGCTTGGGGTAGTAACATAATAAATGTTATGCCTAGAAGAGAAAATGGACATGGAAATTATTATAATAAAAATAGTAAGGGTGCAACACAGTTATGCTTATACTTCTATGAGGCCAGAGATGTGTGTCCTGTCTCAACCAAAAGCCTGATGGAAAAGAACCAAGGAAAAGACTCTAAACAACAAACTTAGTGAACAAGGATTACATACAATTAGAACATGAAAATATAGTTAGAACATCAGACTCCTTAGTTAGGAAGAGAAAAATAAAAGAGAATCAGGGACCCAAGGTTGCCCTGGAGAAAACTGTCAGCCAAACAGATGGGCATCATTAAAATTTGGGTGCTCAAATGAATCTTTGACATTGCTTTTTGTAAAGAGGAAGATATCTTGAGAGGGAAAGTATGTATGTGTGTGTGTGTGTATGTGTGTGTGTGTGTGTGTGTGTGTGTGTGTGAATATGCATAGTGAATACTATAAAAATTAATGAACTAAATTGTGGTGTTATCTAATTTAAAATATATTTCTGTGATAATGTTTATACTAAAAATAAATATTGATCGATTTTAATAGCATTGCTTATTTAATTTATCCTGTGTTTCTTTTTATACTGTTTATTTTTATGGATATAAAAAAGTAAAATATTTTTTGTATTAAGAATGATGGTTTTTAATTATTTTTATTTAATTCATCTTTTTAAATTTTTTTTATATATTGTTTGGAAAATTTCAGAAAAACACAGGAATAATTGCTTGTTAATTCTCTACCACTTAATCTATAAATACATATATCAAGTTTTCTTTCAGAAATGTAATACCAAATAATCAGCACTTCTGTTCAATATATGATTATGCAATACCAGATTCAAAGCAAAAACCTAAGGTAATTTAGAATAATATTTCTACATCCTATTAAGTTAATCTTTTAAAAATGTTCTATTACCAATACTGTAGTGTATGGATACTTTTTCAATTACTAATAATTTATACTGATAAATGTATGACAAAGAGAGATTCTGTTTTCACTATTTGTTTCATCAGAATCAGGTGACTCAAAGAATGATTCAAAATACTGCAGAATAGATGCATCTCACTGATATCAACTAAAAGATAAACACAAATGTCATTAGTCAACTAAACATGGTGATAGTCATACTAAAGAATAAAGAAATATCTTTGAATAGACACCTTTTTACTTAATATTTTTCTTAGTAAAGAATGAAAGGAAAGAGCTTACTTCCCAACATTTTTTTCAGCAGAAAACATAGAAAACTTTCATTTTTAGAAGTAAAGTAATAATGAGTGTGTACTTTATTTGTATTAAATATTTAATTATTGCATTCATTCTACAAAAGAACATTGGTAGATTTATGTCTTTACTTAGGTGGAAGAAATGTACTAAAATAATCTGAGATGTGTTAACTAGTATATTTGATTAAACAATTAAACATTCCCCTACTAGAGTTTATTGTTCATTATTAAATCTAAACTAAAGACAAAGGATACGCAGCAATGAATATTAAACTACTATAGTTATAAATACATACACACATTTCCCATCAGTTTCTAAAGATCTGACATGCTAAAAACTGCTTCTAAATTCATGAGTTTTTATATAATTTAAATATTAATACGCAATTAGGTAAAACTTTCTTTAAAAAGGAATACATTGGAAAACACAGTGAAACTAATTTATAAAGATCTTGCTGATTTGCTTAGGGATTAAACACATAGCTGCACACCAAAGGAAAAATTTATTTGAAAACAGAAATTGAGACATGAAACATTTCATAACAGTGAATACAAACAAAAAATATCAAAAGTGTATTTTATTTTCTATTCCTTTGCTTATTAGAAATTGTAGATCATGCTCCATATAATGCTTTTAAGGAAATTATTTTAAAAATATGTGTTGTTTTAAATTTCAATGTGTGAAGGAAAATCTTGCTCTAACATTGTCAGTTTGGCTTTTTAATCAGCCTATGTGCTAAGACATAATTAAGATATATATATACACACACACATATATATATATGGCATTATTATATATAGCATATAGCATTATGTGATTATTGGTACTAACTGTACAAGTCTGCAATTGGGATGTAGGAAGGGTAAACTGAGAGACTGTCATCTGCTAGAGCTGCAGGTCACACACAGAATTCCTTCTTCAGGGAAGCCTCAGTTCAGTTCTTGAGGCCTTAACCTCAAGAGTCTGGATCCTTAGCAGTCCTGCATCCATTGGATTATTCAAGTGCGCCATTAACTTTCATCACAGAACATGGTAAGGGATCCCTGAGATATCTTCCAAATTCTAGATATGTTTGCTTATCTCCATTTTATAACAATAACACAATTTTCCATAGGATATCATGAAAAATCTTCCATCTAGTACAATACCGTCTATTGGTGACATTATTACAGATGTCCCCCATTTCCCCTCCTCTGGCCCCTTCACCCAGTCTCCTCCCTCCTCCACTGGCTTTCATCACATTGTTGTCTGTGTCCATGGGCCATGTATACATGCATATATGTTCTTTGGCTAATCTTTTCCAGTCCTCCCCAGCTCCTTCCCTTCTGAGATCTGTCAGCCTGTTCGTGTATTCATGCTTCTGGTCCTATATTGTTTGTCAGTTTATTTTGCTCATTTTATTGACTATTGATTTAGAGGCGATAGGAGTCCAAAATGGATGAATGGTAGTTAAACATTTACATTAGTATTGTCTCTCCCGGTAGAAGCATTTGTCCCCTTGAAGCTTACACTTTTAAACCATCAGAGCTTAAGATTGTGAGAATAAGAAAAAAATTTTTTTTCCTGGTGGATCACGAGTAAGTGGAGTCATTCCATTTTCACACATAGATTTTCAGACTTCTAACTCTTTTACTCTGGGCACAACATCCCTGAATCAATTGAACACTGATGTAGAGTATCTTGAAGACATTTCCCCACCCTCTTAAGGCATTGCTACCTGGTTGGTGCTATCACTCCATTATCACAGGTCCACTTACATTTTCTAACTAGCCAAGTGCTTCATAATCATAGGAAACATGATATGAACAGTACATGATGTGAACAGTACATAATCGTAGGAAACACGATATGAATAGTACATTATATAAAGATAACCCCATCATCATAATTTATTTTCTGCAAAGTGAGTTTTTGAACATAAAAAAATGCTATATGGACTATCAAGATGGTAGATTAGGCATTTTGTAGATCTAAAAATGTGTTTTGGCAAAAGTTTGCATTCAGGAAAATAAATCTATATCCAGAGAAAGTAATTGAGAAGTGCAGCCCATTGCATAACTGAAACAATTCAAGGTATTCAATCAGCCACCAGATAGCTGCTGACCAGTCCTGGGAATGAGGGTCATCTGCAGGATTTAGTGTTATTCTTTGGTGCTGGTAGATTTGTTGTTCTAGCCAGTTGACTTATCAGTATGGGTGACCTCACATATTTTCTTATTGAAACTTTCCCCTGATAAAGTCACATATTGGTAATCACATTAGACATATATATCTTCACATTGTTTCATATTCAACAAGGACTATCCAGATACAACTCTTCCAGATCTTCTTGACACCAATCTTCTTTCAAACCAGCCAGCGAAACCATTCACCACAGCCCATATGGACCATTACGTATTTCTGGCCACATATCCTTCTAAATGAACAACCAGGTGCACCACTTGAAGGTCTGCCTACTGAGAGAAATTTACTTCACAGCTATCCTAGAAAGGGGCTATGGTGTTCCATTGTCCATATTCAGTGGGTGACTGTATATTGTGCAGAAGCATCTGTCAGCCAGGCCAAAGTTTTCCCTTAAACTATCAACAACTTATAAGGACTCTCTTTGAGATCATAGGTGCAGAGTAAGAAACAGAAAGGACTGTGGTAGCAGTAAGGGCCATGGACATTTGGGTTCCTTTCTCATTTAATTTGCTTGTGCTCTCAGGGTCTGCTTTAGCCTGATCTTATATATACCACTTCCGTTTGACAAAGAACAGTCAACATTATGACTTGGAGGGTCAGATGACATACAGTTCACAACAAACAGCTCAGGTTGTTTGGTAAATGGTGGCCCACACTGTTAAGTCTTTGATCAGACAAAGCTGTTTCTCAAAAGGAGTCTAGTTATTAATAGAGGCTGGCAGAGTTTTGCTCCTAAGAATCAGCACTATGATTCACCTACACAGGCCTTTCATGGGTTCAAAAAATCACAAGAATCTCTCACTGTCAATTCAAATATCAATTGATCTGCTAGATCATGCTGCACAAATCATCAGTGAGCATCTTACATAATAGTCTGGACTCCCTGTGGAGATTTCTCTTGTTTTGAGTCCCGCTTAAAAGTAGTAGTTTTGGGGGCTTCTTATATTAGAGTAACACACACACACAGGTTAGATATATGTTGCTTTCAGAGCTCAGAGTCCCAGTAAGTACTGCCTTTTTTTTTTTTTTGTAAAAATAGCCAGGTAAGACAATTTATTCAACACCTTAGAAAGAATAGCTCGGTAAGAGCCACATTCCTGGACCACGAGAAATTCCCCTGAGTTGTAAGGCTCCTCTCTGTTTTTGGATTTACTTCCCACCCTCTGACATGCAAAGATCCTGGCAATATATCAACAGTAGTTGCTATGTCTTGCACACCAGGTATAATCAGCATGGTATTATCAATGTAATGGATAAGCAAGCTTTCTTGTGGAAGGTAAAAATGATCAAGTCCTCTGAGATCTAAATCATAACTTAGAGCTGTAGAATTAATATACCCCCAATATACAAGAAGTGGATTATTGGCATTGCAAGCTGAAAGTAAACTATTTCTGATTATTGTTACTAACAGGTAAAGAGAAAAAGAAAATAAATGAACAAGAACTCCTACATTTATTGCAGTGTAGCTATACACCAGGTATTGGGTATCTATTTATTTGCTCCAGCAATAAATTCTCATCTGAAATAGCATTTGCAACTAGAGACACCTACTGATTCATTTTATTATTATTATTAGGGGCCCAGTGCACAAATTGGTGCATTGAAAGGAACTGTGGGCTGAGAGGCTGTGGAGAGCACAGGGGTTGTTCTTGGCCCATCCTCCATGGCTCTACCCTGCCCCTCCCACAGCATCCTTGGGCCCCTTTCTTCCTACAGTCCTGCTCCTGCTGCCACCACTCCTGTGCACTGACAGTACCAGCCTTGCTAGCATCTCCTGACAGTGTGAAATGATGGGGGCCTGCGCCAGCAGTGGGTGCGAGTGGAACCAGTGCCATAAGCAGGTATGAGCAGCAGCTGCTGCCCCGATTGTCCCTCAGGAGCAGGGGGAGGAGCAGGGGGAGGAGCAGGGAGAGATGGAGAAGCCCTGAGGGATGATCAGGACCAGCAGCTACAGCTCACACCCACTGATAGTGCCAAGTGATCAGGACCAGTGCCAGGCACAGACAGCAGGTGCGAGTGCCAAATGGGACTGTGGCACACAGGATCAAAGGATTTTCAGAGGCTCGCCCAGATGACAGTGACTGGTACCCCACCTTGGTCTGGTAACCCCGCTCATTTGCTCCACCATTCCACCTTGGCCAATGCCCGTCGTATCCCGCACATGCCCCCTGGTATGCAGTACACATCATAGCAAAGGGTTGTTTGGTTGTTCCGTTGTTCCTGGTTGCTCGACCATTCAGTCTATTTGCATATTAGCCTATTAGCCTTTTGTGATATAGGATTATTATACACTTTCACCTGTTTCTGCACAAGCAAAACAGGCAAGTTGAAGGGGATGTGGGAAGAATCCCCATCCCCACACCTTTCAAGTCTTCAAGGCTCTAAAATTACTCCAGAAAGTGGCATTAGTTTTGTTACATTCTGTGGGCAGAAACAGGTCTAGTGGTTCCCACCTGGTCTTTTGTAGTATAACAGCTTTCCCACCACAGGCAAGGAGACCAATGTAGACATTCTGCTGGTTACTGAATACGTTGTTTTTGTTTGTTTTTAACTATGCATTCCAGAACAGGAAAACAAAAAACAAAAACACCAAAAACCAAACAAACAACAAATACCAAATTAGTTCAGAGATCCTTTGGGCCCACTGGAGAGAGACTGGAGTTAAAAATCCTTTGATGGCCCTAGCTGGTTTGGCTCAGCGGATAGAGCATTGGCCTGCAGAAGAAGGGTCTCAGGTTTGATTCCAGTCAAGGGCACATGCCTGGGTTGAGGGCTGTGCAGGAGGCAGCCAATCAATAGATCTCTCTCATCATTGTCGTTTCTATCTCTCTCTCTCCCTCGCCCTTCCTCTTTGAACTAAAAATAAAAAAACATTTTTAAAAATCCTTTGATGACCTAACCTCTAAAAGCCTTTCCTTCCACTGATGGGTTCCCACCTTAGGTTTCTATTCCTGAGAATTAGGACCAACTAAATTCCAGTGTCTAGAAATTTTAGAAAAGTGTGGTTGTCTCCTTTTCCCCTAATGTACAGTCATCCTGGTACATTTCTGTAGTCCCTATGAAAAGGTCTGGGAGACAGATTAACAGTATAAGTTTTGACAGTTTAACAGGGTCTTTTTTTTCAAGGGGATCTGGCTTCCCTTCCATGGAGAGTGTCCTGTACCTATAAACTGCCTCTAATCTGAGAATTCCGTTAAGGGCTGTAACTCAGTTTTATGATTAAAGTTAGAATTCTGAACATTAGTCTTGGTGATATGGACCCTGTTGATGCTGGTATGTGAGGCGATGAGAACCCTTGGAGAACAGGGTGGGATTATAATTGTTGATATAGTCTCATGGGGTGGGTGGGTGGGGGGGACATGGGCTATAGATATATGTGGATATGGGAGCACCTGAATGGAATCTAGCTGTAATTAGTCCCAGAGAAGCAACAATATTGCAGCTGAAGAGGAAAACAAGTGACACTGTAGATACAGCTGGTGGTTATTTTGCACTCTCAGCTGAGCTGCTGTTATTGAGGTGGAAGTAGCATCAGGGAAAGTGCTCAAGTAGGTTCTGGGACCTGTGGTGTTCCAGTTCCAGCCAAAGTCAAGTCTGAAACTACCCCATCTACATCTCTTGGCGTTAAAATGTAATCCTAAATATTATATAAAACAAAACACAGGTCGATGGCAGAAAGAAGAATGATGATATAGCATATTTCAAAATGTGTATCTGAGCCAAAAAGCTCAGAAGGAAATGTGTAGCTTTAAATCTACATATGAGAAAAGGGATAATTCTGAAAATACTTGACATAGTCTTCATATCCAAAGTTTAGGGAAAAACAAACTAAAAGAAACATGAAGAGCCAAAACTGGTTTGGCTCAGTGGATGGACAGTCGGCCTGTGGACTAAAAGGTCCCAGGTTTGATTCCGGTCAAGGGCATGTATCTTGGCTGCAGACACATCCCCAGTAAGAGGTGTGCAGAAAGTAGCTGATCAATATATCTCTCTCATTGATGTTTCTAACTCTCTATCCCTCTCCCTTTTTCTCTGTAAAAAGTCAATAAAATATATTTTAAAAAATAAAAGAACAGAAAATTAGTGCTGGTATCACACAATGGAAAAAATCAAAATAGTGGGTTTTTTTTGTTTGTTTTTAGATTGATAACACTACAGCAAGGTTAATAAAAAGTGAAAGAATACAAAATATATTGCCACACAGCAGGACAAATAGTGTACCCCAGAGAACACAGTGGATATTAACAACAGCTTTACCACAATAATATAAACAGTTGGATTTAAATTAAAAAACATTCCTCCAAAGCACAAGTAAAACTGAATTAAAGATTATAGAATATATCTGATTCATATCACTATTTTAAAAATCATCCTTCTCCCCCCCCAAACCTGCACAACTTTATATGTTCACTGGTAAAACACTTGAATTAATAATAATAAGTTAACATAAGCTTTTAATAGAAATAGAAGAAATACTTCCCAATAAATTTTATGAGGTGAAAGTTACCTACCTTATTTGAAACCCTAACAAAAATATTATAGGGAAGAACATTATCTTTTGAACATAAATAGTAATGAAAAAAATCAAAGCTAACATTACATGAAAAGGTAAATCAGAGATAAGCTGTTTTCATACCAGAAATGTCTATTAGAATAATATTCAAAATTCAATTAATGTAACAGAGATGGAAGCAGAAAAATTATTGTAAAAGCCAACATATTACTCATATATTTTAGTAAAAATGCTGAAAACCAAGACAAAATTTCAAAAGAAGCCAGAGTAAACGTACTCATAACATACAAAAGAAGCCCAATAAAATTAATGGCTGAGTACTCATTAGCAACAATGAGTTCAGAAGGCAATGCAAAGACATAGTCAAAATGCTTAAAGAATCAGTCAACCACATATCTCATAAATGGCAAAACTATGCTTCAAAAATTTAAAGCAACAGAACCATAGTTTCAACACAGACATAAGAAGGCTTAGAAGTTTTTGATCCCATCCTTACAATATAAATTCCAAACAGAGAATCAATAACATTTTTGGATCCATCAGAGAAAGAGTATCAAGGGCCAAGCTGACAGTCTGAAATCTGGAAAGATCGGCATTTCAGAGAATTACACATAAGACTCTTACCTGAAGCAGAACTTGCTGGAGCCTTAGGTGGTCATTTGAAAAACTGCTAGAGATTGTGTATGGAATAGAGTGAGTGGATTTCATGGGGCCAGCAGTCTTTTGGGGAACCCCATATTTGTCCCTTTTATCACTAAGATCCCAAACAGGTTCTAAAATATCAAGAAAGATGCTTCTGGTTGAAGAAGAGGAAAGTATATATTTTCTTTAAATCCTCATTATAGGATATGTTTATTGATTTCAGAGAGAGAGAGGAGAAAGGGAGAGGAGAGAAATTTCCAAGAGCCTATTTCACCTGGCAACAGGACATTTCTCTGATCTCAGCCCCCTCTAGCCTTCCTTTCTCACATAATAAAGGAAAAACAAGAGACACCTGAATTTTGAAGCTCCTTGCATTTAAAGCTACAGAAGATACTAAAAACAGCTCAATGTTAACTATATCAACATAGCATTTCACATGAAAATCTTACTTACATGAGTTCCATTTACCCAATATTATAGGTTGAATTGTATCCTCCAAAAGATATGTGGATTTCTCACTCCTAATGCCTAAAAATACATCCTCATTTGTAAATAGGGTTTTTGTCACTCTAATCAAGTTGATACAAGGTTATACTGAATCACAGTGGGCCCTAATCCAAACATGGGTCTCTTTATAAGAGGAGGGAAATTTAAACACAGAGATACCTGAGGACAATAACGTGGGACAATGGAGGCAGATATCAAATTAATGCATCTGCAAAACAAGAAATACCAAGGGTTTCTGGTAACCAAAGATGCTACCCTGGAAACTTCCAGGTGAGAATGACTTGCAACAACTTTATTGTGAATTTCTAGCCTCCAAAACCAGGAGAGAGTAAGTACATTTCTGTTTAAAGGGACTCAGATTGTGGTTATGGAAGACCTCAGATACTAATACAGATTTTAGTAATAAGAGTGAAGTGCTCTGTACACTTATATAAACATCTTGAAGTAATTTAGGATTGGAAAATGAATAGTATCTGGAAGTGTTTCTAGCTTCATAATAACACATTCTAACATTAACATGCAAAGGCAAAGGACACAGAATAGTCATCATAACAATGAAAACAGAACCGCTAAGTTGGATGACAGACACTACCTGATCTCAAGATTTACTGTACAAAGCCACAGTAACAAAAACATTGGTATTGGTAAAAAAAAAAAAAAAGGCAGCATCTAGACCATCTGGAAAAGAATAGAGAGCTAAAATATAGACACATATACATATATTCTATTAAATTTTGACTAAGCCAAGAAGATAATTCAAAGGAGAAGAAAAAAACTCTATTAAGAAATGGATCTTTAAAAATTGGACATACAAATGCAAACTATGGTTACTCTTGATTAAGAACTACAAATCTTACAAAAAAATAAACTTAAAATGGATTATAGTCCTAAATGTAAAATACAAAAATATCATAATTCTAGAAGAAACAAGAAAAAAAATCTAATTGACTTTAGGTCTGCCAATTAGTTTTTAAGATATAAAAGCAAAATAATGATCTATAAGAAAACTAAAACAGAAAAGTTGGACTTTGTTCATTTAAAATCTTCTACTCTGTGAAAACATTATTAAGAGAGTGAAAATCAAACAATAGATAGGGGTAAAATTACAAAACCCTATCTGATAAAGGACCTGTATACAAAACATATAAAGAACTTTTAAAACTCACAATTAGAAAATACAAATCCTTAAATTAAAAAAAAAAAGGTGGAGAGAGGGCAGTATGGCTCAGTGGTTGAGCATTAACCTATGAACCAAGAGGTCATGATTCTATTCTAGGTCAGGGTCCATGCCTGGATTGTGGGCTTGATCGCCATGGCGGGGGGATGTACAGGAGGCAGCTGCTCAATGTGTCTCTCTCTTCAATGATGTTTCTATCTCTCTTCCTCTCTGAAATCAATAAAAATATATTAAAAAACAGAAAAATACTCTTTCTATTATTCCACCCATAATTTTGGGTAGTACTTGGTTCTTTTTTACAGTTCTTTTTAACTGATTTCAAACTTGTACATGATTTTAATCTCATTTGTAATTACGTTTACAATATTCATTAATTTCAATAATAATCAGTGACAAAAATAGTTTCTAGAAGTTTACCAAGATTATTTAAATTATGAGATAAGTTCAAAAAGCAGGTTAGAGTAGAGGAAATAAGATTAGGAAATCTTATTTAATACATTTAAAAATACTGTCACAAAATGAACTAAACCTTATCTTCTTCAGGTGGAGAGAATTTGGGCTTTAAAGAAAAGAAAGTCACTTGAGTTGTCTTCAGTATCAGTCAGTTGAAATGCATATGATGGGGGAAGGAACTGGAGGTTGTTTATTTGCTACAACAGGAAGAGTACAATGTAATCTAGCTATATGACATATATTTCAAATTTCCCCTCCCTCCCCCTTTTCAGGTTGAATAAGTACAGGATATTGGGAAATGAAAACTATCTGGTACCAACTGGCAAACATAAAGGTATTGCAAGTACATGAACTCACTTATATGTGGAATCAAATGAACAAAATAAACTGACAAACAAAATAGATCCAGAGACGTGGAAGCATGAAATAGACTAAAGAGTCAGAGGCAGTGTTTCTCAACCTGTGGGTCGCGACCCTTTTTGGGGTCGAAAGACCCTTTCACAGGCATTGCCTAAGACCATCAGAAAACACCTCTTTACATGGTCTTAGGAACCAACACACCGCTCCTCAGTGTAGCAAAGTGTAGCAATGTAGTTTACTATTGTCATATGAAGACTGTTGCCCATGCTACACCATGATTCAAGACACAATTTCATTTATTTGTAATTAGAAATAAATATTTCACAATATATAATTACATATTGTTTTTGTGATTAATCACTATGCTTTAATTATGTTCAATTTGTAACAATGAAAATACATTCTGCATATCAGATATTTACATTACAGTTCATAACAGTGGTAAAATTACAGTTATGAAGTAGCAACAGAAATAATTTTATGTTGGGGGTCACCACCACATGAGGAGCTGTCTTAAAGGGTCGCGGCATTAGGAAGGTTGAGAACCACTGCTCAGAAGGAAGAGCAGGGTGTGGGTGGGGAGGGAAGAGATTAACTAAATAATTTATATGCATATAATGTTAACCCATGGATACAGCAATAGCAAGGAAGGCCTAGGGAGGGGTCAGGAGAGTGAAGAAGGAGGTCAATGGAGAGAAAGGGAAGGAGCATCTGTAATGCCTTCAACAATAAAGATATACTTTTAAAAAGATAGTGCAAGAATATCAACATTTTTCTTTAAAATTGAGGAAAAAATAGCAACATAATACAACTATTTAGACATAGTGCTAACATTTCAATGAGTTGATTTATTTGCAAAATCACTGGTCTTTTCACTATAATGTGCTCCTTCTCATTTTACTATTTTATCCTCAAAAAAAAAGACATGAGGTATGACATCGATCTTTTGTATCAACACACCATGATTGTTCTAAAATATTGCCAGAGCCTCTCCATAATACCTAAAGAAATAATGACCTGGAAGTGATGATTATACAACATGAATGACATAAAATTTCAGGTGAAAGAACTCTTCTCAAATGCAGAGTATTAACTGATGATGAGAAATACATCGTATATGCTTCAATAATTGTGTAGGTTGTTCCACAGCTGGTTTAAAGTCAGTTAGCTCAGGACGTTCTATAAGCTAAATAAACTCCAAGTGTCTCATAACATAATGGAGATTGCTAAGAAAAAGCCCTAACATCTAAGCATATGGGCAACAAATAATTCAGAGATACTTGGAAGACACCTATAGCCAGACGACTGTTTCCCCCAGGTGCTATAGTTTGAAGAGCTATAACACTGATTTAGTGCTGTCCTCATAATCCTTTAGTACTTGGAAGAAACACTGAACAGTTTTCTCATCACTTTGTACTTGTGAGACATTCCCACAAGTAGTAAAGTAACATGGTAAAATGATGCAACGGGCAATAATCGCAGGAACAGCAAGAAGGTTAAAAGCTTACACTATTTTTAGTGTATATGTCTACTCATTAGCATATATGCAGATATTGATCTACTGGTATACAAGAATATGTGTATTACGTGTATATAACAGTGTATAGGAAAGCTTTTCTTTCACAGACATTATTTTTATATATTTCCACAGGCTTAAAAAGACCCATGTCTCTTATGCAATCTAAGGCCTATCTCTACTCCTGTGATTGGGGTTCCATACCTACAAATGGTCATTCTGTTCTTCCTGCATTCAATTTTTCCTACTCACTGGTTTGTAAACTCGCTGAGTGCCTTGTATAGCAAAGAGGAAAAAAAAATCTATTTCTTATCATTTCCTACTGAAATTCAATTTCTTTCACATTCGCTATTCCACAAAAGTAACTCTCCTTGTATTTACCTGCATTATAACTACACCTATTTCCTGTTGAACGTTTTATTTTTCACATAACATCACTATCTTCGTTTTTTTTTGTTGTTTGTTTTGTATGACTGTGATTTGATGGTTTTTTTTTTCCCTACCTCTATTTCTCAAACTCATTAACATATTTATTCTTTCCTTTTGTGTGGCATTAAATTAATTGCTCACGGATTTCTTTTCCATTGAAGAAAACAAGCAGAACTAAATTAAACCATTTCACATATTATGCAGCACATAGGTGCCCCTCTTCACCTTGCAGCCAGTTGATAAAAATAGCTATAACTTTTTATCACGCACTATCTGCCCCACTCTAATTTGGACTCCCTCTATCTTATTGCCCTAAAATACAATTTGCTAAAATCCATTACCCGATGCTGAGCCGGCTGTAGTTTATATTGCTGACCGCTCTCCTTGAAACTCTCACCGTTCACCTTGGCTTGTTTGACTTAGTCCTCCTCTTTTATGGCACTGGATTGAATCTTCTTCCTGACCTATTTTTTTTTTCTTTATCATTTTTTTGGTTTCTTTGACTCTTGTTTGTGAAACAAGATTCACCTTATTTCAGATTTTTTTTTTCCCCCAGAATAAACACCATTCACATGTCAGTGAATTCAATTGTTACTTTTATGAGATTTATCTCACATTGATAACTTCTAACTCTGTCCTCTGGGCTCCATAACATGTATCTCTATACTTTTTGGCACTTTCCTTTGAAGTCTCAATTCACTTGAAAAGCAACAAGGTCAAAATACAACACACAAATTTCCCTTCTCCAATTTTGCAGCCTAGCAGGGTTCCTTCTCTTATACATAATACCATCGTAATTATTTAAAGTGGAGAATCGAGGAGCCAAATTCAGCATTTCCCTGTCTCTTTTTATGATTATTCAAGCCATCAATATTTCTTAGACATTTATTACTTAAATCTCTCTCAAATCTATCAGCTTTTCCTCTCTGTTATGTGGCCATTTTTAGGTACCCTAGTTCTTAGTTAAAAATATTGCACCCACCCAAAAGAAAAATTTAGTCTCCGTATATACAAAGCTGGCCCTAAGTTATTTTCTATGTGTTAAGTAGAGTGCTCTTATCAAAAGTCAGATTTAATTACATTTCCTTCACTTAAACTATCCTATTTTCATTTGTCCTTAGATAGAATTATGTTAAATTAGAAAACAAGGCTAGGTAGTTTAACTCTATCTACCTGTCTGGCCTTATCCAAGCATATTCCCATCTTGATCCTGGTGGTCCAGGTATACTCCATTCATTATATTTCCTCTTATGTTATCTGTTTGCTGTGGCGCTGGGCCTTTGCACATGCCCTCTTTTCTCAGTCTAGAATTTTCCCTCTCATGTCTCCATTTTTTATTTTAATTCCCATTTTGTCTTCAATTTTAACTCTGTAATTTCATTAGGTAATCCTTTCTGACTTCAAATATTATAAATTTCTTCATAATACATTTTTTAATAACACAAGGTCCTTCTATTTAACACTCTAATCATAAATTTTAATTTTATATTTCTTGGTGTGATTATTTTATTTATATAATTTATTTATATATTTATATATATATATACATATAAATATATATATTCATTAGTCTATTCTAAGCTAGGTTCCCCTTCCCCAATTTTGTGGCCTAAATGTCTCATCTTTTCTTTTTAATTTTATTATTGTATTAGTAGCTCTGCATACAAATCTGTGTACCAGTAGGTTGCTGTCGCTTGCCTCAGCTGGCCACCTGCCCACTGCCACTGGTAGCTCTCGGGCTGCTCCTAACTTGCAATCCCCACTCTTCTGGAAATCTCTGCCCACTTCCCACCCTCCTGGAGCTCTCTACACACTGCTCTGCCTTCCTGGAGCTCCCCCTGCCCTCCCCCATCATAGCTTTTTGTCCTGTGCCCTCCTGTAGGTCTCTGCCCCCTACTTGTAGCTCTCTTCCCCGCCTTCCTGATGATCTGTGATCTGGTCCTTACACATCAGGCATAACATGTAGTTACATATTCCTGTCTTATTATATAGAATTCCTAGTGTCTAGAAAGAATCTGACAGAGTATGGTCCTTAAAAAATTGTAAAGTGAATCAATAAATGAACAAATGGATGATGAAATAATTTCCATAACAATTACTAAATTTCTTATTATTCAGATACACATGTTACTGTGACATGCATTTTTATGGTATTCTCATAGTATGTCATACAGTGTGAAATGGCTTTCTTTGCATTTCTGAAAATCAAATACCTGTATCAGACATTTCTTCTTATTAATAACACTAAAGGCCTGGTGCACGAAATTTGTGCAGGGGCAGTTGGGGGGCATGGGGGGGATGTCCCTTAGCCCAGCCTGCACCCTCTCCAATCTGGGAGTCCTCAAAGGATTTTCAACTTTCTGTTTAGGCCAGTCCTAAACGGGAAGTCAGACATCCTTCTCACAATCCAGGACTGCTGGCTCCCAACTGCTTGCCTGCCTGCCTTTCTGACTGCTCCTAACTGCTTCTACCTGCCAGCCTGGTCATCCTCTAACCACTCCCCTGACATCTTGATTGATGACTAACTTCTCCCCTGCCAGCCTGTTTGCCCCTAATTTCCCTCCCCTGCTGGCCTGGTCCCCCCAATTGTTCTCCTCTGCAGGCCTGGGTTCCCCCCAAATGCCCTTGCCTATAAGCCCGGTCACCCCCAACTCCCTCCTCTGCTGGCCTGGTCCCTTCCAACTGCCCTCCCTTGCTGGCCATCTTGTGGTGGCCATCTGTGTCCACATGGGGGAAGGATCTTTGCCACATAAGGGCAGCAATCTTGTGTGTTGGAGTGATGGTCAATCTGTATATTACTCTTTTATTAGATAGGATGGAGGACTGGTGCATGGGTAGGGGCTAGCTGGTTTGCCCTAAAGGGTGTCCCAGATCAGGGTAAGGGTTCCCTTGAAGTGTGGGTGGCAGACTGGGTGAAGGGCCTGTGTTGGTTTGCAGGCTGGCCAGCGACCCAAGCAGAGGCCTTGGTATCTGGGATTTATTTATCTTCTACAATTGAAATTTTGTAGCCTGTAGGGAAGCCAAGCCTTCTGCTGGCAGCAGCCATTTCTGTTGGGATTTATTTATCTTTTATAATTGAAACTTTGTAGCCTGGAGTGGAGGCCTGGGCTGGCCAGGGTGTGCAGAAAACTTGGCTCCCTCCATTGCCAGGGAAATCCAAGCTTTCCTCCTGCTCTCTCCATGGCCTCAGCCATCTTGGTTAGGTTAATTTGCATACTTGTGCCTGATTGGCTGGTGGGCATGGTTTGTGGGTATAACAGGGTGATTACAAATTTGCATATTACTCTTTTATTATATAGCATTTAATTCCAAGCAATACCAATGCCAACTTCATAAGAAATTTGGGACCAGATCTAAAAGCTTTATGTTTATAGTTAGATCCCCAGGTGGAGAGGTAACTGATTTTGATTTTTCTAGAAATAAAGTTTTTATTTCTATACTTGTTTAATAGGAGAAACTCTTTCTTCCAAATTAATGTATGCCTAGTGCTTCACTCAGATAAAATGCTTTCTGCATACCATATGTCTTCCCAATGTTATAATCAACACTAGGTAGAAAATATAAATGTCAAAAGGTCAAAAGAAGCTCCTTAATTGACAGTATTGCTACTCAGTTAAAAGACATCTGGGGACATTAGTCAGTAGGACCAGCCTCAGAATAAATTAGTGGATTAACAAGGGATATGGCTATTCAGGGAATTTCATGAGAAGATAATAAAATACTTGGGAAGTTTTAATGATTAAACTTCCCCCCAGGAAAACTTCTGCTGAACAATCATTAAAAGTATTCTCTAACATCTCTTACATTTTTTATAGTTCCTACCAGTGATTCAATTGTGAATAATCACATTTCTAAAGAGCTATGTAATGATAGTTATAAGAAAGACTGTAGGAGTAGTTATGCCTGAAAAGCCATAGGTAACTTTTTAAGGCTCCTTTTAAAGAGCAGACCCTTTTTGAAATAAAGTGCATGCCATCTTATATTTCAGTATTGGTTAAATCTAACATTTAATGAATGCATACCATGCTGTAGACACTCTCTTAGGAGCCATCTCGTTTGATTTTTATAACACTCTTTCTTCCTATTCATAATTCACAGAAAAGAAACTGAGGCACAGCAGAATGGAATGCATGAGTAGGTTTTCATAGACGAGATGGGGCTGAGCCAAGGTACAATTAGTTGACTCCAAACTGTTGGTATGCTTCATTATCCCATAGGATCCCTAGAATGCCAAGGCTTTTTTTTTTTTTTTCACGTAGAGAAGAGATAAAATGTTAATACCCACAAGACTATATCTTTGTTCTACACTGTGCATAATAACTAATAAAACTGCTTACATTTTAAATTATTCTCTGTCACAACGTTACCACTTAACCTGAGAAGAACACACTCATTTACATTCCAAGGGCAGTTTGCGATTTGAATTAAACATTAAGTGTACACAAGAAAGGCATCCTGCGATGTTTTCCAGGAGGTTAGCTTCTAAGCGCTTATTAACTAATATATTTTCTTGGCAGATAAATGGTAAACTAATATGTATTCTACTGTGAGTGGAGACTGAAGTGCGGGCTCTTGAGCATCTTAGCCTCAGCTACAGCAGTTACACGTTGTATGACCTTGGACAAGTTAGGTTTTTATGTTCCTGACCCATACTTCCGAACCTTTCATCTGGAGGAGATTGACTAGATCATCTATTGTTGTTTTAAGCTTTAACATCATTTTTGAAAAGTAAACTGATGATGGAACCCTCCCCACAAAAGATCACCATCTTTCTCCTTTCCTCATCTCCGTTAATCAAGCCACTTGGTCAGTTCAAAAACCAGAAGACATTTGTATTCCATGCCTTTCCCTCAGCTCCTGTGGAATACTGAGGCCTATGCGCCAAGCAAGCTTTCCTGGGAGACTCGCACAGGCGCTGATCCCATGGACACACTGTGGAGTGTTCTCCCAGAAAGCCTTCCTATCCCACAGCGACTCTGTCTTAATGGGAAGAGATGTGTGAAAAGCTGGTGAATTTTGTTAGCATTCAAACAACCTGGGAGGTAGGATAGGGGCATTCTGACACCACATGCTAGTTGCTCAGGGACCTACACACCACAGGGGATAAACCAGCTGCTCAGTAGAGGTTCCTATCCGTGCCGATAGTTCCATAACACTCGGCGGCACCTTTTGGAAAAGCTGCCAGATTATCTGGGAGGTGAATTGACTTGGTGGCTTTCTCATTTCCAACTTCATGTATGTAAATTAACAGACACGTTTAAATGTTCCCCTTCCAACATCTGGCCTGAACTTCATTACTGTTTCTTCATTTCCACCACTGCCACTCCCATTGGAGTCTCCCTGATCATGAATATGTTTATTTGCTCCCTGGCATTGCTTTTAACCATATATATATATATATATATATATATATATATATATATTTATATGAAGATGTCTGGGGACAATCAAGCAAAATGATTGATACCAATTCATCCTTTCTGACTCAGACCATTTAAATATCCCTTTGCAATGCAGAGTCTACCTTTTAACACGGTCCCTTTCTCTCATTCTCAGTCAGCCACACTGAACCTCCGTGTCCTCTAAAGGAAACCCAGTCTCACCTCAGTTTCTTGGTGCTGCATACATTTTATCTATGATATTCCTGGTTTCCACAATCATCACCAGTTTTATTAATTTTACTGATCACTGTGTTATAGCACTATTTATATTTAACATCAATATATGTGTTTTTTGCCCCCACTAGGATGTTTGATGCACAAGAACACCAGACTGTCTTATTTAGTTATGAATTCCTAATAAATTAATTGGAATATATGCAGGATCAGATGGTAGAGAAGATGAGAGGAAGGGAGTTTGAGGAGTGAAGGAGTGAAGGAGTAGCAGAGCAGCATATACCGTTAGACATAGCTTTGACACTTGGGACAATTGAGTTTTTCTTGTTTACTGTATATGTTCTTATTTGTGAGGGATGTATGTCTGAAATGAGTTATATGGCCTCTATGATCACTTCCCTCTACAATAATACCTCATTATGTGCATTCTTACATAGATAAAAATACTACTTTCAGAGTAAAATAATTGCATCAAGATCAAAATGTTTTATTTTATTATTTTAATATATCTTATTGATTTTTCACAGAAAGGAAGGGAAAGGGATAGAAAGCCAGAAACATCGATGAAAGAGAGACATCAATCAGCCGCCTCCTGCACGCCCCTTACTGAGGATGTGCCCGCAACCAATGTGCATGCCCTTGACCGGGATCGAACCTGGGACCTTTCAGTCCCCAGCCCGATGCTCTATCCACTGAGCCAAACCAGTTTCAGGAAGATCAAATGTTTTAAAGCGTATGAAAGACAACACACCAACTTGTTCCTTTTACATTAATATTTGCTTAATAAAGAGGTGAGAAATTCTTAATTCCTCATAATCCTACTGTTGGTTTTATAGCTATATAAAAATACTCGGGCACTTAGATCTGGTTTTGTTTTACTAGACAAAAAAAGTTGTAGATGTGAAGTAGTGTGACTTGCCATCTTTTCCACATCACAGTCAGTTATTTGCTGATTCAAGTTGATTTAGACTTTTTGTAACCTTATTTCTTGCTATAAAATAAAATATTGGAACTTGCCTTGTGAGTAGCAGAAATTCTTTAGAACTGCTCCCTCAAGAGCATGAGTTCTCAATAGAATGTTGTTTTGAAAAGATGAATAGTACTGCTGGAACATAGAAATCCTTATTGAGATATATTTTGGTTTGTTGTATTGTAGTATTATGTTGTGTTTTTTCCTCCAAGCATTACTTGTAATATTAGTCCAAAATGATTCTAAAACTTAGTTGAAACAAAGACAGAAAGAAGAATAGCAAACTAACAGTGATAAAGTTCCAAAAGCAGAAATAAAAAGTAGTCAAGGGAGAAATATTCACTAAAATTGCTAAAGAAAAGAAAATAAATTGATAAAAGAAATGCCACTTTAACACATCAGAATAAAATGAAAGACAGATAGGTTTCAGTTTAATGACTGCTTGGTGGCTTATATAAAATGGATCAATTTTCCCAGTCTAACTTTTAATAGAAAATCATTTATATCCAAGACAAGGCTAAATATTGAGTTAAAGAAAACTTGACACAATAAAGACTTCACATGAAAAGTTTTTAAAAGGTATTTTATATGGCTAAAAGAAAATTATAAGTTTTATTTGGTACTTTTTATTGTTTTTAGCTCTATGTTAAACATCATAAATCAAAACCTATTAATGAAATTAACTGTGTGTTCTTTTCCTACAGTTCTAAAGATTTTTTTTACTTATTTTATCATTGCCATCACTTAAGTCACTAGTAAAGATGTTGCCACTTAATACAAGATAACTCTAATTTTAACTTACTTTGTTTAAAAAATATTCTTAGTAGTGGCATAATGGTACTGTCCATGGTTTTAGAAAATGACATGTCAAAATTTAAAGTATTTTTATGATAATCTTTGAAAATATGATGAAAAAATCTATGTCCAAATAGCTTGCTTTCTCTGCCAATATTTACCTTTCCACCACTAATCAAATTTTTCAAAATCCTCATCTGAGGATATATTTTTTATATTGAAAGGAAGCGGGCGAAGAAAGAGAGACAGAGAGGAAATGAAACTGGTGAGAAAGAAACAGCAATGTGAGAGAGAAGATGTGTAATGGTAATAATGGTGGAGTAATCAATGTAAGTTTATGTTTAATAGGTTACCCATTAAAAGCAGAAATGTCCTATGTTTGATTCAAGTAAATTTCCTCTAACAAGCATCCTTACAAACACTGTTGACTACAGAAAATTTGTAATTAAACACCAAAGTAATTTTACCCTGCAGGTAATGTTTGTTTTTCATGGGAGTTTTCCACAAATTTTTTGTACCTAATTGCATAATATTATATAGAAGCTTTTTTTTTCTTTTTTTGGCCCAGCTGTGTGTGTGTGTGGGGGGCAAGATGGGGGCATACATGCAATTTCTTGAACACAATTAAAGACCATATTTAATTTACTTCAAGAAGTTAATCTAACTTACGGTTACCATTATGTAATCATCCTCTTATACTTTGCCTTATTTTTGCAACCAAGCATAATAATACTCTGACACTTAATATATTCAGAGTATTGTATAAATTTTATTTCCTCCCAAGTTTTGTCATAAGATGCAAATGAAATTTGTGATCTCTGGTTTCTTTTCATTTTAACCACAAATGAATTAGGATATTTGGATCTGATAATTTTCAGTTCTGTATTCTCATACCAGTGCTTTTTTTAAAGCAATTTGTTTTGTAATCTAATGTTCTGAGTAGAAACATTCTTCAGATTATCTCAACCTAATTTCTAAATTCATTTAATATTTATTTCAGTAAATATTTTAGTTTTCCATTAATATTATAGCCTAGGTAGCACGTTATCATCACCAGCCACATTTAAACCAGATATGTAATAGAGAATTTAATTTCCTTTATAATTTACCATACCAAAGACACAATTCTACCTGTTACTCTGGTGTGATATTGCTCTTCCCTTTTTAACAAAATTAGTAAAATCTTGGATAATTTCTGAATCATTAAGAATGTATGTTGAATGTTCTTTAATATAGTGCATACTCTTTCATTATCCAATTAATACCAAAAGATAAAGTCTGACCAACCATAATTCCATTTTTATAATGTCCTTAAAATTAGATGTACTAATATTAACTTCCTTAAACAATTGGCTTTTTTTTCCACTAAAGAAATTACACATCCCATGTGTTGGTAGTGTCAGTATTTTTTTAAAGTGCTACGAGGCCTCATAATCTCTTGAACGCTATGGACACCCAAATATCCCAGAAAACAAATAAATCCCCTGAGAGTTGCCATAACTTCTGTCTTGGAGCACATGAACATGGGTTAGTCCAATCAAGTGGGCAAAGGGCTTACTATCATTAAGATGGCTCCATGATAGAAGTATAAATATAGGTAATTAGGAGAGCAAAACCCCTCTCTTTTTACTTATGGCAAAAAAATAAAAATAAAGTGTTCTGGGTATGTTAAACCTTATGAAATGTGCCAGGTACATGAAAATTCTAAATACATTAGCACATGAGAGATTAGCAAGCCAGTATCATAAGGCAAATATTGTGAACAAATTATGAACTCTGTTAAACAACATACATTATTTAATACAAGACTAGTTGTTTGACACATTGCCTAATGTATTCCATAGATGCTATGTCTCCAAAAATACTACCTTTCCCATATGTGGATTGCTTAATCTATTTTGGAAAATCAAAAATAAAATAAAAAAAAGACTAATAATTAGGAACAACTAAAGATAACACCTCTAACTCTCAGGATATAATTAGGACAGAACTAGTCACTAAAAATATGCAAAAATAAATAAACTGTATAGAAACATATGGATCACTTTTTGAAGTTTTTAACATGTGGAAAAACCATGGAGAAATACCCAGTTGAGAACATCCTTTGCAGCCTTGAATAGATCATCAGAATGGTAGTCCAGTGGGCCCAGAGCATTATCACAAGTCCCTTTAGATACCAGTAACTAAGAGACTCCAGAGAACTGATGACCATTCTTTACAAGTGCGCACATAGGAGACAGGGGTGGCTTAGCTGAATCAGCATCGTGTTATGAACTGACAGTCAGCCTGAAGAAGACAGCTCATTAGCAGCCTCAACCAGGAAAACAGCAGGGAGAAGGAAAGATCTCCACAGGTGACAAGGAGTGAAAGCTGTCAGTGGAGACTCTTCCTCAGCACAATTGCCTTGAACAGAAAAGTTAATGGGGAAAAATAGCAAACCAGATCAATAAAATCAGCATGACCTTCAAGATGGCAGGAGGCAGAGCATGTTATCAAACCAAGTTAATGGTTTTTGAGTAATCAGAGACTCCACTTATTTTCAGGGTTTTGTTATTTGTATCTGACATGGACATTACATACACAATTTTTGAAACATATTTAAGAAGTGACCAAATATGTTCTATGTTTGACAGAAAATGACAATGAACGAACAATAATTTAGGTCTTCTAAGCACTAAAAAGACAGGGTTTTTTTAAATTATCAGTTCATCCGATAAAATAATTATCCTATATAATAAGGGAGGAATATGCTAATTATCCGTTACACCGGGAGGTGTAACGACTGACCACGTATCAACCAGATCACAAATCTTTAAAGGATGGGGCAGCAGCCTACAAGCAGGTGGCAGAGAGCTACAGGAGGGGGCAAGGTAGCAAGCTATGGGGGTCGGGGGGAGCTATAGGAGGACAGTGGGTGGAGAGCTAAAGGAGGGTGGCAGCAACCTACTAGCGCACAGATTCATACACAGGGCTACTAGTTTTTTAATGAAAAAGAAAAAAAAAGGAGTTTGTGTGGCATTGGCTTGGTTTCTGTTACAAAAATAAAATGGGACCCTAGCTGTTTTGGCTCAGTGGATAGAGTATCAGCCTGCCAACTGATGGGTCCCAGGTTTGATTCTGGTCAAGAGCACATGCCTGGTTTGTGGGTTTGATCCCCAGTGGGGGGCATGCAGGAGGTAGCCAATCAATCATTCTCTCTCATCTTTGATGTTTCTCTCTCTCTCTCTCCCTCTCCCTTTCTCCCTGAAATCAACTTAAAAAAGAAAAGAAAATGGGAGTATTTGTTTAAAAACATAAATACAATTTATAAGTTCACCAAGAAGAAAATGTCAAATAACTGATAAATATTTATAATTTATTATTCAAATCCTTATTTAAAATGAGCCCTAACCATTTGGCTCAGTGGATAGAGTGTCAGCCTGTGGACTGAAGGGTCCCAGGTTCAATTCTGGTAAAGGGCATGTCACTTGGTTGCAGGCAAATCCCCAGTACAGGGTTTGCAGGAGGTAGCTGATCAAAGTTCCTCTCTCATCCATGTTTCTAACTTTCTCTCCCTCTCTTCCTCTCTGTAAAAAAATCAATAAAAAAATAAAATAAAGTCATTGTGTACCTGAAACCCTTTTAATTTTATTAGCCAATATCACTCCAATAAATTCAATAAAAATTAAAAAAACTGTGTGATCTCTACTAAATGTCTTTTATGTAAATACTTTATACATGACATTTTTATTTTATTTTTTGAAATATCATAAAATATTTTATGAAATGTGGAAGGATGGATGCATAGGAAGAGTTATATCAATCATTTTAGAATATATTAACAGTTATACCCAAAGTAAGAAATGTAAATAGAAAGTCATTTATGTTTTCTAAAATTCACTCAGAGCTTAGTAATAGCAAATACATCCAGTGCTTTCTCCCTCAGAAATGTTTCTATCTCTTTAAAAATATATAACCTATGTAAAATGTATGGGAAATTTAATATCTCCTAGAGAGAACTCTAAAGCCTACTTCTGGGGTTGAAATTTTAAATGGCTAGCTGATGATATTCAATATTCCAGGGTGTGATTATAAATAATAATCTAAAAGATATAGCAGAATTGAATTTTGACCTCTGAATAAAAATGATAAAAAACCATGAGGACTAAGGAATTTAAACTGAAAAGAAAAAAATAAATAAAATTAAGTAGAGTTTTCCCAGTAGACTGGAATGTATCTTTATGTCTGTACTAAACTGCATTTAAAGTATTTTTTTTTTGCATTGCCAAAATGCTCTTTATATTATTATAGAAATAAAAAGCCTTTCATAATCCTCTCAGGTTAATATATTTGAAGATAATTATTTAGCTTTTTAGAGTTTTTGCTCTGTTATGTAGTTAGAGTCACTTAAATAATCCTTGCAAAAGTACACTTTAAGAGAGGATTTTTCTACTTATTCATTATTTTCTAGTCTAGTTAAAAACAATTACTCTTTTGTCTTTTTTTTTTTTGTCTCCAAATTTCTTCATCATTCCAATTGCTTATTTATCTAGATCGGAAATATTGATGTGAATATATTTTCAATATCTTGCAACAGTTAGTTCAAATGGAAGCAATGATCATTATTGATATACTTTATGATATTTTATTTATTTATTTATATATTTTATTGATTTTTTACAGAGAGGAAGGGAGAGAGATAGAAAGTCAGAAACTTCGAGAGAGAGACATCGATCAGCCGCCTCCTGCACACCCCACAATGGAGATGTGTCCGCAGCAAGGTACATGCCCCTAACCGGAATTGAACCTGGGACCTTTCAATCCACAAGCTGACACTCTATCCACTGAGCCAAACTGGTCTCGGCTATTTTATGATATTTTAAATCATTGAACATATATGTGTGAATATATAGATATACATTTAGACATATACTAGCGACTTGGTGCACAAATTCGTGCATGGGACAGGGGGTGTCCTTTAGCCCAGCCTGCACCCTCTGCAATCTGGGACTCATTGAGGAATGTCCAATTGCTGGTGTAGGCCCAATCCCACAGGGACTGCTGGCTCCTAACCGCTGGCCTGCCTGCCTACCTTATTGCCCTTACCCACTTCTGCCTGCCAGCCTGATTGTCCACTAATTGCTCCACTGTTATACTGATTGATGCCTAACTGATATCCTGCCAGCCCAATCACCACCCTACTGCCCTACCCTGCTGACTTAGTCCCCCCAACTGCCCTCCCCTTCAGGCCCAATTGCTCCCAACTGCCCTCACCTGTCGGCCTTCTTGTGGTGTTCATCTTGTGGTAGTCATCTTGTGGTGGCCATCTTGTGGCAACATGGGGTGGACATCTTGTGATGACGCAAGGGCAAGATGCCCCCTAGGCTTTTATTAGTATAAATATGCATCCGTAAACATATATATTTAAATTTGAACACTATATTCTTACATTTTGAAGGATGAATTTGGTATAAAGGATTAAAAGATTATAAAAGTATGTTCTCCAAAAGATATTTTAGCTCAAAAAGACATATTGGCCCACAAGCTGACTTCATCTTATAAATACACTTTGTTGTAGTTACCAATATTTTAAATGAAACGATTTTACTTACATTCCCAATAGTCATTTGAAATTTTGAATTTTGTTAGTCTTTGGCTTATTTATAAGAATGGTTGAGGAAGTCAGAAAGAAAGCAGAATTCACTTTTCTTTTTTCCCTTCAATTTTTTTAAATTAATAAATCTTTATTGTTCAGATTATTACAATTGTTCTTCTTCCTCCCCCGCCATAGCTCTTCTCCACTGTATGATTTTTGTCCAGTCTCTTCCTGCACCCCCACACCCTTTCCACCTGAGAATTTTCAGTCAACCCCTTTCTATGCCCCTGATTCTATTATATTCATCAATTTATTCCATTCATCAGATTTTTTATTTATTTGATTTTTAGATTCACTTGTTGATAGATATGTATCTATTGTTCATAATTTTTATCTTTACCTTTTTCTTCTTCTTTCCTCTTCTTAAAGAATACTTTTCAGCCGAGACCGGTTTGGCTCAGTGGATAGAGCTTCAGCTTGCAGACTAAAAGGTCCCAGGTTTGATTCCAGTTGGGGGCATGTACCTTGCTTGTGGGCACATCTCCACTGTGGGGCGTGCAGGAGGCGGCTGATTAATGTCTCTCTCTCATCGATGTTTCTGACTTTCTATCTCTCTCCCTTCCTCTCTGTAAAAAAAATCAATAAAATATATTAAAAAATATATATTTCAGCATCTCATATAATACTGGTTTGCTGCTGATGAACTCCTTTAGTTTTTTCTTATTTGTAAAGCTCTTTATCTGACCTTCAATTCTAAATGATAGCTTTACTGGGTAGAGTAATCTTGGTTACAAGTTCTTGCTATTCATCACTTTGAATATTTCTTGCCACTCCCATCTGGCCTGCATAGTTTCTGTTGAGAAATCAGCTAACAATCATATGGGTGCTCCCTTGTAGGTAATTAACTGTTTCTCTTGCTGCTTTTAATAGTCTCTCTCTCTTTTTTTTTTTTTTTTTGCTCTTGGCATTTTAATTATGATGTGATATGGTCCTCTTTGGATTGCTTTTTTGGGGGGGTTCTCTGTGCTTCCTGAACTTGTAAGCCTATTTTGTTCACCAAGTGAGGAAAGTTTTTGGTCATTATTTCTCCAAATAGGTTTTCAGTACTTTGCTCTCTCTCTCCATCTGGCACCCCCATAATTCGGATGTTGGTATGTTTGAGGTTGTCCCAAAGGCTCCTTATACTATCTTCAAATTTTTGGATTCTTTTTTCTTTTTGCTTTTCCAGTTGAGTGTTTTTTGCTTTTTTGTATTTCAAATCTTTGACTTGATTCTTGCAGTCCTCAAATCTGCTGTTAGGTTTCTGTATAATATTTTTTATTTCAGTCAGAGTATGTTTAATTTCTAGTTGTTCCTTTTTCATATCCTTGAGGGTTTCACTCATATCCCTGAGGGTCTCACTAAATTTATCAGCTTTTTCTAGGAAATTCTTGAAAAACCTTATAACCGAGGTGTTTTTGTTGTTGTTGTTGTTTGTTTGTTTGTTTTTGTTTAAATATATTTTATTGATTTTTTACAGAGAAGAAAGGAGAGGGATAGAAAGTCAGAAACATCGATGAGAGAGAGACATCAATCAGCCGCCTCCTGCATGCCCCACACTGGAGATGTGCCCGCAACCAAGGTACATGTCCCCAACTGGAATTGAACCTGGGACCTTTCAGTCCACAGGCCAATGCTCTATCCACTGAGCCAAACCAGTCTTGGCATAACTGAGGTTTTAAACTCTATATCCAGTCATTTGCTTTCCTCCATTTCTTTCATTTGTGATCTCTTTCTTTGTCTCCACATTTTCACTGCTTCCCTGAGTTGGTAGAGTAGCTTTGTGTGCTATATGTCCTATAGGGACTAGTGAGTGGCTCAGCCTCCCCAGTTGCCTGAGGAGGACACTCTTGTTGCACCTCTTTGTGGACTGTATGCACAGCCTTATTGTAGTTATGATTGTTTTTGTTATCATTGGGAGGAATTGACCTCCAGGCCAATTGGCTGTGAGGATCACCTGTTTCTATGCTGGGAGAATTTCTGTGCTGGAAACACCTTTATGAGACAAGACTTACAAAATTGCAAAAGCCTCTGTGCTAGGCTTGGATGGGGCAGAGTCTCAGGGCAGATCAGACAGCCATGGCTTCCCTTCAGCTCTGTTCTCTGAGGCCCCTGGGTCTCAGTATCCCTCAGTAATTGCTGCAAGCACCTCTGAAAGTAAGCTGCCCTCAAGTTTTGCCTGCTGCCAGACAGTCCAGATTCCACCCAAATGAGTCTGGGTTCCCAGAGTCTCACCCAGAACTGGAATTCAGCATAGTCAGGAGCTTCTGTCTCCCTCCCACTTGAGAAAGTGAGCTGTGACTCAGTAGTCAGTCCTCTCTATGCACATGCACCTCCAGACCTCTGCCTTCTGCAGCTCCCCTGAGTCTCAGTATGCTTTTCTCTTTTCCTGACAGTCCAGACCACCCCCACCCCCAAATGAGTCTGGGTCCCCAGGGTCTTGCCTGGAACTGGAGTTCAGGGCAATCAGGAGCTTCCATCTTCTTTCTGCTTGAGAAGGCCAGCCATGTACTCAGCCGCCAATCTTCTCCACACACATCTCCATACCTCAGCCTTTTGTAGCTTCTCTGAGTCTCAATGTGCTTTTCTCTTTCCTTCTAGTTGTAGAATTTCCACTCAGCCAGCCTTCCTGTGGTTCTGGATGATGTCCATTTTGTCTTTTAGTTGTAGTTTTGAAATTGTTGTGTGAGGCAGCAGTTTAGGTGTTTACCTATGCTGCCATCTTGGTTTTCTCCCAGAATTTACATTTTTGAAAAATTAAAAATGTCAATATGCCAATAGATGAAGTTTCTGTAACTCATAGCTACTTTAAAAAAAGTTAAAAATTGTTATATACTATCAGAAGCAGCCCAAGCTGCTATAACAAATCACCTTAGATAGGGTAGCTTAAATCAACATTTATTTCTCACAGTTGTAGAGCCTGGGAAGTCTAAGTTCAAGATGTAGACCATTTTGATTTCTGGTGAGAGCTCTCCTCTTGACTTGAATATGAGTGTTCACTCATACCAGAGAGATCTTTCTCCTATCTTTTTTTCACAAGGGTATTAATTTCATTCTGAGACTTCTTCTCTCATGACTTCACCTAAACCTAACTACTTCCCAAAGATACATCTGTAAATGTTTTCACATTGGGAATTAGGACTCAACCTATGAATCTGAGCAGGGGGCAGGGGGGAAACAAAATTTCAGTCATAGCAATACCAATAAAAATCTACTTTCCCTTCTATTCCTTAATACCATAAAGAAAATTTAAAAAAGCTTTCTACATTTTTTAACCTAGAAATGATTTTCTAATAAATCTTTGCAAAGGAGATCCTTAATATCATCAGAAATGACTGTGAGGATATGATCTTATTAAAAACTAGAGGCCCAGGCATGAAATTTGTGCACTCAGAGGGGTCCCTCAACCCAGCCTGTGCTCTTGGCAGTCTGGGAGCCCTCAGGGGATGTCTGACTGATGGCATAGGGCTGCTCCTTGTGCTGCCACAGAAGTGGAAGAGCCTCCTCCACTGCCACTGCACTAGCCAGCTGTGAGCCCATCGTCTGGCTGAGTGGTGCTCCCCTATGAGAGCATAATGAACACCAGGGGACAGCTCCTGAAATGACTGCTCCCAGGTGGTCAGTGCATGTCATAGCTACTGGTCATTCCACCATTCAGTTGATTTGCTTATTAACCTTTTATTACATAGGATAGCCCTAACATTGAAATTTTCTCTTACTTTCTCTTTAATTATGTATGTTATATAGAATCAATACGAACAATATCATAGTAGATCAGGTTTGAAAATTAAGTGAGCATGGGACTAAGAAGCAACTGAATACAGGTTTCACAAAAGAGCAGAACCCCAAAAGTGAGAGGGAAAGGTAAATCCACCCTACATTGCATATAACCATGTTTTTCCAAATATGCATACATTCCAAACTAGCATACATTCTAGTCCTTTCTTAACAAGCAACCACAAAATCAACATCATATTTCCATATTATCTGAAAGTTTAGTTGTTGTTGAATTAGGGGAAAAATAGAACTACCTTTTCTGACACCAATCAATCTGTTTTTGGGAGAAAGATCTGGTACCTAGATCTGCCAGAAGAGGTCTTATCACTTGTCCCACATTGTTCCATCCCCAACAATGCACTCAAAATATATGGTCTCATAAACGCTCAGCTCTTTATGTACAGCCTGCACATTGCTTTCAGGGTAAAGAACAGATTGTTTTGCTGACCCTACTACTATTGGGTAGGTTCCCTGAGGAGGTATGTATGCCACATTTCACTGTCATTATTAACTTGGCAATGTTCCAGAATTTACTTGCATAAGAAGCAGAACCATGGAGGAAAATTCATCAATGTACATATCAAAGTGGTTTTTGGAAAATCATTGTCTTTCGATGAAATATGTTTAAAAGCCTTTTGCCTATATTTAGAGACTAGGCGCCTGAGAAATTGCCATAGGATGGATCCCTGTATCTTCAACAACTGTCACACTTGAAAGGGTGAGAGACAGAAGCAACAATAAATAAATAACAGAAACCATTAGAAAGCTTTTTATATGAATGATCTAATTTATTCTTCTCAATTAGTTTATAAATGAAAAGTTTTTATTGGCATCCTATGAGGATTGAAATTGGGACTTTATGTAAGTAAGTTCCACAGGAGTGTAAAAATAGTAAGGCCAGAATTCCAATCTGATTTTATCTCATTTCAAAAATATATTCTCTTATTAGTTTTACTATCTTTTGTTTCTCTGAAGAAGGCAGAGTCAATATTTTCTGATAGACAGGCATTCTTGATATAATAATTATAGATCTAGTAGGCTTTAAAATAACAGTAGGATAACTTCCTTCTAGACATTGTTATTTTATTTCCTTTTGATTGACCCTGATAGCTTGGTCTCCCTCTAGATCAGTGGTTCTCAACCTTTGGGTCGTTACCGCTTTGGGGGTCCATCGACCCCATCATAGGGGTCACCATCAGAAAACACAGATATTTACATTACAATTCACAACAGTAGCAAAATTACTGTTAGTAAGTAGAAAAGAAAATAATTTTATGGTTGGGGGTCACCACAACATGAGGAACTTACAAAATCCAAACTGGAATCCCTACTTTCCTTCTGTCTCCTCTTTCTCTTCCTCTTTTTCCTCATCCTTTACCTCCTACTCTTCCTTCTTGACCTTTTAAAATAATTTCTTATTTTAAAGAATTATATAACACATAGATCCCCTTTACACATGGACCTCAAGGGGTTTATTTCTGCCTTCTATTCTGGGTTGTTTTGTGCAGTGTAAGCAACCCAAAGTGTTATGTTCTTCCCTGGCCAATTGGAAAGTACAGCATTGGTGCAATATAACTTTACGATTAAACTTTTCCAAAAGTTCTGATCTAAATAGAGTTGCCTTTATGCTATTTATGCTAAATTAGAATAATATAGACCCATTTAACAAGTTATTTAAATAATTATTTCCCTATAATTTTTCCACCTCCTTAGGTTCTTGCTCTTTGCTTTGTAATCATAGTTCTTATTGAGTGGGAAATTCTTTACTTGAAGAGGTATATAACCAATTCCATGAACCTAAGGAAGAGTAAATGTCCCAGTGTTTAAATGTCCTGGTATACAAGCAGAGCATACCTGTCACAGTTGACATTCCTAGAGTGCAGAGCTAGGTGTTAATCCTATCTAATAAAGAGGTAATATGTTAATTGATCATCACACCCTCACAAAGATGGTGGCGCTCACAGCCAATAAGGAGAGAATATGCTAATTGACTTCAACGCCCTCAAAAATGGTGGTACCCACAGCCACAAGATGGCGGCACCCAGTTCCCTCAGCCCCGCGGGGTGACAGGTGCACAGCATGGCCGGGCCCACCCCCAGGCAGGTCCAGCTGCTCTACTTGTCTGCCTCCAAAGTCCCCCTGTCCCCTCAACTGGCCTGAGGCACAGGCAAGCCTTGGATGGTAGCTGCCCAGCTGCCCAGGGCTAGCCCGAGGTGGCACAGGTAACCAGGGCTGGCCAAGGCTTGTACTGCTGGCAGTGGCAGCAGCAGAGCTGTGATGGGGGTGTAGTCTTCCCCTGATCACCAGGTCCCCTCCCGCCCCTGAGGTCTTCCAGACTGTGAGAGGGGGCAAGCTGGGCTGAATTTTCATGCACTGGGTCTTTAGTATATAATAAAGTATCTTCAGATTGTTATAAGTGGGGTTAGAAATATAAATTGTGTTCATTATGATGTCATGAAATGAAAAGAGCAGTGATTTTTCAACTGATGTGTGGCAAGAGTTATACTAATGTACAGGAAGAGTTTAAAACATGCATTACCTGACTAATTAGTCAGGGGCATTGACCTCTTTTCTCTTAGATAGTCAAATAAAAAATTACAACAACTAACACAACAATGGCCATCAGGTACAAATTAATCAAAATTATACCTATTTTTTTCATTATGTTGGCAAAAATTATATTTTTGATGTGTCACAGAATCTTAGTAATTAGTTTCTGTGTTCCATGAGATGAAAAGGATGGAAATTTGCTAGAATAGAATAAGCCTAAGTGACTGCTGCCTTATTGTTGCAAAGTCTGGGACACAGGAAGTAAACATGTAATTATGGGATTCATTAATATTTGGTTTCACTTAATATAAATATTTTTAGATATATCTAAGTAGCAAAATAGTTAATGTGGCCTATTCTACAAGCACAGATATTTAGATACAAGTACTATGAAAACTGGTTTTCCTATCTATAAAATTGGCACAGTTGTTTTCTATCAGTTTTGGCAACAGCATTTTTCAATTCATATTTCTCTAGAAATATTTCAAAAAATATTTCTAAAACCGTATGTGTGATCATTCTCAATCACTCTTTCATTTTCCCCCAATTGTCCATCAAAGAAAACATACACACTTATATGCTTCACATCACTGTTTCACATAACTCTATTAAATTAATTTGAATATTAATCTCTATTTCATATTGCTCTATTAAATTTGTTTCAGAAGAATCAGAAATCCATATTTGTTAATCTTCTCTTGTGGTGATTCATTTATATTGCTTCATATATAGCTAACTAACTACTGTATTTTTAAAAATTTTTTTTGTTAATCCTCATCTGAGGATATTTTTCCATTAATTTTTAGAGATACTGAAAGGGAGGGGGGAGAGAGAGAGATATATGGATGTGAGAGAGACACATAGACTGGTTGCCACCTCCACACACCCTGACCAAGGCGAGAATCAGGCCTACAACCTGGGCATGTTTCCTTGACCAGGATCAAACCCTGACCCTTCAGTCTGCAAGCTGATGTTCTATCATTCTGTCCACTAAGCTAAACTAGCTAGGGCACTAATTACTTTATGTGTCAATTATATACATTTGTTATTTTAATCTACAATTTACCATTGGACATCTTGTTAATATTTTAAAGTGCTAAAACGTTTTATTGTTAATAATCTTTTATTTCTGCATGAATTAATTCAGAATATTTTAAAATTTCTGAGACAATTATAATGAGCAGTCAAAATGGAGACCCACTGATAGCTCAAGTGAGCAGTAAAAGCAGTTTCTCCAAAGACTTATTTCTGAGTGTTTTGTGTCTTTCCTTCTTTCTTCCCTTCTTTCTTTCTCTCTTCCTTCTTTCCTTCCTTCTTTCTTCCTTCCTTCCTTCCTTCCTTTTTTCTTTTAAATGTAGTTTTATTGATTTTAGAGAGAAATGGAGAGGGAGAGAGAGATAGAAGCATCAATGATGAGAGAGAATTATTGATGGACTGCCTCCTGCACACTCTAAACTGGGGATTGTGCCCATAACCCAGGTATGTGCCATGACTGGGAAGGGAACCAGGATCTCCTGGTTTATACATTGATACTCAACCAAAGAGTCACACTGGCAAGGTAAGAGATAATTATCTAGGTTTTCTGATACTCAATTCCTTCAAGCTGTGTCATATATATAACATAATATCATATAAATATAACTTAGCCCAGTCTCTACCACTCCACTCCTTCAAAATAATAATAATAATGAAAATATATAGAATTTAACTCAAGCAACTCCCTCCACACAGCTGTAAGTTTTCTCCCAAAGTGTAACCAATATGGTGCTGTAGAAGGAGATTTATATGTTAACTAGAGGCCCGGTACACTAAATTCATGCAAGGGGAGGGGGTACAAGGGGAAGTATCCCTCAGCCCAACCTGCTCCCTCTCCAATCTGATACCCCTCAAAGGATGTCAACTGCCTGTTTAGGGCTGATCCTGGTGGGATGGGGCCTAAATGGGCATTTGGATATCTCTCTCACAATCCAGGACTGCTGGCTCCCAAATATTCACCTGCCTGCCTTCCTGATTGCCCCTAACTGCTTTTGCCTACCAGCCTGATCACCCCCTAACCACTCCCCTGCCATCTTGATTAATGCCTAACTGCCTTCCCCTGCCAGCCTATTTATCCTTAACTACCCTCACCTGTGGGCCTGGTCACTTCTGACAGCCCTCCCCTGCAGGTCTAGTCCCACACAACTGCTCTGCTCTGCAGGCCTGGGTTTCCCCCAACTGTCCTTTCTTGCAGGCCTGGACACCCCCAACTAACTGCCTTCCCCCTGCAGGCTTGATCACCCCCAATTGCCCTCTCTTGCAGGCCTGGTCCCTCCCAGCTGCCCTCCCCTGATGGCCATATTGTGGTGGCCATCTTGTGTCCACATGGGGGCAGGATCGTTGACCACATGGAGGCAGCCATTTTGTGTGTTGGAGTGATGGTCATTCTGCATATTACTCTTTTATTAGATAGGATAGAGGCCTGGTGCATGGGTGGGGGCCAGCTGGTTTGCCCTGAATGGTGTCCTGGATCAGGATGGGGGTTCCCTTGGGATATGGGATGGTTTGCAGGCTGGCCATGCCCCCTGGCGACCCAAGCAGAAGCCCTAGTATCTGGAATTTATTTATCTTCTACAATGGAAACTTTGTCGCTTAGAGAAAATGGAGGCAGCCATTTCTGTTGAGATTTATTTGTCTTCTGTAATTGAAACTTTGTAGTCTCAAGCAGAGGACAAGATAGGCAAGGGCTGCAGAAGCTTCACTTTCTCCATCATTGGGAGAAAAGCTAGCATCTTGCTCTTTCCAGCTCTGTGGCTGCTGCCATTTTTGTTGGGATTTATTTATCTTCTATAATTGCAACTTTGTAGCCTTGAATGGAGGCCTGGGCCTGCCAGAGTGTGTGGAAAGCTTGGCTTCTTTCATTTATAGGGAAACCCAAGCCTTCCTCCAGTTCTCTCTGTGGCCGCAGTCATCTTGGTTGGGATTAATTTGCTTACTCACCCCTCATTGTCTAGAGGGCATGGGCTTGTTGGTGTAGCCAAGTGCTGGTTAATTTGTATATTAATCTTTTATTAGATAGGATACATTTTAGATCTCCCCACCCCACCCTCTTTATTTTCTAGCTCTAAATCCTTTAAACACATTTGAATCTAAAATAGTTTTGAAAATAATGCATAAATACAGGAAATTTTCTTTAGGAATATAATTAATTAGCAACTTATTTGTATTAAATTAGGAAGATCAATAAACTGTAGTCATGAGCTAAGTCTACCTCATTACCTATTTCCTCCACTTACCCAAATCACCCATGATTACATAGGAGTGAGATGTAGTTAGCTTGACTAGGTGTTTAAGTAGAAGGGTGAAACACTTTTATAATCATTAAGAAGCATGAAGTTAATACTTAAAGACCAATTTCTAGAGGTTTGAACTCCTTCAAAATTTTGTGTATCAGTACTTTCTATTATTATTATCATCTGGTTATTTATTTTAATTTAATTTAGTTTATTTTAATTTTATTTTAATGTTGACAGTATTAGAGATGTCCCCCATGCCCCCCAACCTTTACCCACCTTGTCTTAGCCCTTGCCTAAAGTTATCATTAAAAACAGGGCATCTTGGAGCATGCTGCATAAGTATATTGTGCAATATGTTTTGCCATTCTATCAAAATTCTAAGGCTGATCCACCAAAATGAATTTTGACTTGACTTATCACAAAATAGTTGTGAGTAACTAATGTGTAATTATTATAACAAACATGGTAATACAATTTTAATTCATGTCTTTAGTAATAAAGTAGCAAGGTTTAATAGATATTAAAAGTCATATACTCATGAAAACATAATGTGAGATCCTAAATTAGCTTCTAAGACAGGAAAAAAAATACTTCAAGGGAAAAAGCTGATGAAATAAAAATAAATCAGTAGTTTAGTTTTTAGTATTCTATCCATATTATTTTGGTTTTGATCATTTATCATATGGTTCTGTAAGATGTTAACAATAGGAAATCTGGATAAAGGACTTTGGAACATTGCACATTTTGGCAAATATTCTGGAAATCTAAAATTATTTTAAACCATCAAGTTAAAAAAAAAGTCATTGTTATTCAAGTCTACCTTGAGATAGCTCTAAAAGTTTAAAAAAAGTTTTTTTATGATGTGTCATTATTTGCCTTTCTGAAGCTTTCACCCATATATTCTAATTTTATCTCTAGAGACACCATAGAAACAATGAATACCTTCTTTGTGATGGATGGCTTCAGATATTTAAATGGACTTACCATATCACCAAAATGTGAAAATGTCCAAGTTAAACACTCTCTAGTTCTTCAGTTTTATCATGTCAAGGGCTTTTTAATACCTTCATCATTGAGTCCCTTTCTTCCTAAAAGTGAAGGTACAGGGCTTGCTTTTTCCTAAGGGCTGAGCTTGACAGCAGTGCCCCTTCCCAGATGTAGACACACTTGACAGGAACATTTCCTGATGAAGATCCTCTGTGGCTAGGCCTACCAGCAGTGTCTCCATCAGCTGTCAAAGCCTCCTGGAGACAGGAGTTCCAGGCAGCTTGTGAAACTAACTGTGACAGCTCTTGTTAGTGTTAGCTAGTAATGTAAGTAGCAATTCCTCGCGGTATTTAGGGCTTTTAAAAATCTCTGTGGGTGACTGGTATTTTTTAGTAGGTCTTTTGTTCCTCACCATTGTGATAATATACCTAGCCAGAAGTTTCTTAGACCAGGAGAGAGGATTCAGGTGACTATGAAACCCATCGCTTTAATTTACACGGGCTAACAAAATACCATAGACTGGATGGCTTAACCAACAGATATATTTCTGAAGTTCTAGAGACCAGGGAATTCAGAATCAAGGGGCTAGCCATTTTGGTTTCTAGTGAGAGTTCTCTTCCTGATTTGTAGGCAGCTGCCTTCTCCCTGTCCTCACATGGCCTTTCCTTATTGGACACATGGCGATATTAACAAAAAACCACAACATTCCAACCTGCAAAGAATCTTTGTGATTTTTGAGTCAAACTGTCCACAATTGCCTGGAAGCAGAATCTTAATATACATATTGAGATAATGCTCCTGAGAATGGCGGTTTTTCCCTTTGTTTTATACATTATAATCAAAGGAGGAGACAAAAGTGTGTTCCTTACATGAAATCTATTTGTGATAGACTAGGGAATCAGGAGAAAACAAAGCAAGCTGGGAATCCTCTGGGATTGGATGAAAAGTAAAATGATAGGCACATACTTCTTTTACTTAGGTGGGTAGGAGATAATTAACAGTCAACAATTAACATGATAACAATAACAGTGAAGGAATGTATAGTCTTCATCCTGGAGTTCAAGCACATTTGGTTGTTCCCTAAGGCAGTGGTCAGAAAACTCATTAATCAACAAAGCCAAATATCAACAGTACAATGATTGAAATTTCTTTTGGGAGCCAAATTTTTTAAACTTAAACTTCTTCTAATGATTCTTCTTCAAAATAGATTTGCCTAGGCTGTGGTATTTTGTGGAAGAGCCACACTCAAGGGGTCAAAAAGCCTCATGTGGCTCTCGAGCTGCAGTTTGCCCACCACAGCCCTCAGGGACCCGGAAAAAGGGAAGTTACAAGTTATCCTAACATTTCATAGGTATGTTATCTTACTAGTACTGTAGATGCAAAAAGACAATAGGCTCAGTTAAGATCAAAGTTGATTATTGTCAAGGAAGATACTGGGCCAAATATGACTACTCACTATAAATTGCTTTTCAATGAGAGCTTTTTAATTTCACACCATCCTTTGTGGTTACTTGAGTTTGCAAGGCCATCAAGCAGGCCTTCATTCCCTGAGTTAGTCAAATTAGTATGTGGCCCTTTTTTGTCCAAGTGAGAGGACTATGGTGTCTCTTTCTCTCTCTCATTTTTATAATTCTACTTTTATTAAATTTATTGGGGTGACATTTGTTAAGATTATATAGGTTTCCAAGTATAGATTCCATGATACATCATCTGTACATTGCATTGTGCACCCACCACCCAAAGTCAAATCATCTGTCACTGCACACTCCTTTTACCTTCCACCATCCGTCTTGCCACCCTCCTTTCCGCCCCTCCCCGTACCCCCCATTACACCCCCCTTCCCTCTGGCAACCACCACACTGTTGTCTGTGTCTATGAATTTCAGGTTTATATCCCATCTATGAGAGAAATCATATGGTTCTTAGCTTTTCCTGACTGACTCATTGGCCTAGCAAAATATTCTCAAGGTCCATCCACATTGTCACTAATGGTAATATTTTATCTTTTATTATGGCTGGGTAGTAATCCAATGTATATATACCACATATTTTCTATCTAATCAAAGGACACTTTGGTTGTTTCCATATCTTGGCCATTGTGAGTAGTGCTGCAATGAATATAGAGGTGCATATATCTTTGTGAAAGGGGTAGCTAACTAGCTTAATTAGGAAGGCTTAGGAAGTTTTAGGAATAAAAATGGTCCATGGGATGAAATGCATCATGAAGGCTTGAAGGTGCCAGGGTGTTTATATTACTTGTACAGAGAATAAACAGATGCCACAAGTAAATAGAAATATATCTGACCTGAGCAATGAAGATGGCCATAAACCAAGGATAGGGGAATCTCTGGCCTGAGCCTTTAAAGTGACCATAACTTAGGCCAAAAGTAGCCCTGACCTGAGTAGCTGGAAGGGCCATAAGATAAGGCTTTCCCTGCCAACACAACTGGGAGAACTGTAAGGTAAATCCAACTAACACGATAAAGGGGAGAGAAGGTGAGGACCCCACATGGACTTTGAGCTTTGAAAACTAACTCTGTGTAGCACAATGACCAATAAGAAGGGGCCAGGTTTAGACAAAGAACTGCAGCCTATTTAATGGCTCAAGACAAAGAAAGCAGAGGTCACCCTTCTCAGGGGCCCCTCTGTCCATCCAGGAGGGACAGAGTCTCAGGCTTAGAATTTAGAATTAGGTTTTAGAGGAAATGTCTGATTGCAATAAAGTTTCTGTACTTTTCACCTATCATCTTTTGTCCATAGCTTCATTCTTCAAAACCATCAAAACAAGAACCTGGGAATTTAGGATGTTTCAGTTCAATTTTTTCGGTTCATTTGGAAAAAAAATATTTTTGTGTGTTGTTTTATGTTTTGTTTTTCTGTTTGTTTTTTGTTTTTTGACTAGATACACAGAAGAAGGATTGCCGGGTCCTATGGTAGCTTTATTGTTAGTTTTTTGAGAAATTGCCATTTGCTTTTTCATAGTGGCTATCCACATTTACATTGCTACCAACGCTTGCTAATATTTGTCTTGTTTATAATAGCCATTCTAAAAGGTGTGAGGTGATATATCATTGTAGTTTCAATTTGCATTTCCCTAACAGCTACTGTGTTTGAACATCTTTCCATATATTTGTTGACCCTTGTATGTCTTTTTGGGAGAAGTGTCTGTTCAGGTCCTATGCCCATTTTTTAAAATGGATTTTTTGTTGTTGTTGAATTGTATGAGTTATTTATATATTAGGAGCCTGGTGCATGAAACTCATGCACTGGGGAGGGGCCCCACAGCCCAGCCTGCCCCCTCTCACATACTGGGAGCCCTCAGGGGATGCCCTACTGATGGCTTAGGCCCGCTCCCTGTTGGAGCAGTCTGGCTTCCCTTTGCGGGCTGATCAGAGGAAGGTACCAGCCTCATTACCCTGCTACTGCAGCCACTGCCAGTCACCGCAGCCACCAAGGTATTTTCATTAACATGGACTCCAGTCCCTTCACCATGAAAAAACTTTCTTTAGGCATTTTCAAGATGTACCTTTCATAAGATATGACATTTCTTTCTTTATTTTTCCTTTTATCCTCACATGAGGATATGTTTCCATTGATTTTTTCTCCCTTCCCTCTGATTCCACTTCCCAAGCCTACAGCTTCCGCCCCAGGCTGTAGGCTTGGGAAACAGGCACTCCCTGCCCCTCTGATGGCAGGTTTGGCACCTTCCCAAACCTAAAGCCTCTGCCCAAAGCTGTAGGCTTGAGAAGTGGGCATCCCCTGCCCCTCTGATCCCAGGCTCAGTTCCTTCCCAAGCCTATAGCCTCCGCCCAGGCTATAGGCTTGGGAAGTGGGTACTCCTGTCTCCCAGGCCTAAAGCTACTGTGGGATGGCTGGCTGGGAGTGACCTGGGTGCCGAGAAGGTTCCTGGGACCCAGGTATGTATGCAAATTAACCTCCATCTTTATTGGGATAATTTGTGTACTCACTCTGATTGGCTGTGGGCATAGCAGAGGTATAATCAATTTACATGTTTCTCTATTATCAGGAAAGATTTTGGATATTAACCCCTTTCCAAGCTGTTATTTGTAAATAACATCTCCCATTGGTTGTCTTTTTGTTTTGTTGGTGGTTTACTTTGTTGTGCAGAAGCTTCTTAGTTTGATATGAACCCGTTCATTTATTTTTGCCTTTACTTCCCATGACTTGGGGTCAAATTCATGAAATCCCCCGTAAGACCTATTTTTATGTGTTTAGTATCTATTCTTTCTTCTATGTAAAGTATTGTTTTAGGACTTACATTTAGGTCTTTGACTCATTCTGAATTAATTTTTGTATATGGGGAAAAACAGAAATAAATGGAGTAACTGACAGGACCACAATTATAGAAGCAGACCTAACTATTCCATTGACAGCTCTAGATAGATCATCCAAACAGAAAATCAATAAAGAAATATCGGTCTTACATGACACATTAGACAAAATGGATATAATTGACATTTACAGAGCCTTTTATCCCAGAGCATCAGATTATACATTCTTCGCTAGTGCACATGAAACCTTCTCAAGGATAAACCATACATTGAGTCACAAAACTAGTCTCAACAAATTTAAGAATGTTGAAAGCATAAGCATACCAAGGATATTCTCTGGTCAGAATATCAAAAAAATCAACTGCAAAAAGGAAGTAAAGGAACCTGCAAATATTTGGAGATTAAACAGCATACTACTAAAAAAATGACTGGGTCAAAGTAGAAATAAAAAATGAGATCTTTCTCTTTTAATAAAGGCACTGGTTATATGAGACCTCAAAATGGCCTCAGTTAATCTTCATTACTTCCTTAAAAGCTTGATTTCCAGTAAGGTCACCTGGGTAGGGGGCATTAGGGCTTCAGCATTACACATTTTAGGGGAAAATGTAATCCCTGAGCCCTCAAAATCCATGTCCTTCTTGCATGCAACATACGTTTGCTCCATCCCAATAGCTCCGTAAATAGCATGAACTCTAACAAGTTTTATCTAAATCAGGTGGGAATGAGATTCAAATTATTATTCTTCCTAAAATTATTTTTCTCTCCAAGTGTGAAACTGTGAAGCCAAACAAGTTATGTACTTCCAAAATATATAGTGAATGGATATGAGAGTTACCTTCTAATTCATAAAGGAAGAGGTGATGGATCCCAAGCCAATCTCAGTTGTAGCAAGGTAAATGCTATTAGATCTTAAGGTTTGAGAATATTCCTCTTCAGGTTGAAACTCTCCTCCAGGCTGACTGCAGCGGCAGAGTCACCCACATGGTGACTCACATTTGCCCTTCCTCTGCATTTCTTGCAATGAGTGTTCCCTCCCCTGAGGCATGGGGCAGAATCATCCTTCTCCTCTGAAATCACAGGGACCTTCCCTGCCTTTTCCAATATGATATTCCTCACTTCTGGGACCTTACCCAAATGTCTTCAATGTCCATATTTCCAACAGGCCCCTCAAAACTCTGCCAGCCTCTACCAGTTACCTAATTCCGAAGCTTGTCTACATGCTTAGGTATTTGTTATAGCAGCAACCTTTTTTCAGCTACAAAATGAGCATCTCTCGGGATTGTCCAGAGATAGAACCAACAATATATTCCATGTATTTAAAGTGTTGATTCCATTGATTGTGGAGGTTGTGAAGCTCCAAGATCTCAGCTGGCTAGCTGGAGACCCAAGGAACTAAAAATGTTAAGTTCAAATCTAAAAGCCAGCAGGCACGAGCTCCAAGAGGAGCTGATGTTATAGTTGGACTCAAAATGCAGAAAAAGTCCAATTCACTTCTCAGGCACTTGGGCAGCAGGAGTTCCGTCTTGCAAGTTGCAGAGCCAGTCTTTTTGTTCTCTTCAGTCCTTCAACTGATTGATCTGTTTAAAAATGTTATCTTTGGGCCCTGACTGGTTTGGCTCAGTGGATAGAGCCTCGGCCTGCGGACTGAAGGGTCGCAGGTTCTATTCCAGTCAGGGGCATGTGCCTTGGTTGTAGGCACATCCCCCGTGGGGGGTGTGCAGAAAGCAGCTAATCAATGTTTTTAGCACTCTGTCTCTCTTCCTTCCTCTCTTTAAAAAAATCAATAAAATATATATTTTTAAAAAATGTTATCTTTGGGGCCACTAGGAAATTATAAATTTAAGATATTTTGAAAAACATTTCATGAATATTTGAAAATATAAATGTATAAATATGTTAAATTATTATCATTCTAATACTTATCCTTTGTACTTTTATTTATAATCATTTTCATTTAATTTAGTGAATGATTTGTCAATGTTGTATATATATATTTAACATACATAGCATTTTCATTCCTTTAGCAGCTCTGTTTTATGTGTGTTGTAAGTCACTTTTGAAACTTTTTATGTAATTACCATTTTATTGCTTTATTTTTTGGTTTACTTTGTTGAAATTTTATGTTTTTGAAGTTGTTACTTAATTCATGTAACTTTTATTCTCTCATTTTGTTTTTATGAATATTTACCACTACTCTACCTTAACTGTGTGTCATGAATTCTGGTATACATAATATTCATTAACATTTTCTAAAAGATTATTTCTCATTTATTTTTGTTTCCCCTTCTGGAAAACAAGTTGTACTTTTTATAATAAGAATACAAACACATGTAAATATGATTGCTAATATAAATATAAACATATAGACTCGTGAAATAGCTTGTTGATCATGTTATTTCATATTAAATGTTTTGCATGTGTGTGCAAGAGAGGGATTTATTCTAGTACTTAAATAAGAATATAAAAAATTATATTAAAAGTAATGTACTATAGAATAAATTCTACTATATAATAAAATATATACATGTGATAACAATCCCGTATTATGAATTAAATGTTTGTGTTCCCATAAACTTTGTATATTGAAACTCCCAATGTAACTGTATTTGGAGATAAGAACTTTAAGAAAGAAATTAAGGTTAAATGAGATAACAAGGATAAGATCTTTATTGGGTAGGGTTAGTATCCTTATAAGAAGAGACAGGAGGGAGAGCTAGCATGCTCTTGCCCACCACCCACCATTTCTGTCATGTGTATACATGCTAAGGAAGGGCTTTGTGAGAACACAGTGAGAAGTCCATCTATAAGCCACACAGAGACCTCTCAGGATAAACTACATTAGCTGGCACCTTGATCTTGGACTTCCCAGCCTCCCAAATTATGATAAATTAATTTATTGTTTAAGCCATCGAGAATGTGGTATTTTGTTACAGCTACCTGAACAGACTTTGAAATTGCATAATAAAACATGCTTTGGTATTGGCTCCTGATTAATATTAAGATCAACAAAATAGCGTAGAAATCCTAATATAAAACCAAATTTCACATGAAACACTTAAAAGAGTATCTATACTTGAACATATACTATTTAGCTTATAGGTAAAACACATCATTTTGAATTTAGTGATCTCAAATCAAACTTATTTTCCATCAATTTTCTAATATAAAGTCTAGATTATAAAGTGACCTAATAGCATAAACCCATCCTGGGTTGTAGAAAAAGAAATCAAGCCACTGACCGGGAATCCACGTTTCTCCAAATAACAAGAGAAAGTTATTTTAGAGAAAGAAGGCTGATGTCTTTGTCTTATTTTTTGTAAATATATCTTGATCTTCCAATAAATAAACTCTGATATTTGCTAGGAGGAGAGTGCTGTCTATGGATTGGTCTTAGTAGAATGACCATGCTTGAGGATTACTTATAGTAAACAAACCTAGAAACTATGGATTTGTGAGGCATGACCCCTGGAAAATGTCACACAAGCCCTGCAAACATATGGGTATAAAACAAAGGTTCTTCATAAGCCAAACTCCCCCTGTTGAATAAGATGGGTCCCAAGTTACAGTTAGTGACCTCATGTGTCACACTAGACCAGGTGCAATGGTTTGAACATACGACTAGCATACCAAGACACTTTGCAGAATGTGCCAGATCACTCCTACCTTTGCCTTTGATTCTTAAATGATTGTATCTTTCAGAGTATTAAAACTTAATGCAGCAAATTGTCTCTGATTTGTGTAAGTCAGATCTGACAACTGAATTTTGTGTTAGTCTTCACTGGCATTGTGAATTCATACATCATAATGGCTAGGATACTTTTAAGAAGAAAAGTTGGGAATAAGAAGAATGTAATGAGACTCTGACCACAGAATTCTACCTAACCATACTTTGTATTAGGAAAATGATGGGATAAATGCATGTGGAAAATCTTATTTGTGGAATTTGGAGAAAATAGATCCAATGGAACTGGCTAAATACAATTGTTATGCAGTATATGACTGAAGGAAAGATGGTAGAATTTCTATTTGTTGGTTATTACTAATAGCTCTACCCAGTCTAAAATATAAAAAAAAGAATTGAAGACAATGGATGAAAAATATGTAAAGGAAACTAGTTTTCCCTGTCACTGGAAAACTCTCTTAATCTTTTGGCTTAAGAAGCCTTATGACTATGGAGGGATGGGATACTCACAAAGTAACACAATTAAGGCAATCTATTATCTGTATAAACCTATAAGGAGAGTATTCTTTTAAGTAGCTGGATACTTTTAGAGAACAATATTGGCAGAAACCTGGTTAATTATGCAGGCATATATTGGTATAATTAATATTCAGAAGACACATAGTAATTTTTGTTTCTATCGAGTGGGATAGATTAGTTGAGTAGATAGATCCTCAACAGATAGCAAATTTGTATGGATAGGAGTTTTCAGGCATATGCCAGCTAATTTGCAGCAGTAGATAAATACAACTATTGTTACATCTACTCAGAGAAGTAACTGCCCTGTCTTTTCCCACACACAAATGGAATCATCCCTAAGTGGTTGAAATATAATCATCCCTAAGTGGTTAGCAATATAAGTGATTTTATACTGTCTTTCTAATGATCATAGAGACAAACTTAATACTATTGACAGGAATGTTGATCAATGTGGTGATAAGGTGGGCTTCTCAATCTTGGATGCCTTGTAAAAGCTTGCTCTTGGGAAGCGAGGGGAATATTCACCAGGCAGGGGCTTAACTGTCTCAGTTACTGTACAGAGGAACTGAATAACGGGGGATAAAAGCCCACACCTTGCAACAGAAAGGAAACATGAAGATGACACTTGAAAAGACAGGTAAGAAAATGACATATTATTTGGGAGGATTTGTTTATTCATCTTTTTACAATGTAGTGACAAAAAATACATATATAGACTTTTTCCATTAAGAGTTTGACAGCTAATCATCAGTTTGATTGGTGAAGGGACCCTCTCACTCCCTCCTCCTTCAACACCTTGGCAAATTCCCTCTCTATATCCTAGTCTGAAAGATTTCAAATCCAATTATGAACATCATGATTTATAACAGATAATTCTCAAAGAAGGTACTGAATTTATTGCTTCAATTAAAGCCATAGAATGTAAAAAAAAAAAGGAAAAAAAAAAGGAAGAAAAAAAGACTGAATGAAAGGTCAAGATCTTACCGGACTGCTGAGGGTGGAATATTAGGCTGAATTCAATGGTTTGAGGTAAGAGGCTTTTGGGTAGTAAACAAGAGAGGGGGCAACATAGCAAAGCTCACTCAAAAGTGGATTCTATTAAGTAAAATACTAAAGGGGATAGAATTCAAGGGGAGTTTACTGCCTTTAGGAGTACATGGATTAATTGGCCAAGGCCAAGGCTAGACTATATATATGATCAGTGAAAGAAGTACCAGGCTGTTACTTTCAACGTTTCATTTGAATAATCAAAGAACCTCAGGATAAAGTCAATAGCATTTATGTATTAGGAAAATAGGTCCAGAATAAAAATATTTATGGGAATTTGAAGAAGTGGATAATACAGATCACAATCACCACCCATAACAAAAACATAGTTGCAGACCCAGAAATGAGTCAAAGGCTAAATCTGATGCTTGGTTATATCCTGAAAGCTAGCTACCTGGTTGTAGATGTCTGGATAATTAGACTTTGCATCTGATGGATTAAGGGATGACATAAACCCATGCACCAAATCATCAAACTATGAGATCACTGTGCCGAGGAATTCTGCCTTATAAACAGAAAGAGTGTTACTCAAAAACAACTGTAAGTAAAACTTCTCAAGGGCAAGAGTCAAGGGGTTGTGTTAGAGCTCCCCTCTAGCCTGGAGTAGGGGTTAATCTAAATCCCTTTCTACTCTAGCCTTTGCTTATCCCCTAACAGAACCAGCTCGGTAGAAAGGAGTTTAAGGCCTTTAATAGCAAACTCTCTCAATTTGGCTGACCTGGATGAATTTCTTTCTAAGCAATACATATTGAGGTGGGTAACTCACAGCTGCAATTCACAAAAATGAACAAGAAGAGACAGTATTATATGGCGGTGCCTTACTGCCCCTAGAGCAATGACCTCATTGGAATGGGCCATTGAAATTCTTCTTACTTAAAACAGGTTGCAAAAAGTATGGCTTTGTTAGTTAAATTGATGTGTGTTGAATTTGAATATTAAAGGCAGATTTCTAAAATCACGGTGAAAGAGAATGAAATTGCACAACTATATAACTTTACCTCCTCTAAACAATTTTTTTTCTTTTGTTTTCCTGACCTAGCGGTCCCAGACCTGAAATTAAATAAGTATTCCATTCCCAAGGAAGTTGACGCCCCAAATATCACATCAATAACATTATTTTTGACAATGTGCATTCCACAGATACATACCTTAGGGTTGGGTCATAAACTTACCTCATCCAGCCTCATTAAGGCTTCTTGTGAATTCCCCTATTAGGAAGTGACAGAGGCAGATCTCTTTTGTTAAAGCTCATGCTATGTCCCTCGGAGCAAGTGGGGATCTGGAGCCCTTTCCAGTAAAAGTACTGTTATTATTAACTTGTACTAAATAAAACACCTGCTCAACTGGAAAATTTGATTTAGAGAGAAGATAGAATGCATATAGTCAAAATTACCTTGTTTTCAGGGTGAATTATTATTTCCCAATGAAAGATTCAAATTATGATTGTCTTTTGGTTAACTGGCATATCATACTGTAAAAAACTTGGGAGAAAATCTGGGGCCAGAGCTGTGTCCAATGCAAAAATTGAAGACAAAGATTGCCCCCAAATCTCCCAGTTTCATCTGACACTCTATCTATGCCTGCTCTTTAAAGTATATTTTTACTGATTTCAGAGAGGAAGGGAGAGGGAGAGAGTCATAGAAACCTCAATGATGAGAGAGAATTATTGATTGACTGCCTCCTACACACCATACACTGGGGATCTAGCCTGCAGCCCAGGCATGTGCTCTGACCTGGAAATGAACAGTGACCTTCTGGTTCATAGGTTGACACTCAGCCCCCGAGCCATCTCAGCAGGGCAAGATGCATGCTTTTTCATGTTATTGCTAAAGCTTGATCCTGGGTAAGAGCTCTGATTTGGATAAATCTGATTTGATAATCTTATCCTCTGTATTCACTCACATACACAAATCTATTTCTTCCTTTATATAAACTAGTTACTCTTCCACACACAAATTGGATTTTTCTTTGTTTTTGAAATTTAAATATTACATTCAGATTGTTAAAATTTTGGAGGCACATTTCATTCATATAGTCTTGCTTTTTGCCAGGCTTTTTAATTTAGAAATCCAAGTTTAGTTTGCTTTTTTATTTGCTTCCATATCATACATGAAGTTCTAAAAAAGTTATTTTGCTTATTATAATCCTTTTTTTTCCTATTATAACATTTTCAATTTGCTCTAACTTTATTCTTCTTTACTTATTTCAGTTCACTTTAAAATATCTTCCCTTTGAGAAAAGAATATACCCTTGACAATATTGCAACTTCACTACTTTGATTTGTTACACCATTAAATTGATTACTCTCCCTCTTCAAAATGTGTTTAATAAACTGGTCATATTTTTTTAACTTTGGTGATATTTTCTGATTTAACAATTTTCTCTTCTAATGAGTTTTTTATGTTTATAGTAAAAAATGATAAAGAATTCCTAAACATAATAATGCTTGCATTAATTCAATTATTAACCTACTTCTCAGATTTTTTTACTTAAAATAATTCTTTCATCTTGCTAATTATCCCTTTAAATAAAATCTACTTGATTATTATTTAACATTGAGATGAATTTAGTTGGTGTTTTAATTTATATACAAATCATTCAGAACTAGGTAAGGGATAAAGAAAATGTTAGAATATAAGTTAGTTTAATTTTTCCAATTCATTGAGTCAACTAAGATGAGTAAATAGAGAATACTTTCCAGGGATGTCAGTGGCAGAGCCATTGCTTTTATGATGAAGAACTATTTAAAGTTTGGGGTAGCTGTTAACAGTAAAATGGTACTGTTTTCTCTCATTTATTCCTCTTTTTGTGAAAAAGATGAGACATGGTATTCTTCCTTAGTATGGCATCCAATATCAGTGAGTGCACTAACTCCAATATGTACTTCTACTACAGATATGTATTATAATCTTTATGTTCTATAAAATCAGTGTTTACAATGATACTCTAAGAGGGGTTCCAGAATTAGATCGCATTACCCAAGTTACCTAGAAGTAGGATTAGTTGCCTAGATGCATTACTATATTCTAAATTCACATCCTAAGAAAATTACTATCATCTTCACTGAAAACATAATTGCTTATTAAGAACCACACATTTGTGCAAATGACTACATGTATTATTTCAGTTAGTTTTCACAACCTTATGAATTAATATAGCTGCTATATTATAGCAGATAATTTATGGTTGCCTTCTTAGCAATAATGAACCTCTTTGTCTTCTAACCTCCCTCCCCTACTTTTCTAGAAATTGAGCCTTGTCCAGGAATGCTACTCCACTTCTGGTTCACAGTGTGAAGTCCTTTCTGTAGGTTAAGATAATCAGAATTGCCCACTTACCTGACAAAACTACATTATTCTAGGGTGGGCATCTGACCTTATCTGATCCAATCATAGTAAATTTAGATCATCTTCTGGGAAGATAGGACATGTCCTAGGGACAAAATGCTACAGTGTTTTAAGGACTAAAATTTGCACAGTCATTTTTGTTATTATAAAGAGTACATAAAGTGCTTGTACTTTATTAAAGGCAAAACTCAGAGGAGCAAATAATAAAAGGACACAGAACTCTGTCTTGTGAAATTTTGGATCAAAATGTGCCTTATTTAGTTGTTTGTTTTTTTTAAGATTATGTTATTTATTTCAAAGAGGTAGGCCTTTGGTGTAAAAATTATTCATTTACATAACACCAAAATATCTTTTCAAACATATAACCTGCTAGTCCCCTACACAAATTCCTCATTACAGTCAAATAATCTTCCCATTATCTTCCATAAGATCCCATTTCTCTATTTTCACTCACTTAGCTCTCCATGCTTAAATGCATATTCTTTAAAGCCAAACTCCTCTATAAAACCTATATAAATTATACTTCTCCATAATAAGTAGTCCTTCTTTAAATTCCTACAGCATTTAATTACACGGTCATTCACTTAGCACCTGTGCACATTTCATCTTACATTAATAGCTCCCTATATATATGTCTTTATCATTTAAATGTTAAGCTTTTTATCTCAGGAATCATGTTTTAAATTTCACTGATTTTACTAACCACTTGAACAGAGTTTCATATACAGTGGTACCTTGAGATACGAGTGCCCTAACATACGAGATTTTTAAGATACGAGCCATCGAGCAAGCAATTTTGGCTTTGGAATACGAGCAACATTTGAGATAGGAGTAATCGTGTGGATCGGCCGGCTGCACACGACCCACCAGTTTACCTCGACTCGAGTGTCTCATAGTTTCCCACGCCTCAAGGTTACGGAATGAATTAAACTCATATCTCAAGGTACCACTGTATAAACATATATACTGGTAAACCATTGAGATGGTTTCTAAAAATCTTCCTTACTTTCTGTTCACCATAGATAGAGGAAGTGACTATAGCTTTATCCAAAGCAAAAAAGAAGTCAGATGGCAATACAATTAAAAACTTAAGTAAACAAAATCAAGTGTTCATTTAACTATAAATAACTATGATATGGATACTAATAAGCCTACTAATTTTTATAATAGTGCTACTTATTTATTTATTTATTTTATTTTATTTTTATTTTTTTTTCATTAAGGTATTACATATGTGTCCTTATTCCCCCATTGCCCTTCCCTCCCCACTCATGACCTCAGCCCCTTGGTGTCTGTGTCCATTGGTTAAGCTAATATGCATGCATACAAGTCCTTTGGTTGATCTATCCACTTTACCCCCACCCTGCCCTACCTTTTCTCTGAGGTTTGGTGGTCTGATTGATGCTTCTCTGTCTCTGGATCTGTTTTTGTTCATTAGTTTATGTTGTTCATTAAAATCAGTGCTTTACAAATGTATGAGATAATATGATATTTATCTTTCTCTACCTGGATTATTTCACTTAGCATAGGTAAGAGATCCAAAGTGCAAGAAAGGCCAATAGATTTTATTTACTTTTTATTTATTGATTTGAGAGAGAGAGATCAATTTATTGTCCCACTTATTTATGCATTCATTGGTTGTTTCCTGTATGTGCCCGACCAGGGATCAAACCCAAAACCTTGGTGTATTCAGGCAACACTCTAACCAACTGAGTACATTTAGTTTTATCTCCAATTTTGTGAAGTTAGATTATCAATTTTTGGGGGGGTAGGGACCAAAAACTTGAATTGAGTTTTATTTTTGTAACACAAATAGATAAACTGAGCATGAGAGAAAATTAATAACTTGCTCAAGTATGCATACCAACAGGTGGTAAAATTGAATGTTGAATTCAGGTTGATTTCTTCATCCATTTGTTTCAACATTTCCAAATACTACGCTAGGTAGAAAATGCAGAGCTTGAAAATAACGCAAATTAATATAATTAGCTTATTTATTTATATCTTATTTAATTTCTATTTTTGCATGTACTTAAATTTGTACAGGGTAGCTTAGTGTGGCAACTCTTTCACTGATTAAGCCTTAATTAATTATTTTTGGAGTTCCCAGAGTTTCCTTGTACATGTTGTAAAAAGTCCACTGAGCTATCTCATTGTCCAATTTTGTTTCTTTCCCCTTAAGCTCTTTAATAACCCCGCTATATATCCTGCCATTTTTTACCATTAAGTTCGGTAATTTTTATCCTATTTCCTGCATATCTTTGATGCTTTTTCTTGTTTCTCTGCCAGCCTACTTGGTGTTCTATAGCAGAAGAGCAGAAAATGACCCTTTACCATAGAAGAGTGTTGCTTGAAAACCTGTGTCTTATAAATTTTCTCCCTTAAATGCAACGCCTCTTAAAATTGTGAGATAGAGTCAATTTCATTCATGTGTAATCTATGGCAAATCACAGGTTTTCTACTCCTATTTTAACCTAAATGCATCAGAAATTTCTCTTTTTCCTCCAACAAAGACCCACATACACTGACCTCTTAAGTACACATCAGATCCTATACAATAAAAGCCTAATATGGAAATCGACCAAAGAGTGGAACGACTGGTGACTGGTTCCTATGATGCACACTGACCACCTGGGGGCAGACACTCAACACAGGAACTGCCCTCAGTCTGCAGGTCTCAGGCCAATCAAGGCCAGTGACAGCAGGCTCCCCACTCCCAAGAGCCCCATGGGTCACCCCACAGATTGGCCCTGATCATCAGCCAGGCCTAGGGACCCTACCCATGCATGATTTTTGTGCACCAGGCCTCTAGTCATTTATAAGACACTAGAGGCCTGGTGTGCACTGGGGGTGGGAGGGGAGGAGGGGGTGTCCCTCAGCCTGGCCTGACCCCTCTTGCAGTTCCAGAGCCTTTGTGGGAAGTCTGCCTGCCAGTTTAGGCCCACTCCCCAGGGAGTCAGACATACAGCTGTCAGAAATCCCTCTCACAGTCCAGGACCCCTTGTTCCTTACCACCCGCCTGCTCGCTGCTCTTCATGATTTGGCTCAGTGCTCTTTGGCACTGCCATAGAGGCAGGAGAGGCTCCTGCCACCACCACTGCACTCGCCAGCTGTGAGCCCAGCTTCTGGCTGAGCGGAGCTCCCCCTGTGAGAACGCACTGACCCCTGCGTTGAGCATCTGTCCCTGGTATTCAGTGTGCATCATAGCAATGGGTTGTTCTGCCGTTCCGATGCGGACATCAGAGGGACTCATTTTGGGAATCTGCTTCAGTTGCGTAATAAAAACAAAACAAAACACTATTATTGCGATGTGTATTCAAAAACATTGAAACCTTGGGTTGATTTGAAACAAAGAATTCTATAAAAGGCCTTTATAACTAAACACTATAAGAATCAATAAATATGGGCAGCTTTTGTTGCAAATTTTTGCTTTCTAAATGCCTCACCAAAATTAAAACCCACTATATTTTATATTTGAATAAATAAAGCTATCGAATAAGCAAAATGATGATCCCAAATTAACTAGATAAAAGTACATCATAGAGAAACTTTTCACCTTAGCAACAATGAATTTGGTTAACAGTAAAGGAATTGTGACAGTGTATGCACTAACATGATATGTACTAATGTTAAGACCATAAAGTCTCTCAAAAATTACCATTTATGACAGAAAAGAGAGTAGACACTGTGAGTGCCCAGAATAGCCATGTGTTTTAAAAAGCAGCAGAGCATAAAGTGAAGGCTACAGAGAACAAAGAAGGCATGTGGAAGGAGAGTATCCTCACATATTCACCTGAAAACAAAGAGTATGTTGAATAAATATGTAGTGCCTCGAGTGCACATAAAAATGAAACAGAAATATTGAACATCTTTATGGTTTTATGCAACATAAACTTGGTTTTTCATTGTTTAACCATTGACATATCTCCATCATTAACTGTTTGCTCTCACTGTGCAGTAATAGGAATTAGTCAGACACTAGTAGGAGAATCATAAGATCAGTTTTCTAATTCTTGCATTAAAGAAGTGATACAACTTATATGAATAGTGATGGTGAGCCTTTGTGTCCTCACTTATTGATTTTTATTTAAATGTTTACACGTGCATGAACTGACTCAGATGCCCTCCCTCTGAGCTCCAGCATAGGTTGCAGCAGCTGGAAATACACCACAGACACGCAGTGAGGAACTGAATTGCTTGGCATCAGGGCAAGAGCTGCAGGGGAGCTTTCTCTCAGAAGGACGTGCTGGCAGAAGCCATTGTTCCTACAATGAAGTCTTCCCTCAGAGAGCCAGCAGTGGGGGCGCCATCTTATAAGAGGCTCCATCAACCTAGCTCACACTGTTTGGCCCACCCTGGTGATTCCCTGATACTCTGCCCGCCCAGCGTTAGGGCCCACACAAGCTGTTTCCCATGGCTCTACCACAGGAACGGCCTGTCTTGACTCAGGCTTCACATTTTCCTAAAATCTCTCAAGCAAGTAGCATCTGGCCTCAGTGGACCCTGTAACCTCTTGCTAAATGTGCCCAGGCCTGGCATTAGGGGCTTGACTTAGCCTGGGCACCTCCAAACCCAGCACAAGTAGCAATTATATGCATATTGCTTTGAAGCAATGAAGGCCTGGCAGGGTGGACATGGATTAAAGGGGTCTACCGGGGGAAAAAGGGGAGCATCTGTAATACCTTCAACAATAAAGATAAACAAATAAAAACTGGAGAACAATAACAAAGAGTAGTGCTACAACTTACATGAAGTACTTGTGAACCTTTGTTTCCTCAACTATTGGTTTTCATTTATATGGTTATATAATTCCTACATATCCTACTTTATGTCTAATTTTGAAAAATAAAATATAATAATTCATGTGAAATGCTTTTTAAATCATAGGGTGCTTTGTTTGTACATGATTCTGTATCAATATACTAAAATAGCACTACAATTGAGATTGCAGACATCTTAGCCATACTGATCTGCTGAAAAAGTTTGGGTAAGTGGCCAAGAGTTATTATTAATGCTAGTTTTACATCTGTACAAATTGTCATCAACTTCACAGTGTAATGTGAACAGGATTTCAGTGACAGCTAGAGACCAAGGGCATGGAGAATTCTGCAGAAATACATTTATAGTTATAAGGTAAGCCAACTCTTCAACCCAATAGGAAAATAATAAATGTGTATGTAATATTCGATTATTCAAAACATATTCAAATGTAATTAAATGTGCCTTTTACACAATTATTTGGCCATGTTTATTATTATATTCATATGCTCATTAAAATAATATGCACTATCTAGCATTCATCAATTCACTTATCTAACAGAAAGAACCACACAAAACTAGAGCTAGAGATTGAAATCAGTAATGCACAGGTCCAGTGTTTTGTGCTTGGACTCACTGTTGTAAAATAGCTGTTAGAGCTTCTCCCTCACATAATTTCCATTTCCATCCACTAAAAGTTATTTTCATGATATTACTTTCATTGTTACTTAGACCCCCATCATCAACACGGGTTTTATTGGGACAACATTTGCTGTTCTAAGTAATATATCACTTAATCTGTGAGACACTCATGGGCTCAAAAACCAATCCCAACATGGATTTCTAAGTTTTATAATGGGAATTTTATAAAGATCAGGCACCAGCTCATTTTATTACAAATAAGTCTTGAATGCAATATTCAAATTTCTGTAACTCTTGCTGGCTATGCTAACTGGTTGCATCAGTTTTCTGCTTGAATAGTTAAAGATATTTTAGACTTCTTTGGAAGCTAGGAAAAACCTAATGAGTGAGTTTATTTTTATTTCTTTGGCCTGTTTGTGAATATCCATTTTCACTGTATTATTTTCTAACCATTGTGTATTTCCCAAATATTGGCAGTTTAAATAGGATTGCAAAAGCCAAATTCTTTCTCAAATAGGAAAAAAATTCATTTGGTGTGTGTGTGTGTGTGTGTGTGTGTGTGTGTGTGTGTGTGTGTGTTTGTTGTTGTTGTTTTCCTGGATCTTCATAAATTTTCAAGAAAATTATTAAAAGAACAGTTTCTCCATACTCTAAGTTAGAATAGTGGAAAATAACACTTTTAAGCATAATGTCTTTCTTTTAGTTCATAGATAGAGAATCCATCGAATTGTGGGAATTTCTGTATTTTATATAAGTGGAGCATCATTTCCTTAGACTTTGAGGCTAATCGACCTTTTAAGTGTCAACTCCCATGACAGGGATATTAATAAATAGGGTCTTTTGGACCCTTGAATTCTGAGTCACACTTTCTTCTTGATTTCTACAGGTCTCAGTGTTAAGTATGAACACAAGACCCATTAGGTATCCAGCGTTAAAAGTATTTACATGAAGCTATTGCTTCTGGAAGCAGCCAGCCTTCCCTAGCAGATGGATGAGATAGTCTGTCATAAGATGACTGGTTTCAATAATTAGGAAATATGGTATATGATGCATTTAACTTAGGTTAATAATTAATTATACTGGAAGTTCACTTTATAAAATTCTAACGGCAATGCATGGTCCTAAAGATTTAAAGAGTGCAATTATAAATCTGATGATTTTCCCTTTTACTATCATGTTATGTGGGTATTCAGGAACTTTGATAACAAGGGACACATAATATGATTCCTTTTTGTGGAATTACTGCACCATGTGTGTATTACTCTGCAGTTCAAATGCAGGCTATATAGCCTGAACAGGTGCAAAGTGATGAGCTCTTTCAGAAGCTCTCCACACATTTCGGGGCTGGTTGAGAACCGTTAGATGAATATGATCCTACCTTGCCAAGAGGAAATCTCCCCAAATAGGACCAGATGTTAATATGGGCACACTGTTCTGTAACAGTAAAACTTATATTTAAACATTTATAGGAACTTTCTTTTCCCCCCAAAAATGCTTCAACTCTATTTTATGCAAAAGTCACTTGGCTGCTGAATTTCTGTCATTTCAAAGTAACCAATAAACTGTTACATAATAGAAAATGATAATAGTTTAGAAAATAATATCTTTGAATTATTGAATGTGGCTCTCAAAGGCTTATGCAGGTTGGTTTTAAAAACTGGATTAAAAGTAATACTATAATAAAAATTACATGAAACCCATATAAACAGCATGAGGGGGAAGTATATAAAACCACTTTCTTGTATTTTTATTTGTTCATTATTATATTGTTTTCCATATGAACACAAATCTAATTTTTAAAATAGCCTTTATAGAAAACGGATCATCAAGACTATTAATACTGTTAAGTTGACTTCCAATTAATTTTAACTAATAATTTCCACTGCTACAACTTTTTTATTTATTTAAATGTACTCTGGAAAGTGTATTTCAAAGCTTTTTTTTTTAGTCAAATAAAACTGAGATAAATTATTTTCAGGGCATTATATTAATATTGAGTTGTCACTAGCTTTCACTAGGTTTGGAATACTTCTTAGCTGTTTGAGATGACTCTTTCCCTTTAATAACTAAATTTATTAATATTAATAGTGATGAACAAGAAGTGTTTCAAGTCTATTTTATTTGTGGAACACTAGTACGCATAGCATATTTTGAAGACATTTATCAATTTAAATTAATATTCCAGAGACTGCCATTTACACAGTTTTAGATATGACACTATTAAAATTTAATTTTAGAAATTGATGAGTGAATATTAGCACATATATATGAGTGAATATTAGCACATATATATTTCCTCCTCAGACTATTCCAAAAAATTCAAGAATAAGGAACACTTCTCAGCTCATTCTATGAAGCCAGCATCAAATTAATACCAAAACCAGATAAAGATAACACAATGAAATAGAATTTTAGGCCAATATCCCTAATGAACATAGATGCCAAAATCCTCAACAAAATTCTAGCAAATCAGATCCAGCAGTACATCAGAAAGATCATACACCATGACCAAGTAGGATTTATCCCAAGAATGCAAGGATTGTACAATATCCACAAATCAATAAGTGTGATACATCGCATAAACAAATTGAGATATAAAAATTACATATTCATATAAATTGTTGCATATATGATAAACACATAGCTAACATCATACTCAATGAGCAAAAACTAAAACCATTTCTCCTAAGAACAGGAACAAGACAGGGATGCCCACTCTCACCTCTCCTGTTCGACATAGTACTGGAAATATTAGCCAATGCAATTAGACAAGAAGAAATAAAAGGCATCCAAATTGGAAAAGAAGAAGTAAAGGTGTCTTTATTTGCAGATGCTATGATATTGTACATAAAAAACCCGAAAGACTCCATCAAAAAACTAATAGACTTAATAAATAAATTCAGCAATGTAGCAGGATACAAAATTAATACCAAGAAATCTATGGCATTTCTACACATCAATAGTGAACATACAGAGAGACTAAAAAAGCAATCCCAATTACCATCACACCAAAAAAATTAACATTCCTAGGAATAAACTTAAGGAGGTAAAAGACCTATTTGTGGAAAACCACAGGACACTGAAAAAAGATTTAGATGAATATGTAAACAGATGAAAGAACATACCATGTTCACGGATTGGGAAAATCAATAAAATGTCCATACTACCCAAAGCAATCTATGGATTCAATGCACTCCCCATTAAAATACCAACGGCATATTTCACAGACCTAGAAAGAACTCTCCAAAAATTCATCTGGAATAAAAAAAAAAAAAGAACCCAATTAGCCACAGCAATCCAGAGAAAGAAGAACAAAGTAGGTGGGATCTCAATACTAGATTTAAAGCTGTAAAACAAAGCCACTGTTCTCAAAAGAGACTGATACTGGCACAAGAACAAACATACAGACCAATGAAATAGAATAGAGAATCCAGATAATGACCCACACCATGATGCTCAATTAATATTTGACAAGGAGGCACAAACAAACAATGGAGTCAAGACAGTCTTTTCAATAAACGTTATTGGGAAAATTGGACAGATACATGCAAAAATAAAAAATGAAACTAGACCACCAACTTACACTATACACAAAAATAAACTCAAAATGGATACAGAACTTAAACATAAGATGGGAAACTATAAAAATACTACAGGAATCCACAGGCAGAGAAATTTCAGACATATGCCAAAGCAATTTCTTCACCGATACTGCTCCTAGGGCAATGGAAGCTGAAGAGAAAATAAACAAATGGGACTACATCAAAATAAGAAGCTTTTGCACAGCAAAAGAAACCATCAACAAAACCACAAGAAAGCTCACTATATGGGAGAACACATTTGCAAATGTTATCACTAATAAAGGTCTAATCTCTAACATCTCCAGGGAACTTATACAACTTAATAAAAAGAAGATAAATGATCCAATAAAAAATGGGCAATGGACCTAAACAGAATCGTTTCAAAAGAAGACAGAACAAAGGCCAAGAGACATATAAAAACATGCTCAAAGTCGCTAATTATCAGAGAGATTCAAATCAAAAGGACAGTGCTGTACCATCTCACACATGTCAGAATGGCAAACATCAACAAATCAACAAAGGACAAGTGCTGGTGAGGATGTGGAGAAAAAGGAACCCTCCTGCAATACTGGTAGGAATGCAGACTGGTGCAGCCACTGTGGAGAACAGTATGGAGTTTCCTCAAAAAAACTAAAAATGGAACTCCCATTTGACCCAGTAATCCCACTCCTAGGAATATATCCCAAGGAACTAGAAACACCAATCAGAAAGGATATATGCACCCCTATGTTCATAGAAGCACAATTCACCATAGCTAAGATTTGGAAACAGCCTCAATGTCCATCAGCAGATGAGTGGATTAGAAAACTGCGGTACATCTACATACTGGAATACTATAAAAAAATAAGGAATTCTTACCATTTGCAGCATAATAGATAGACTTGGAGAGCATTATGTTAAGTAAAATAAGCCAGACAATGAAAGAAAAATACCACATGCTCTCACTCATTTATGGAAAATAAAGAACATTATAACTTGATGAGTAAAAAGATAGATACAGAGGCAGTAAATCACTGAACAGACTGTCAAATTACAGCGGGAAGACTGGGGAATGTTGGAGAGGGAAGGACATAGATCAATCCACGGACTTGTATGCATGCATATAAGCACACCAAAGGACACAAGACACTGGGTAGTGGGGTGGGATGAAGGCATACAACAGTAGGTAGGTGAGGCTGGGGTGGGATGAGGGCATACGAAAGTAGGTAGGTGAGGCTGGGGGAAGGTCAATGGAGAAAAAAAAGGAGATATATGTACTAATATATGTAATATTTTAAACAATATAAAAATAAAGAAATGCAAAAAAATTAAATAAGTAAAACAAATAAATAGCTTAAAATAACTTTTCATCTAATATGATGATATATAAATATATGATATATATTTGAGTAATTGAAAGTTTAAATTATTTAGAGACCTTTTTATAAACTCAAGTATACTTCTTTAGATAAGTATACAAAATTATATTATGCTAAATGCTAAATATTTGCCAAATTATGGTAGGCATTTAATGTCAGAATGCCAGGGGGAGTATTAAGTACTATGTTAAGGCAAGATTGTTAGGGTCAAAAATTGTCCGTAATGGGAGTCCTTTAAAGAACAGATTGTCATTTCATGATTTACATTTCAGTCTTGAATCCACTTTGAGTTTATTCTTGTGTATATGTTTTTGCATGTTTCTATTCAATTTCACAACACCATTTATTGAATAGACTATCTTTAACCCATTGTGTATGCTAGATAGTTGGTATTCAAAGTGCCAATATAAAATGACATTAATCAACTAGGGATTTGAAGATAAATTATTTAAAAGATTAATAAATACTGTAACTCAGAACAACAAAAGGAGAGGATCTTAAAATTATGTTTATATCCAGCCTTCCTAAACTTTCAGCAATTCCTTTGTATTTAAAGACTATATATTACTAGCACAAAAAACATGCATAACATTTTAATTTGACATTTATTAATTTTTGTCTTTGTTAGTCACTAGTAAATTGTAAACTATGTGGCAAAAGTAGGTTTATAGTTCTTGGTATGGAAGATTATAAAATGATTAATAAAAAGTAATACAAGAATAAACTGTGTTTCACATATCCCCATCTGTAATCCTCTTTTGCCCCACCTGACACATCATTTGTTCCATAATCACAATGTCATTCTTAACAAGTTCTGTATTGCTTCTCTAAATCCTGAGTTATTGAGCCTTCTCAAGTATTATATGATAATTATTTAAATTATTATTAAGATGACAGACTCAAGAGAAGCAAATTGAATTTAAGAAAAAAACATGGCTAATAACAATTACTCTTTGAGCACATAATATATTACAATGACATTAAATACTTTCCTTCTATTTTGCATGAATGCAAGAACTGGGCACTGCAACATATTGCAATATAAAAAAAAAGAATGGCTTGCCTGATGTGGCTCAGTGGTTGAATATCGATCTATGAACCAGGAGATCATGGTTTGATTCCTGATTAGGGTACATGCCCAAGTTGCAGCCTCAATCCCCAGTGGATTGGGGGAGAGGGGAGATTTTCTCTCATAATTGACACACACACACACACACACACACACACACACACACACACCTCTCACTTCCCCTCTAAAATAAATAAAAATATGTATTAAAAAAAGCCCTAGCAAGTGTGTGGACTGAAGGGTCCTGAGTTTGATTCTGGTCAAGGGCATGTACCTTGGTTTCAGCTCTTCCCCAGCCCCGGCCCTGGTCAAAGCACATTCAAGAGGCAACCAGTTGATGTGTTTTTCTCACATTGATATTTCTCTCTTTTCCTCTCTCTTCCATCCTCTCTAAGATAATATTTTTAAAAATGGATTATTAGAACTTAATAATATTGAGGTGAGATAATTTCAAGTGCAAATTTAAATTTACTTGGGGAATATTGAGGAAGTAGTGAATTTTAATGTGTTAAAAAATAACTATAGTCAGTTGACTTTTTTTTTTTTTTAGCCCTCACTGCAGAATCAGAAGGATGCAGTTCTGACCATTCACTGTGGAAAAAAAAAAAAATTCCATCAAAGAATGAAAAATAATTTGGACTAAAGTCTTTACTCCTACTATTAAGAGGGTTGGTTCCTTGGGAGGGAAAATTAGAAAGGTAGACATACCCATGATAGGAAGATGAGATATAAATTGACTATATTTTATTAGTAGGAAATGATAATGTGACAGTTTTCTTAATCCTGTTAATATAAAAAGTTTCAATTTATAAAATACTGAGTGATGAGTTTTTCAATTCAATGACAAAGATCATCCAGCAATTTCACAGAGTTAATCCAAATGTACTATTCTATTATATGAATATTCAACTCTAGGTAAACAGGTATAATGTATCAAAACTACATTTAGAGTTTTATCATAGAAAATAATATAAAGAGCAGAAAGAGTTAACCTGTTTATATTGAGAATCTTTGGCACTGATTTTTTTTTCTTCAAATGGAAACAAAATTTAACACTTGTACCAAATGAATAGCTTAAGGAACATTCATTTATCTTCTAAAAAGTGACCAATTATTGTTAATGAGTGGCTTACTTTTATCTTAATCCCCTAATATTTAGGTTTTAGAGAGAACCATTTAACTACTACATCCTGCTTAACCCCTTACTATGTAATTACTTTGTGTTTTCCCTTAAAAAAACAACTTAATTCAGTCTTCTATTTCCTCGTTGAAACAGGCAGTAATTCTCTCTTTGCTTTTGAAGTCAGGGAACTTTTCAGATATATTTAGAAGATTCTGAAAGTGTTTCAGAAAGTGTAAACAGGACTGTTAAATTAGGAGAGAAATGCATGAGAAATTTAACATGGTCACAATTTACTATAGAATTTCTCTAAAGAAGAGAATTTCAAGATTACCAGTCACCTAACTTGCAAATTTATTTACTGCTAAACTCTGTTGTTGAAAATATCCTCCTTGGTTTCTAACCAGGAGTATCTTTGAAAGAAAATTATCTATAGTTTGAAAGCACTGTAAAGGGGACAAAATGAATTCAAATTAAAAAAAAAATGGGTCCATTTTTTAAAAATATATGTTTTTTATTAATTCCAGAGAGGAAGAGAGAAAAACATCAATAATGAGCAAGAATAATTGCTCAGCTGCCTCTTGCACACCCCACACTGGAGATCGAGCCTGCAACCTAGGCATATGCCTTGACTGAGAATCTAACATGACTTCCTGGTTCGTAGGTCAATGCTCAAACACTGAGCCACATTGGCTGGGCCATCAAATTTTTATAATGATGTAACAGTATCTTTACTGAAGACACACTTTTTTCTGTTATTAATATTATTTTGTTGAATTTTCCTAAACTATTTCAAGAGATTCCTTAGGAAAAAGTGAACTTGGAAAAGAAAGTTTTCAAACTTTGCCAATCAATGCTCCTCCTCTATTGCCACAGGGGAGAATGTTTCTTTATAGCATGGGGATTGGTGTAGCAACCATTCCTCTGATAAAAGAATCCAAACTGGGAAGTAAATATTGTGCAGCAAATGATTTTACTGTTGTCTTCTCAAACTATCTTGAGGGCCATCGTCAACAAGAGACACAGTCCTTGATTTATAGGTGAAGCACTGCATTTATTTTTGTGAATGTGATTTTGCAGGAACTTTTAGAGCTTTCCGAAAATTGAGGTGTTTAGGTCACCTTGTATAAACTCCTTGCTTTCTCTAATGACCTTCACTACCACTTGAACCCTATTCTATTTTCATTCTGGGAATAGCAGTTCCCTTTTTGGGTGGGAACCTCTGCTTCCCAGAGTTATTATTTATTCCTAGACTAGATCCTGCCTATCTCCCAGGTCTTCACTACTATGGCTTGAAACCCACTGGAATTGGACCTTGGAAAGTGGGGCTCCAGTGGCCAATCACTCCTCATGCTCTACAGTGGCCCCTTGTAAAACAAGTGTCTAGCCACAATTTAGAAATTCTCACTTTTTGTGTTGACTCTTCCCACACTAAGGAGACATGACAATCAGCTGTAGACACAGCAGAGAGCAACAAGGCTCAAGTACAAGCTTGCCCTCCAAACAATTCTCTTCAATGCAGCTCTCACTATGGTTTGCAGACAACAGTCATTCAAGAGCAGTCGCCCAAGAAGTTATCCAAGAGTCCAAGGTCACGGCCACACACTTCTGTTTACAGTACCAATGTTTTATAAGGGTTAAGATTCTTTTGATGGTGGAATGCAAGAAAAGATACTCAGGTGGATGAGAGGCAGAACTCTTGTTATTTACAGCTCAGAACAGAGAATGCTGCCAGGCAGGGAACACGAGTGAGTATACCAGGTGGCATAGTAGCTGTGAGTATGAGCTTAAGGGACAGTTTATTTATACTGCAGATACAAAAATGACTCTAAGAGAAAAGGTAAAAAGAAGTAGACGGCCTAATTTCAGCAGGAGATAGTCTATACACATAAAAAATTACAACACTTTAACAAATTGTATTGTTCCATTGGAAAAGAGGTTATTTGATAGAGAATTTTAAGAGGTTTAAATAAAGAAGAAGGATTGATCAGGAGAAATTAAGATAGTTTTGTGGGGTTTTTTATTTGTTTTTTGTTTGTTTTTTTTAAATCTGGAATTCATGGCTTAATGAAATGTCTCAAGTTCCCAAAAGTCACTAAATAATCTACTAAATTGACTAAATAAATCTTGGTTTCAATGGTGGCCTATAGTTAATGAGATTGAAATTCTAATTTATCACTTATACTATAATGCAATTAGTACAATGGTTTAGGTTGATGGGAACGTTAACATGGATCTATTATATGCAGTCTCCTTGGCCATCATTTATTCACATGACCTGGGGGAGCGAGCTTAAAAAATGTCACCCTTTACCAAGGAATGGAGAAATGCTTTGATGAGAGGACCAGTACAATCCTTGAAAGGGCCCATTGTGAATGAATTCTATAAGCAAGAGATGATGGTGGGAGATGCTACCATAGAATTGGCTTGATTGATCTGAATGGGAATAACGGAATTGTTTATAGGTTGGTGCCAGTGCTAGTATTTAACTCATAGAAACCTAATGGGAACAATTAGAGCCATAAACCACATAGTGTGAGCTACTTATGTATTGACTGATTGATCTTCAGGGACTTTAGGGTAGTGGGTAATTTTGTTTTACTGGGGGTTTAGAAAGGTATGATATTATCAAACTAATATGGTGTGTACTGACATATATAAGAAGAAAAACAATAGATCCAGGAGAGAGAAACCTTATTGGAACCATCATAATGCATATCTGTGAACTCTTAAAGCTTTTCAAAACTAAGCCAGTTTATAGACTGTTAGCCTCTTAATTAGAGAAAGCCAGAATTCCCCTGAGGAGGAACCTTGAAACATAATAACCAAAATATACTTTGAATTTTCTTTTAAACCTTCTAAGGAGGAAGGGAAACACCAAATCTTATAAGGAATATTTTCTCCTGGCTTTGAACTGTTTCTTTAAACTAATGATGAAGTGAGGCCTTAGGGAGGTCAGGTGATTAATAGAGCCTCGATCCAGCTCACCTACACAGCATTTGGTAGTTATTTCTATCAACTGAAAATACACAGAAGGTACAGACATAAATAACTGTCTAAATTCCCATACTGGTTCTCCAGTCCACGGAAGGAGGACTGTTATGGTAGAAGAGCCAAGTAGAAACCACTGGAATTGCACCTGCCCAAACCTAAATTGCTAGCAAGCAAAATAAAATAACAATAGCAGCCCCCCTAGAAGAATTACAAAATCAGTGCCACCATCAATGACTTGAAATATGCAAGAGTGCTAATTCCTACAGCATCCCTATTTAATATGCCTATTTGGATAGTGTAAAGCCAGATGTATCAAGGAGAATGACAGTCGATTATCACCCACCTAATTAGGCAGTGATTCCAATCACAGCTGCATTCCCAGATATGGTATTTCCCCTGGAGAAAATTAACACAGAACCTGACACCTGGAATACAGCTATTGAAGTAGAAATGCATGTGCCCCCATTTCTACCAGCAAAGGAAAACATTAGCAGTGTGCTGTCACATAATAAATACAAGAGTATACCCTTCCTGTCTTGTTCCAGGGCTATGTCAACTCCCCAGCTCTGTCATAAAATAGGCTGGGGATACGTGTTGTCTGGGATACTGCAAAGAACACAACACTGGCCCATTATATTTCTGCTTGTATCATTATTCCCAAATAGGACACAGTCAGCATCCCAGATCCTTAATAAAAACACAGGGTGCTAAAAGGTGATACATTAACCCCTCAGTGTTCAGGGATCTGTGAAATGAATAAAATATTTTGGAGTCAAGTGGTCTCAGACCTAGTTTTATAGGTTGTAGAAAGAAAGAAAAATCATTGCACCTTTCAACACCCTATCAACAAACAAGAACAATACTTAATGGGTTTTGTTTAAGGATTTTGAAGACAATATATATCACAATCAGTCATGTTATTCCAGTTCACATGCTGGGTAATAGGAAAAGCTGGTGGATTCAAAATTGAGCCTAGACCCTTGACACTTGGACCTTAGGTTCCAGAAACCTACTGTTATTAAAAGAGTCGGTGCCAGAGAGATACATTTCATAGAGTGCTGATAAACAACAGCGAGAGATTAGGGGCTTGAAAGCACAGAATTTGTGAAAAACATCATGCCATACCTCTTTCTATTGACAAAGTATTCCCCATTTGCAGTATTGGCTCTCTCATGCTGGACTTTGCTTGTGAATATGTTGCCTTACATAACAACAACAACAAAAAAGTAACTTTACAGATGTGATTAAGTTAAGGATTTTGAGGTAGAAATGTTTTACTGGATTATTTAGGTGGACTCAGTATAAGTATAGGGTCCTATTAAGCAGAAAGCAAGAGTTTCAATGCCATGAAAAAGAGATGACAGAAGTAGAGATTTGGAGAGGGAGGGAGGGGGGAAGAGGGAGGGAGCAAGGAGAAGAAGGAGGAGGAGGAGAATGAGGAAGAGTAGAGAGAGAGAGAGAAAGAGAGAGAAAGAGGAAATTTAGAAGGTGCTACACTGCTGACATTGAAGATGAAGGATAGTGCCATGAGCCACGGAATGCAGGTGCCCTCTAAAGGCAATAAAACAGTTTCAGATAACCACCTAAAACCTCCAGAAAGAATACAGTCCTGTAGAAACCTTGACTTTTGGGACACCCAGAATTGTAAGAAAATTGTATTATTTAAAGCACTCAGTTTGTGGTAGTTGTTTTAGTGGCAAAATGACATTAAAAGATTGGTTATCAATAGGAAATTAATAAAATGATTAACACAGTGTCATCATTCACTTTCAACTGCTCATTACGCACAGATTGTTATCTGAGTCATCCTATCTAATAAAAAGGTAATATGCAAATTAGCCATCACTCTGTCACAAAGATGGCAGCACCCATAGCCACAAGATGGAGATGTCCAGTTCTCTCAGCCCTGCTGGAGTACCCCAGTCCCAGGAGTTGAAGAGGAGGCGGGGAGGCGCCCGCTGAGAGCAAGCAGTGTAAGTGGCCTGGTGGAACACTTGCTTCATCGCCATGGCGATGAGGCAAGCATTCAGCACCCAGCCACAGATGAGCCTCTGGGTCCTGGAGAGCCGCTGGGCAGTGGGTGTGGAGCAGGTAGGCCCCGCAAAGAGCTACTGGTGCATGGATTCGTGCACAGGGCTACTAGTAAAATAAATAAATGCCTATGTACAAATACATCAATTTGTACATACAAAAATATTTTCATAAATTAGAACACAGATATGCACAACAGTACTAAACTGTTACATGTTAGAAAAGGTATTTAAGAGACTGGGCCTGAGTAGGTCCTAAAAGCTAATAAACAAACAGACAACACCAACAAACAAACAAAAACCTACTTGAACAGATGTCAGATTCTTGCCTTCAATCTCCTTTTGCTTTTCATTTTTCCTCCACTCTCCGATCTGTAGCCTCTGTTTAAAATTAAAGCAGAGAACAGCATGAGCTTATTGTGCAATTATACCTGTGCATTCTGTTTTAAGAAAGGAGGGACTTCTTCCTTATAGTCCCACTTTCAAAGACGATGGAGAAATGAAATGATCCTGTGGACAAAACTTTGAGTGGTCCAGCTGGTTGTTCAATCTATGAAAGAGTGCCTGCTGTAGAGCTCTACAGAATGCCACAGGCCTTATCTAGTGCTTTCACTCAGTGACCAGTGGCTCTAAAGACAAACAAATGAATATTGGAGCATGGTACAAAAGGTTTGGGGGAAAGATGTATGAATGCATAGGCATGGAGTGTGGAGTTATTGACACTGCATATAAATGAATACCAGAGACATTTGCCGCAAAGAAAGCATGCCATTATCAAAAGGATAAGATGACTAGCACTGCAAATATTAGCTTCTCCTTCCAGACCCCGCAGTGCTTACTCAGTGGCCTCGTGTATAGAGCTGTAATGGAAACATGCATAGGAGATAGGCATGAGCTTACCACCACAGACTTCTCATCAAAGCGAATCTGGTAGTAGCACAGTTGAGTGTACATCATGCTTATAGCAGAAGCCAATGCCAAACCCATGAGCTAGTCCATTTATATAGAAAAAAACAGCTATTTGCTAGAAATTAGATTATATATTTTCTTTTAGAGGGAAAATGTGGGGGGTGGGAGGGGAGGAGAGGGATTTGATTCCAAAGCAGTTGCTTTATTTATTTCTGTGGTTCACACAGGTATTTCCCCATGACCCCTGGATACATTTTATAAATAATGAAGGGTAGCAATGGATTAATACTCACACAATTAACTGCCTCATATGTTTCTTCATCTAGAAAAAACTGGTTTAGTGGAAAGAAGGAATACTCTGCTGAAGTCTGAGTTAGAATGCCTGCAAAGTCAGGAATTGATAACCAATTATATGATTACCTAAAAGATCACTTGGGGAATGGTGATTTGTTTTCAACCTCACAATTTTAGGCATGGTTAGCCTGGAGGTCTTTGAACCCACTAAATGAATGCTTTCACTGGGGGGGAAACTCAGAATTCTATTGAATTAAAAATATGTAATTGTCACCCAGCCAGCTTAGGTTTCTCATGTTGTTGAATGAACATAAAGAGGAGAATATTGGCTAGTTAGGGAGATTGAGTCCAATCACCAGAAGAAAACTGGTTTCTGATACACTGGAATATTGCAGGACAGTGCCTGGAACCCTGTGTATACACTGGGAGTCCCTCTTACTGCTATCTTATTTAATAACTCTCGTTAATAGAAACCTGAGGTAAACTCATATAGAAAATACATAATTTCAACAGAGAAGTTTAGGCTCACCCCATTGGTTAATAAATCCATCAAGCTTGTTGACTACTTGAAAGATAGAAAAGTAATTGAGTGCTAGACATATACTAGTAAAGACATGGTTACAAATGGAGTCCTGATTGTCTAAAGAAGTGAAGACTGTACTATATTACGGATTGGTTTTTCCCAGCACCTTAAGCTCACTGACTTATATGGAGAACACTAATGATGTTTAATATATTCAGTTTCAGGTGAAAGTTGAACTTAATTGACATCAGTAAAGGCTGATGTTGCAGCTGCTGGACTTCATGTTCTCCTGTGTTGTGAAAATTAAATTTTCACAAGAGTAAAATATTAGAAAGAATGCTGAGGGGTAATGGAATAGACTGTTTTGGAAATGCTCCCTTTGTGTTTCTCAATTAATTCTTCATTTTCTTCGTCTGTTCCCTGCTCTGGGTGGCTGACCTGTATGGACTATATGGGATCCCTTGCTCTCTAGCTTCAGATGATTAGAACAAATGGAAATACCAGGAGATTTGAGAGGCAGCAGGAATAGTGAGGCTACCATATTTATTCTCCTGGCTCACTACATTCATGGTTGCCTAGGTCTCTAATGCGACATAAAAACCCCAGCTTCTGAAAAGGCAGTTCTCTCTTAAGGCTACCTGTCCTGGTTTTCAGTGACCTTGCTCTCTTACTATCCTTCCAGGGCTATGGGTAATTACAGCACCCTGGGGCCCTGCAATTCCCCTTTTGATTTCCCTATACATTTGCCATATAATAGTCCTTTTATTAAAATCTTCTCTAAGTTGTCTACTTTGAGTTAGCTCCCTTTTATTCTAGAATGCTGACTGATAAATATTTCTGTACTATATGTCATACATGTGTTAATGTATGTGGATTCAAAAGGGGAATGACTTTTAAATTATACTTACTTTTTACTTGATGAAATGTTTGCATTTAAAAGATGTTAGCATTTTCTTTCTGCAATGCAAAAAGGCATCAAAAATTATAAATACTTGGGTGAAGCTCAATATATGCTATACACATATTAAGTAAAATGGTCAACTTATTTGAGAAAATCCTAGTTGTGAAGGTGTAAGATGGAAATACTTTAAAAGTAGATGTTTAGCATAATTTTAAGAGAGAGAATTATTTTAAATAATTTATAAGCTGTTTTATATTTGGGTAAACAGTTATTTTTTAAAATGCCATTTTGACTTACTGATATAATATGGCCCAGAGACTCACTCATAGTGCACCTCCCAATTTTGGCACTCTTGAAGCTTGCTATGAACTAGAAAGTACCCCCATGAAAATATCTAGTATTATCTTATCTAATTCCTATCTAATAAAAGAGTACTATGCAAGTTGACTGTCACTCCAAGACACAAGATGGCTGCCCCCATGTGGTCAAAGATGGCTGCCCCCAGGTGGACACAAGATGGCTGCCACAAGATAGCCTGCAGGCGAGGGCAGTTGTGGGCAGTTAGAGGTAACCAGGCCTGCAAGGGAGGGCAGTTGTGGGAGACCAGGCAGTAGGGAAGGGCAGTTGGACCAGGCCTGCAGGGGAAGACAGTTCAGGGGGGACCCAAGCCTGTAAGAGAGGGTAGTTGTGGGTGATCATTCCAGCAGGGAAGGCAGTTAGAGGTGACTGGGCCAGCAGAGGAGGGTAATTGGAGGAAACCAGGATAGCAGGGGAGGAGAGGTTGCAGGGGAGACCAGGCCTGCAGGGGAGGGCAGTTGGGGGAGACTAGGTCTGCAGGGGAGGGTAGTTGGGGTGACCAGGCCAGGAGGGGAGGGCATTTGGGATGGGAATCTAGACCAGCATGGGAGGGCAGTTAAGGGTGATCAGGCCAGCAGGGAAGGGCAGTTGGGGCCGGCCAGAGAGCAGTTAGGCATTAATCATGCTGCCAGGGGAGTGGTTAGGGGGTGATCAGCCTGGCAGGCAGAAGCAGTTAGGGACAATCAGGCAGAGGCAGGTTAACAGTTGGGAACCAGCAGTCCTGGATTGTGAGAGGGTTGTCCAACTGCCGGTTTAGACCTAAACAGGTGGTTGGACATTTCTCAAGGCTCCCAGATTGGAGAGGGTGCAGGCTGGATGGGGCACAACTTCCCATCCCCCATGCATGAATTTTGTGCACCAGGCCTCTAGTATACCATATAATTACTTTTTTTTGCTTGCTATAAATTTGAACTGAGAAAAAGAATAATTTGTACTGGTTGAGTAATGAGCTGGGTTCAGTTTATGTATTTCTGAAGCTTGAAAATATTTTAATAAGATTCCCAAAAAATGATTTGGGAAAACTTAGACAGGTAATCAGAAAATTCAAGGTTGTTAGTACTTTCTACTAATTTAAAGCTGGGAGGCAATTTATATATATATATAAAATTTAAAACTACACTATGATGAGAGATGTCCAGTCAGCACAAGAGACAGAAATATCAGACAATGACAGAAGTTTAAAATGAGCTGCAGGTATGCACAAACATGAAAAAGGAGCATCTAAGTACTATGAAGAGCCTTTACAAAAGACTTACTGAAATGCAGACTGATGATGAATTTTGGAGAAACATTAAGAGTTAAGTTTGTTTGCTTTTTTACATTACAGGAAAAGGTAATCTATTTTTCAAACAACGTTGAGGAGACAGAAAAAGCTAAGCAGATAGGGTTGGGACCCTGGGAAGGGAAAGTAAAATCCAAGAACCCAACTAGGCAGAGTTACTAAGATACCCCAACTAGGCAGGGAAGGATGGATGTGCATGAGAGGTATGAACTTTAAAATGGATGGCTATCACTAAGACAGGCAGCTAGCAGATAAACAACATCCCAAGGATATGGCTCAGGCAGAATTATTTGAAAAGACCGATTAGGAGCTAGCTGCCTCCACCCTCTAAATTAAAAGGTGCCCACTTCCTCTCACCCTCTCTCTTTTCCTGGGAACACAGTGGGCTCCTGACATTCATTTCTGTGGCGGGGGAGCACATCCCTGCACCCACAGGCTTTTGACCATGTGGGCCATGTGACTTGAATTAATTTGAGTGCTAAACTATTCCCGACTGTAACATGGATCGGAAGCTCTGGACACTGGCCTGTTCCTGGAACCCCAGCTGCTCCTTTCCCAGGTCTGGCTTCTCCCAATAAACTTTGGTTTCATTAATCATTTTTTGTCTCTGACTTCATTCTTTGAATATAAGGAATTCTATAGTATGACTGGAAAAAGAAGCATCTGTGTGTGGAGTAAAGGTGGGCCTACAAAGGGAAACTTAAACAAATATAAGGTCATGGAAGTGTTGTGGTTTTAAGACAAAGAGTGAGAATCCTATTGAAATCCAGGGGGCCACATCATAAATTTAATAATAATTTGTAATCAGCTCACATTTTTAGAATATCAAAAAACTAGCGATTTCACTACTGGCCACATATTCTCCAAGAAATGATAATTCCTAAAACTATGTGTTTTCATTAAACACTTGCCCTTTGGAAAGATAAAATTAATCCAAGGAAGTACATATCACTGAAGGAACTGGAGGGAAAACCAGTGAAAGATGATCCATGGCTAGACTGCTTGGGCTCTGAGGGCCTAAGCCACAAAGGTACTTGAAGTATCCTGATGCTTCGGTTATTTTTTAGGCTTCTTCTTAGAAATCTTGAACCCGCATTTTTATCTCTCAGGAAGAGTAAGGTATTGGATACCCTGTTTAACATTGTATTGATTAAGCCGCATCTATTGCTTCAGCTTCCCTACATCTTTCAAAGTAGCTGAACAGCTTGGGTTAAACTTTTTCATCAAGGGGAAATGGCAAGCATAGTATGTCTTATCCCTCTGCAGCTGTCTCTTCTTCTAAAACTTGTGACTTCATGTTCTAGCTCTTTGGTACCTCTGAATAAATAAATTGTGTTTATTCGGTTCAAGGAGTCTGACATAGTTCTACTCTCTGGTTTAGTTTGGCTTCAATGCCCATAGTGATAATCAGATTTCCTAGAGAGAAAATATTGTTTTGAATGCAGGTTTCAAATGAGCATGCTTTTCTTTTTCTCTGAAAGTGTGTCCCTCTTGTCCTGGTTACCTTGATGGTTCTCTGATTCCTATAAAGAATTGTTTCTATTCTTTGTTCTTTTTTTTTTACCTTTTATAACTATTCTTAGCAAAGATTAGCTTGATACAAAGCTATTTCATGATAGTCTGTAGCAGAATCTTCGGACCAGTGTTTTAAATGGGACAGCTATGGCAATGTACTGAATATACAATGAATGCCCATGTAACGAATAATTTAGAATTGGATATTTTTGGTTAACCTTTGCTTCTTCTGACTGTATTTTATTCCTTTAAATTAAATTCTCAAAAATTTATCAGAATTATTATTATTTGGGGATAAACCTTGTTGAAAAATCTGTTGCACATCTGGGTTAATGTTAATAGTTTTTTTGGTACTTTTAGCATTAGTCAATAAGTTATTTAAAATACATAAATGATATTTGAGTAACTGAATCTTTGAAAGTAAGAGGGAAATTTGAAAGGGCATCTTTATTTTTTTAATATAGTTTTATTTATTTCAGAGAGGAAGGGAGAGGGAGAGATAGAAACATCAATGATGAGAGAAAAATCATTGATTGGGTACATCCTGCACACCACTACTGGGGATTGAGCCCACAACTTGGGCATGCACCCTTGATTAGAATTAAACTTCAGACTTTTCAGACTACAGGTGACACTCTATCCACTGAGCCAAACCAGCTAAGGCTTGAAAGGGCATTTTAAATAGCAAAAGCTACCTTGGCTGGTTTGGTTCAGTATTGGCCTGAGAACTGAAGGGTTCCAGGTTCTGTTCCAGCCAAGGGCATATGCCCATGTTGCAGGTTTGATCCCCAGTAGGGGGCATGCAGGAGGCAGCCGATCAATGATTTTCTCTCATCATTGATGTTTCTATCTTTCTCTCCCTTTTGTTCCTCTCTGAAATTAATAAAAATATATTAAAAAAAAAAATATATATATAAATAAAGGGCAAAATCTAACTAATGGTAGAATAATATTTCATGTAATAAAAGTCAAGTAAATTTGTAGGATCATTTTATAGATTAATTTTGATTATGTATCTATTTTACATATTACTAGAGGCCCATTGCAGGAAGATTCCTGTAAGAATAGGGCTTCCTTCAGCAGTCCCTGCTGCCCTGCTGCTTCCCTGCTGCTTCCCTGCCTTCACCCCTACCCTGCTTGCTTGCTTGTCTGCAATTTCCCTCCCTTCCTTCTATGCTGTCTTCAGTCTTTGCTCTGCACTGGGATATGCAAATCAACGGCCATATTGGTTGGGTTAATTTTCATACCTGCTCCTGATTGGCTAGTTGGTTTGGCTGGTGGGCATGGCTGATGGCATAGAAGAGATACAGTCAATTTGCCTGTTTCTCTTTTATTAGATAATTAGCATTTTTAGTATAGCACTATTTCCACATCCCCAGCCCTTCTCGTGTTATTTCAAGATGCTGTAGCAAGTTTCTGTTTCTCTTCAGCAGAAGCAGTTTAACATCACTAACAGGTAAATTATTACAAGTGTGTTCCTCCTGAGTCCATCACTGAGCTTCATGGATAAAGATATTTTATTGAAACAAAGACAATTCTGACTCATTCAATGACTGGTAAAATCTTCCAGGGGAGCTCAAAATACAGAAGCAAGTGAGACATTAATCATGATTTGGTCAAGGAGATTAATGGAAGTCTTTGAAGCACAGAAATGGGATCACCATTGGATATATCAGTCTGAATGTGAGTGCAGCCATAAGGAAAACCCATAACAGAAATGTGGCTTCTAATAAGTGTGTTGAAACCAGAAATGTGGTTATGGGCATGGTGCATTTCATAAATGAGTCCTTGTCCTATTCACAAATAATCCTATACATTATGAGTAAAAATAGCCTTGTATTACAAGCCTAAGTCCCTGTGAGAAGGCTAAAATGCTGATTCCAATGTAACCCTGATATCTGGGGGTGCAGGGTGAGGGGGGGGGCTAACAATCTGAATCTCTGCCAGCAAACACAATGTACATTCTTGATAACCTATAATTAGGTCATTGGCCCTTTCTCCACAAATTGGTCTTGCAAGACCTGTTACCTAAATGCTCGCATTTTACAGAGGCCATAAACCATAACACAGCCCCAGGCCAGGCCCAAAACCTGGGGCTTTTTGTAAAGCCCTTGAAAGATCCGGAAGTATAATCTATATCTGGGGGACAAAGACACCAAAAGGGTTTAAAGGAAAAGCTCCCACCATATTGCTTTGCTCAGAATTTGAGAGGCATCCTCCTCTGAGTCCACCGGTGTAATAAAGCTGTGTGACTCCATTTCTCTAAGCCTTGCGTGGTTTTTCTCTGGTCTTCTATAACACTAGGAATTGCTTAGAACCTTTTCTACAAAAGCTCTTATATGATTTAGCATTTTACTTTTATATATCAGATATCATTATACTGGTTTTGAAGTATGGTAGCAATTATCTCAGATAGAAACTGCAGTATTTAATCTTAACACAACCTGCTATTTGGCATCTATATCCATTTGCTTGCTAAAATAATAGAAGAGTTATTTTGATTTTCTGAACTTATGTATGATTGAATACTCCTTTATGGCGGTTTGAATAGCCCATTGATTGTGATCTCATTGGTTACTGAAGCACATTTCTGAGAACCAGGACAGTTCAAGTATCCCAAATTGTCCTAGTAGCTACAGATAACTGAGTTTCAGTTGACTTAGTGGTCCGGGAATCAGAAGAGCACAATTATCCTAAATTGCCTCAGTAGCTACAGATAGTGCATTCCTGTTGACTCAGTGATCCCATAATCTGGACAGCAAATTATTCTAAATTGCCCAGGTGGTCCCAGATAATGTATTTATGTTGATTCCATGATTCCTAGATACTTTAGGTAACTAACTTGCCAATCTCACTCTGTAAAAATGCTTTTTCGCAAAACAGGTTCCTCATACCAGACCCAAAGATGTAATTGATACTTTTGTGATATCCTGCCAATATAAGCCAGCTGTGGTGAGCTGTTTTGGGCTGCGAGATCTGGAGCGCATTAGCCCCTCCTATGCCGCTGGCCTTTAATAAATGACTCCATACTTCAACTTCTTGAGGCGTCCTTTGTGAGATTCAGGGTACAATGCAACAGTTTGTTTTTTGTTTTGTTTTGTTTTTAATATATTTTATTGATTTTTTTACAGAGAGGAAGGGAGAGAGGTAGAAAGTCAGAAACATCGATGAGAGAGAGACATCGATCAGCCGCCTCCTGCACGCCCCACAGTGGAGATGTGCCCGCAAGCAAGGTACATGTCCTCGACCAGAATCGAACCCGGGACCCCTCAGTCCGTAAGCCGACTCTCTATCCACTGAGCCAAACCAGTCTTGGCAATACAACAGTTTGAATGAATAAAACATAATTTTTAAAAACATTTTATTGATTTTTTGATTTTTTTTTTACAGAAAGGAAGGGAGAAGGATAGAAAGTTAGAAACATAGATGAGAGAGAAATATTGATCAGCTGCCTCCTGCACACTCCCTGATGGGGATGTGTCTGCAATCAAGGTACATGTCTTTGACTAGAATCAAACCTGGGGCCCTTCAGTTCATAGGCTGACACTCTATCCACTGAGCCAAACCAGTTAAGGCATAAAACTTATTTTTTCTCATTGTGTTAAATGGTTTGTCACCTACCACTGTCCAAAGACCAAAACTCTTTTCTCCTGTGCTCTTCTTAGCGTGCAATTTTCACCTTCATCATTTTAAGTGGATTGCTCCACCCTTGGGTACTATTTTCAAATTCTATCAGGTAAAAGGACAGAAGATATGCACAAGCTGATTTTGTCCATTTTTATGTAGAAAAATAAACTGGTTATAAAAGCATAGCATGTTTTTCTTACATATCACTGGACAGTGGTGCACATTTGGCTATGTGAGACTATAAGGAATTCGGGTTTATAAAGTTAGATGCTGGATCCTGGGTTGATCTGGCCACACCACTTCATAAGGATTTCAGGTATTATATATCTACTTCACCATTCCTAGCTGTGACCTTCATGTTATTAGTTCAAAATGGTCATTTTCTTAATAAAATAATATGGACCAAGTGTCAGCTTTCTCTTGTAGGAGGTTCCTGCAGGCCACTAAGTAACATTTCTGTTCATATTCAGTTTGTTGAGATTTAGCCACTTGGTATATTCACCATTTAGGGAGGATAAGAAATGAAGTTTTATTAAAACTGCAGAAGACTAGTAGTCTCTGCTATAACCATCTTTTAATACAAAAGCAATAATTTCCACCCAACTCTTGGAATAAGTCCACACGCTAACTTTTGAGAACATCTTGCAATGATGGAAATGCACCTTTGTACAGTCTAATATGGAGCACCAGCCATGTCTGGCTATTGAGCACATGGGATGTGTTGAGATTGACTGAGTAATGTAATTTTCTTTTTTTTATTTAATTAAAGTTAAAAATGTAACTTGAAATAGCCACATGATGATGGTGGCTATGGCACTAAACTACACAGGTGCAGATCTTCCCAATGAAGAAGGTATTAAGTTCCTCAAATATAAATCAGCCTCTGGTAATACAGGTAGGTAAATCTTCAAACCACTTTCACTAGAATACAAAAAATAGTTATAAAGACCCACGGAGGTATGTTCGTATCCACAATTTGCTCTCTATGTTGTTATTTTTTTATTATGTTATAGGAAGGTTTAGGGACCTTTTTAATTGATGAGGGTCTATAAAAAAAACACAGGGCTACAGAGGTGCAAAAGGTTCTATTTCCGTAAGACAGGGAGCAGGGAGCCAGCAGAAGTTACATTTCCATAAGACAAGGGAGAAGCAACAGTGACATGTCCATAAAATGAGGAAACTGGGACTAGCAAAAGGTCTATACTTACAAAATAGAGAAGGAGGAAGAAAGCCCAGAGGGAAAGGAGAATGGTGAGGGAGGAGGGCCTCACAGGTCCCAAGTGAGATTTGACCTTTGAGCTCAAGAGTGGCTACAGGGACCAAATCAAGGAGGATATTGACCAATCAGAGGGGATATCAGGACACAGGAACTGCAGCCTTAAAAGAGGGGTGAGAGGGAGAGAGGGAGGGGAAGGAATTCGGTGGGACTCTTTCCCTCTCCCCATAGGGGAGTCTGTGCTGTGAGATTCTTTCCTCTTCCCCAAGAGGGAGTCTGTGATGTTCTTCAATAAATTCCCACCTTTGCTGTACCATCTTCCATCCTACAGACAAAGAATCCGGGGAAGCCATTCTGCCCAGGGGAACAGCGCCTGCTCTAGTCCAAAAATCCCTTATCAGTTTCATGAGACGGGAAACTAAACAATTACAGGCTACTTATGTGGTTGACTGAGTAAATTTTAGATTGGAATGGAACATGACTTAAAAGTTTTGTGAGTTGATGTTTTAGCGGGGTGTGTGTGTGTGTGTGTGTGTGTGTGTGTGTGTGTGTGTGTGAAGGCAGAGCTTTAACCCAGGTTTGCAGAGAATAAGAACATAACCCCAAACATCCTTCTACCTTGTCTTCTCCTCTGTCAGATCCTTAAATAAATCTGCTGCAAAGGTGACCTGCAAAGCTATAACTTACTGAAATGAGTCCTCAGAGTTTTGCTCAAGATCCGGAGCCCACAATGAAAGGTTATTGATGTTTTCAGCAGAAAAGCTGTCAATTAGATGTACAGTTTGCCATAACAGCTCCGGGGTATAAACCTGAACTCTTCTGTGAATTTACTGGATCTACTTTGCAGCCACAGGGCCAACCGCACAACTCTCCACTTGCTTCAGGAGACCCAGATGTTCGCCTTATTTGGATGTGTGCCGGAAACTGGAATGTGAGTTTGATGCATTTCGGCCTTTTAGCATTTAGGGGTTTTAGCCCGACTGCTTGTTTTTAGAAGTTTGTTTATTTTTTTCTGACTCTAAAGTGATATATGTTCAATGTGGCTAATTTAGAATGTATGAGAAATATGAACAAAATTATAGCTGCTTGTAATTCTACAACATGGTGATAATGACTGTTATCATATTTCCTCCAAGTTGAGAAAACTGCTATTTTCATTAACTTTGCTTTACTATGAAATGTTTTAAAAGTGTTTTCTTCCCAGTCTCTGCTCCCTCATTTATCATTCATACTTCTCAATGCACAGCCAGCTGGCTCCCTTCCTGTCAATCCACCGTAGCTTTTGTTGCCAATGTCACCAATCTTTTTTTTTTTTGTCACTAATTTGAATGGACACTATTCAGTCTTTTTCTTACTAGAATCCTGCCACCTAAGGAGGTTTATAAAAGCTGATGAATCATGCTGCTTCCAAATTATTGCTTAAGCTTTTTTAGATACACCCAGGCAAAATTTCTGTGCCAAAAAAATATTAGGACTAAGTCTGTCTCAAATTCTAGTTTACCTCAAAAATTCCCAAAGCAGTAAGTATATGTGTTTAATTCCTACAAAGTAGCCATTTGTCCCATTGCTTTTTGTGCATGTAGATGATGGATCAGAACATGTTATTATGGGAAGGTAGTCAACCATAGGCAATATAGGAATGGATATAGACTAGTCTCCCCATATCTGTGGGGGCTAAATTTCACCACCCTCAGTAGGTGCCTGAATCCTTCTTATACCATTTGTTTTTCCTATACATACATATCCTGAATCTCTACTTATACCATTTGTTTTTCCTATATGTACATATCTTTTTACTTAAAGAAAGGACTTTACAATTTCTCCCTTGCATATCCAAATTGACTGTGTAGCAGAAATTTTAGGAGGACATAGGCAGGCTTAGGGATTTTTTAGAATTGGGGTCCATGGGAAAAAAGCATGGGGCTGCAGACTGGGAAAAGGTACATTTCCATAACACAAGGAAGCCAGTTGCAGTTATATTTCCATAAGACAAAGAGGCAGCAACAGTTATATTTCCATAAGACAAGGGAACTGGGAGTAGCCAAGACAGGTCACGTTTACAAAATAAGAAGGAAGCCCTTCATTTAGAAGGAGAAGAAGGAAGCCTAAAGGGAATAGGGAAACAATAGGGAAGGAGGGAAGAGAACCTCATATGTCTCCTGTGAGGTTTAAGCTTTGAGTCCAGGAGTTACTATAGTAACCAATCTAAGGAAATAGTGACCAATGAGAGGGGATATCAAGGCACCAAGATCTGCAGCCTTTATAAGCCGTAGGGAAAGGGGGACTCAGTGGGACTCTTCACCCTCCCCACATGGGAGTCCATTCTGTGGGGCTCTTCTTCCCTCTCCCTACCTGGGAGTCTGTACTTGTTTTTCAATAAACCTCCATCTTCGCTATACCACTTTCTTCTGTCCGTGGATTCTTTGAATCCGGGGGACAAAGAATCTGGGCTCCAGTCCAAAATTGTTGTATCACCAGCATCACTACTCTTGCACCTTGGGTCCCTTAGTAAGTAAAACAAGGGTCACTTGAACACAAGCACTTTGATACCATGGCAGTCAATCTGATAGCCAATACAGTTACTAAGAAACTAATTGGGTAGCAAATACAGTGTGGATATGTTGGCCACAGGGATGATTTGCATCCTGGACAGCATGAGATTTCATCCTGCTACTCAGAAAGGTGCACAAATTAGAATTTAAGAATTCTTTATCTCTGACTGTAGACAACTGAACTGTGGGACGCAAAGCCATTGACAAGAGGGCACTACTGTGTACGTCTTCTTGAATTATATTCCTTTAGAGCAGTGGTTATTACCAGGTCGAGCACACCTCATGAGCAGCACTAATCAGAGCCATTGGGGCATTGATGCAGGTGTGATAAATTTTAAGCATTTTCAGCAAAGAAAATCTGAGGCCCATTTTTGTACATGGGAAGATGCTGCTGAAATTTAATGCCAACACAAAGACAGAAACATAGAAGCCAAAGAAATATCAAAAGACACCTGATAACAGAGCTTGAGAGCTGAAATCTAGCTTTTATTTTTCATCTAACTTAAATGAGTTAGAAAATTACCCTTTTTTCCCCTTCCTTCCTTCCTCTCTCCCTTCTTCCCTCCCTCCCTCCCTCCCCACTTTCCTTCCTTCCTTTTTTTCTTTCCTGACTTCCTATCTATATGTCATCTATCTATCTATCTATCTATCTATCTATCTATCTATCTATTTATCTACCTACCTACCTACCTACCTACCTATCTACCATCATCTACCTATTGTCTGTCTATCATCATTTATCTATTCAAGGAACTAAAAGAAAAGTACCCTAATAACAGTTCCAAAGCATTGCTTCTAACCCTTTGCATAACTTCATATGAACAAACTCCTATCTCTCCTTTTTGTGCCACATTTCCTCTATCCCATCTGGAAATCTTAAGCTATGATTATATAAATCATATTCATTTTAGATTTCTTTATTCATTTCTCTGCCTTCTCTTCCCTTTTCTGAAAACTGGCTGTTAATTTCAGGACCTGCAGCTGTCCAAGCTGCCTACTTTGGCCAGCACTGGCATCAACAGGATGCCTTGTTAAAACACAAGACTGTGGGCCCCAGCCCAGAGACTCCATCTACTTGTTCTGGAGTGAGGCCCAAGAATTTGCATTTCTGAAAGTGTTGATGATGTTGACTTAGTGACCATAGTTTTACTTCTTATTGGAAGAGAGTGATGACTTCCAAACTCCTTGTATGCCAGACCCAAGATTAGAAGTCTAAATCAGACTTTATCAAATACACGAGTGGACCAATATTCTCCTCTTCTCTGAAGGGATAGTAGAGATTTATATGTACTTAATATATATTTGATTATATATAGATATTAGAGGCCTGGTACAAGAAATTTGTGCATGGGGAGGTGGGAGGTGTCCTTCAGCCCAGTCTGCTCCCTCTCCAATCCGGGACCCCTTGAGGGATATCTGACTGCCCGTTTAGACCTGATCCTACCTCTCACAATTCAGGACTGCTGGCTTCCAACTGCTCACCTGCCTGACTTCCTGATTGCCCCTAACCGCTTCTGCCTGCCAGCATGATCACCCCCTAAACACTCCCCTCCCACCCTGATGGATGCCTAACCGCTCCCCTGCCGGCCTGTTTGCCCCTAACTGCCATCTCCTATGGGCATGGTCACCCCTAACTGCCCTCCCGTGCAGGCATGGTCACCCCTAATTGCCTTCCCCTGCAGGCCTGGTCACCTCCAACTTCTGTCCTCTGGCGGCCTGGTCAACTCTAACTACCTTCCCCTGCAGGCTTGATCACCCCCAACTGCCCTCACCTGCTGCCCATCTTGTGGTGGCCATCTTGTGTCCACATGGGGGCAGTCATCTTCTGTGTAGGAGTGATGGTCAATCTGCCTATTACTCTTTTATAAGATAGCATAGAGGCCTGCTACATGGGTGGGGGGCCAGCTGGTTTTCCTTGAATGGTGTCCTGCATCAGGATGGGTGTTCCCTTGGGTCATGGGGTGGCCTAGCCTCTCTCCTGCTCTCTCTGTGGCCATAGCAAACTTGGTTGGGATAAAACTTACTCTGATTGGCTTGTGGGTTTAGCTGAGATATAGTCAATCTGCATATTACTCTTTTATTAGATAGGATATATATGCAGATTTACTGTACCTCTGCTACACCCAAAAGCCATACCCACCCACCATTCAGAGTAAGCAAGAGAGAACCTTGGGTTGCCCCTGATGATGGAGGAAGCCAAGCTTTCCACACACCAAGGCTGGCCCAGGCCTCTGCTCAAGACAACAAAGTTTTAATAACTGCTACACTGGAGCAAGCAGAAGGCTTGGCTCCACTCCAGGATACAAAGTTTCAATTTTACAAGATAAATAAATCCCAGATATGAGGTCCTCAGCTTGGGTTGCCAGGGTATGTGGCAGGCTTGCAAATGCCCAGGCCACCCCACACCCCAAGGGAACACTCACCCTGATCCAGGACACCCTTCAGAGCAAACCAACTGGCTCCCACCTCTGCAGCGGGCCTCTATACTGTCTAATAAAAGAGTAATATGCAGATTGACCATCACTCCAACACACAAGATGACTGCCCCCATGTGGACACAAGATGGACACCACAATATGGCCACCACAAGATGGCCAGCAGGGGAGAGCAGTTGGCAGAGACCAGGCCTACAAGTGAGGGCAGTTGTGGGTGATCAGGCCAGCAGGAGAGGGCAGTTGGGAGGGACCAAGCCTGCAAGGGAGGGCAGTTGGGAGTGATCAAGCCTGCAGGGAGGCAGTTAGGGATGACCAGGCCCACAGGGGAGGGAAGTTAGGAGCAAACAGGCTGGCAGGAGACCAGTTAGGCATCAATCAGGCTGACAATCTAATCAGGCCTAAACAGGCATTCGGACATCCCTTAAGTGTTCCCAGATTGTCGAAGGAGGCACTGGCCCTCTGAAATATATATATATATATATATATATTTTTTTTTTCAAGAAACTTTGATAATTTTTGATTCCTAATTTTTCCACACTCAATGTCTATCATTAGTACACACTTTTAGAAAGTGTAAGGAACATGGTATAAACATTTAAATACTGAAACAACATTGTCAAAGTCTGTTCTGTTTCTTCAAGCAGAGTAAAATATATGTATGTACAAGGGACCATTTCCAGAAAAGGTTAAGGTCATTAATATTCCTAAATCATAATAATAATATTAAATAAAAGAAGAGTGGAGCTTATTATCAAACATATTTCCTTTCTATACTTCAAAAACATTATTAAATTTGAGGCTGAAGTTCTCATTTGTATTATTTTTGTAAAAATAGTTTTGAGAGGCATTAAAATCTATTTCATTTGCTTTTATTTTAGGGTGAGAGTCATTAAAAATAGATTTTATACCACTGGTTACACATAACTGTTTTATTTCTAGAGATTTTTGTTTATTTTATATTATATTGGTAGTATTTTATTTCCATATAGGCTCTATACATTTCTTCTTTTTATATATAATATTGAATATCTCTTTTCTTTTATTTTATATAGAATTACTCTTGTAGCTGCCTGTGAATGCCATACTCTCTTGACATCTACAAACCTTCTTTGTTTTTTCCCCTTCTCTTTTATAGCTTGAAGATTAGTTTAAATCAGGAAATATTTTCCCATTGTAAAATGATAATTTTTTAAAGAAAAAAAAAAAGAATGTGTAGGAATAACACAAGCCCAGGAGAAAAAAGAGAGGTTAGTACATATTAATAAGATGCACACATCTGAAAACAAAGACACAGATATTTATGTGTGTAGATACATGCACACACACAAACATATATATTTACATTTACACATAAATAAGTGCACTTTAACTCAACACAAAAAAGAATTTTGAGTAATAGTAATTCATTTAATAAGCAGTATAATAATCAAAGAAGTTCTTAAATACAAATGAAATGCAATTAGTGTGGTGAAAATTGATTTGGGATTTATAAGGGATAATTATAATTTCACAAATTAATATTTATGTGATTATAAAAATAGTTTGATTCCTAGAAATGAACTTACTTATATTTAGCATGAAGGCAACTTATTAAAATTAATGAAAGTATAAGATCATTTATAAAGTATCATTTTGAAATCGATATGGCAAATAAAAAGTAAAAGCTAAGAAAATGTTATGTGTAATCTACCATGCTTATTTGACTTTGAAAAAGCTGCTTAAATTAATGAAAACTGTACATTCTGTTAAAACTTTAAATTAGCTCATGTATATGATTTTTTAAAGTGGAAATTATAACCTTTCTCACTAAATATATGAACTTAGTGATGAAAAAGCAATCAGATAATAAAATAATAAAAACATTTATACGAGTCGATACTTCATTATTTTTCTTAATTGATTTTCCCATATTGACATGGTAAAATAAACAAATACTGCAAAATTTATTGTGCTGATATCTGTTTTTATAATGCAGAATTAAATCTGAGTAAATGGACCTAAAATAGAAATATTTTCTGTTCAGTAACATGCAAAATTTAGTAACAGATAAAATTCTGGTCAGAAATGGAAGCCAATAGAAAAAAAATTAATTACCTTTGTAATATTTTTCCTGTTGGAATAATTCAGATTAAAATAATCTAGGAAAATTTTCTTTCGATTTGTGTGTAATCTTGAGCACATCCCTGGACTGTCCATTGCAGCACACTCTGGAATCACAGGCATATACTCAAATCCTCTTGCTTTCTTGATATGAGTGCTTTTGAGGAGATACCTTTTTCTTACTTTCATCATTTACAAAATGGGGATAATAATACACAACCTATGCAATCATTGTATTCAGTAATAATACAACATTTAGTGCAGTATAGTGTACTATATATCTGTATGCCTTGACTCTTCAGTACATTACAAACACATGCAAATAAGTGGGTAGAGTTTAATATTAAGAAGTTGTTAAACATGAATATTTCTTTAGTTTATTTTTGTATCACTATTATTAATAACAAAGATGCTTGCTTTCAGTAAAATGTCTAAACTATCTTTGAAAAACACTGGTTGTAATAGTGAAGATAGAAAATGTTTGCACAAGATAAAGATTATTCTAACATTGTGAAATGTTGTGAATGGTTTAAAACTATTTATGTAATAAAATAATCAAGCAAATAAATGTAACTATATTTAATATATAATTTATTCCTAAGAGTTCATCTTTTTTTTTAAACAGGAGAGAAAAAAATACTAAACAGAATCTCACTGAAACATAATTTTTGAGACTGAAATTTGAATCCTAATGAACCAACTTGCCAAGTTTCCTTTGGCAAGGAACTGTTCGTTGTTATTTTAGACTAATGACCCAGTGCATGAAATTTGTGCATGGAGGGTAATGTCCCTCAGCCCAGCCTCCATCCTCTCCAATCTGGGACCCGACCTGTAGGGGGATGTCCGAATGCCTGAAGGATCAGGCCTAAATTGGCACTTGGACATCCCTCTCACAATCTGGGACCACTGGCTCCTAACCTGTGTGCCTGCCTGATTGCCCCTAACCACTTTGCCTGCCAGCTTTCTTGCCCCCAACTTCTCCCCATGCCAGCCTGATCGATCCCAACTGCCCCCTGCTGGCCTGACTTCCCGTAACTATCCCTCCTGCCACCCTACTCACCACCAACTGCTCCTCCCTGCCAACCTGATCACCCCAACTGCCCTCCCCTCCTGGCCTGATCATTTCCAACCGCCTCTGCCTTGGCCCCGCCATCATGGCTTATCCGGAAGGACATCCAGAAGGTCTCCTGGTCTAATTAGCATATTACCCTTTTATTAGAATAGATTCATCAAGCAATCTCATTGCATAAGAAAAAAAAGAAATCTAGATTCTCAAAGGCACAAGAATGCAGATTGCTGATGCAGCTATTTATACAGAATATTTTTTCTACTAAATAGAATAATCCTTATTATTTTTCAGTACTAAAGTGACTTCTTATTCTTTATATTATTTGAATAATACATACATATGCAGAAACTAAAGAAAATCATTACTTACTACACAATTATTAAAATTTATTATTTAAAAATAATGAAATAAAGAATCTATTAATTTTCAATAGCAATGCTTCATACACTTTTGGATATTTATATGACCTATAATTTCTATGAAATATCAAAATGAATTCCCAAATTGATCAATTATTAGTAAGAATCATTAAGGGCTTACATTCTCAAGCTCTGTAACATTTTAAATAGATATGCTTAGGGTAAAAGACAATTATCCTGACAAAGTATTTGTATACTTTGAATTTAATACTTTGTTACTGTCAATCTATATATATAAAAGCCTAACCAACTGGCTAACCATTTGACCAGTAGCTATGACATGCACTGACCACTAGGGTATAGACACTCAATGCACAGGCATGGAAACATGGAACAGACTGATGACTCTCAGAGGGAAATGGGGAGGGGTGGGTAGAAAGAGATTAACCAAAGATTTTATATGCATTCTAGAGACCCAGTGCACAGATGCTCTGGTGGAGTCCTTCAGCCTGGCCTGTGGGGATTGAGCCAAAACCAGCAGTTCAACATCTCTCCCCGGGAGTCTCAGGTTGCGAGAGGGTGCAGGCCAGGCTGAGGGAACCCACCGGTGCATAATCTGTGCACCAGGATTCTAGTTTTACTTAATTGTTAAAGGGATCATCAGACATGGAATTACCTGATTAAAATTTTGTTCATACTCATGAAAATTTTCATCCTCCATTATATGTCTTTATCTAGTATTTTTATCAAAACTGTTTACTCCATTTTCTTTGTGACATTTATGCATGAATGTACTACTTTCTGTTTAATAGCAATATTAGAATAGGGACCAACTTGTCCATACAACTATTTACTCAACACAAACATTTGTATTGAGGCAGGCAGTAGCCTGAGGTAGGTAGTTGGTAGGTTTAATTTTTGTATAATTTTTAGAATAAATTATCTATCATTATGTAAGTCTTCTTTCATTTGGCTATAAGTCTTCCTGTATTTTGGGAACTCTTTGAGGGATGAGGTCCAGGTAGATCATGCCACTTACAAGGTCTAGTTTGGTGATTTAGAGTGCATTCATTACTCTTCAACTGATTCAGGAAAGCACTTACAAAGGTCATTGACACTTGATTTCTTTTCTCCCATGATTTCACCTCTCAGCCATTTGTCTTGGTTACTATTGTCTGTGATGTGGTAATGGGTCAAACAAGGAGTTACTCCCCTTTTCTGAGACCATTCACATCTGTAAAACTATAATGCATCATTGGCCGGTTAGTATTTATTGGAGATAGTGTTTGTTGAAATGGCTACATCTAGAAAGTGGATGCCTCAGCAATCAAAGCTTAAAACGGGCACTTTCATTATGGGGTTCATACTACAATTAATTTTCATTTTGTCTGTCATGATACTGATATAAACAAACCTACTGTACTGCCAATGTAATAAAAGTGTGTAACATACAACTATAGTAGTAGGCTAGATGATCTAAGTTTGTATAAATGCACTTTATAATGTTCAAAAAAGGGCAACATCATCATCTAACTATACATTTCTCAGAACTATCTCTGTCATTAAGTTACATAAGTCTGAATCATCAGGAAAGCAATGTCAGAAAAACAGGAAGATGTTGTGATTAATCAATGAGGAGGAAGCTCTGACATTTATACTTGGAGAACAGAAAGCAGAACAATAAAAAAAGAGCAAAGACCCACAGAGGCAGTGAAGGACCAAAACAGTGTACTGGAAACCAAAGGGAAAGAGAATTTCTTAAGGTGATTGCTTACTAGCATTCAGTAGCACAAAGAGTTTTGTCTCTTTCATCTCACTCACTAACCTTTCGCACAAGATTCAGAGAGAGCCTTTTATAACTTACTAGAGGCCTGGTGCATGAAATTTGTGCAAGAATAGGCCTTTCTTCCCCTGGCTGCTAACACCAGCTTCCCTCTGGCACCTGGGATCCAGGCCTCCCTTACAGCTGTGGTTTCATCTGTAAGGTCATTTGGAATGACATCCTGTTTAATTAGCATATTATGCTTTTATTATTATAGATGTTAAATTATGGATCCCTTTTGCTTAATATGTAACTAACTTTTCACATAATACATGAAGCAGAGTCCAACATTCTTCTTTTGGTCTTTTCTTCCTGTGAGCCTATGTTACTTGGCCTCATCCCTTGAGACTCTCCCCCTTACCAAATGTTTGATCCTCCCTCTATAAATTCCTGAGCTGACCAAACTTGTCTGTTACTTGGATAACTGATCTCTCCTTTCCCTTAGGAGAATACTGTCTTTTCTGCTGATTTTGACTGAAAGGTTGTCTGAATCTTGGACTGAAAGAGCATCTACCATTCTTTATTCACTTACCTGGCTTTGTTTATTCATAGTGCATATTATTACATGATAAATCTTTTATCTTTGTGCTTCTATTCTATCCACCTTGACTGGAAGCTTTCTATTGTCAATGATGAATCTCTCTCTCTCTCTTTTTTTAATATATATATTTTATTGATTTTTCACAGAGAGGAAGGGAGAGGGATAGAAAGTCAGAAACATCGATGAGAGAGAGACATCGATCAGCCGCCTCCTGCACGCCCCCCACTGGAGTTGTGCCCACAAGCAAGGTACATGCCCCTGACAGGAATTGAACCCAGGACTTTCAGTCCGCGGGCCGACGCTCTATCCACTGAGCCAAACCGGTCTCGGCAATGACGAATCTCTTTCTGTACAACTTTGTACTGTCCAGAAATGTTTGTTGGATGCCTGATGGTGCCATTTTTGGTTTTCACCTACCTATATAATCAGAGAGGAATATGCTAATTATCCTTTACACCCTGAGGTGTAACGACTGGATCACGGATCTGCAGGGGGTCAAGGGGGGGACTACAAGTGGGCAGCAGAGAGCTACAGGAGACAGGGCAGCAAGCAAGTGGGAAGTGGAGAGCTACAGGAGGGTGACAGTGACCTACTAGTGCACAAATTTGTGCGCAGGGATGCTAGTATAATTATAACATTTAAACCAATTTCAATAGGCAATAAGAAGCATTCCAAAGACAATATGTGAGTTACAGTGTGTGTTAAGTAGTTGACCTGAATTAATTTCCTGCTTAATAATTATAGTTCAGAGATAAGAATAAGGAATGTTAATTAGCAATATCTTTATAGGTAAAAGCATTTATTGCATCATTATAGATACCATTTTATGGATCAAGATTAAGATAGTAAGAGACGCCGAAACCGGTTTGGCTCAGTGGATAGAGCGTCGGCCTGCAGACTGAAAGGTCCCAGGTTCGATTCCAGTCAAGGGCATGTACAGTGGTTGCGGGCGCATCCCCAGTAGGGGGCGTGCAGGAGGCAGCTGATCGATGTCTCTCTCTCATCGATGTTTCTGACTTTCTGTCCTTCTCCCTTCCTCTCTGTGAAAAATCAATAAAATATATTAAAAAAAAAAAGATAGTAAGAGACTAACTGGTCAAACAAAGTATTTAGGAAAGCCAGAAAGAAGTATGAGTGGAAAGAACTGGCTGTTAGGCTGAGAATGCTCTGCAGCATTTTCCTTCCCACCAGCACACTAACAAACACAGATCACAACTTGAAAATCTCCCACATTCTTAACGATTTGATTCTCAAATCCAAATGACTCGCTTCAACCTTTATGCTTTCTCTCTTATTCTCATATAAGTATATAAATGTTAATTAACCTTCAGTGAGACTTCATGTTAAATGCTGATTTGACAGTGACTGTGTTAGAATATTTCTGAAATGTTATTAGAGAAAGAAGTTACATAATAAATAATAAACACAGGATTAATTCATCTATCGGCTCTGCCCCACCTTGTTAATAGCCTGCTGCTTAAAATGGGGAGGGGAGAGGGTGGTTTTATGTAAACTATGAAAATATTTGTAAAATCATAAAACTTATTGAATATAGTCATGCTTCAATGACTGTGGGCTTCGGGTAGTCAAGTCATTTTCCTTTTAATGAGTAAGGTTAAATTAATAAAAAGCACAAATTGATATAAAAACAAATTATAATGAAGCAGGGTAGAACACTCCTAATAACAATGACTATTTTTTATTTGTAGTATTATAAAATGTAGATTCCATTATATACAATTAATTACTCCTGATAATTAGTGATTAACTGAATCTGTAAAATCAGTCAAAAACCTCATTTTCACCTTTATTATTTTAAAATGTTATTATTTATTTTATATTTAGTAGAACACTAAATACAGGAAAAAAAATCTTCTAGTATTCTATTTTTTAGCAGTTGATCTAAACAATGAGCTTAATTGTCTCAAGAGTGGGTGTTGTGCAACATGAATATGGGATGATCATTTATGATATTATCAACCATAGAGTTCTAATTGTGATTTATTAATGGGATCTAAAATAGGTCATTATTCTGTCAGACAGTTTAAAAAACACAGCTTATAATATGCATGACAAAAAGTTGTGTGTTTTTTTTTTCAAAATGATGAGTAGCTAAATGAAAATCAGGTTACAGTAGAGAATTGGCAATGGATAATGAATGAATGAACAAACCAACAAAATTTTAGAGGTAGCAGACATGCTGTAAATTAGTAAAAGTTAAAGGTTTTCAGTGATTTTTATATAGTCTGAATAGACCTCAAAGTTATTATTATAATTTTATCTAAACAGATTAGATAAGAGTATAAAACATGATTCTTGTGACACTCCACTATCTCACTTCATGTGTATTGAGCAGGAACCTGCAAAGAACACTGCACATAAGATTTCTAAGATAAGAGATTGGAGAAAGTATAGCAACAAGTATATACCATTCTAAACATTCAATATTTTTTTATATTTCTCTAGTCTTCACCTCACTGTGTTCCTGTTTAAAGGTCCCACAATAATGACTAAGAAGCTGAAGTCCACAGGTGTGCATGTCAGACCATTTGAAGCCGGGTTATCTGTTTTCTCCTTTAAGAGAAAACTTGACCCTTTTTACAATGACATGACAATTCAAAAGACCTCTGCATAGCATCACATGGGGTCTGAAGCACATTATACATGTATGGGCATGGCTCTGTATGACAAGTATAAAATAAATGTGTTCAATCAATGTTATTTTTTCACAGAATTTGTATCAATTTAATGCATCTTTAATAGAAAGGATAAAGGCCCCTAAAGTAGTTCATTTGTTCAATTTGAGGGGTTCTTTCTTTTAATTAATTAATTTTTTTATTTTTTCAATTGTTGAAAGTATTATAGATACCCTCTTTGTTTACCCCATTGACTCTCTGCACTCTGTACACCCTCCCAGACCTTTACCACACTATTGTCTGTGTCATAGGTTAAATACATATGCATATAAATTATTTGATTAATCTCTTCCCAGCTCCCCTCTTCTCTTCCCTCTTAGATTCATCCATCTACTCCATGCTGTTTCTGGATCTCTTTTGTTCTTTAGTTTATTTTGTTCATTAGATTCCTCATATGAGTGAGATCATGGGATACTTATCTTTCTCTGACAGGCTTATCAGGGGATATATTTTTTTAAATATCCTATGACTAAAATTATTTTTTTGAAAATTATCAAATACATATCCTATCTAATAAAAGAGCAATATCCAAATTGACACAAGATAGCCACCCCCATGTGGTCAAAGATGGCTGTTCCCCATGTGGACAAAGATGGCCACCACAAGATGGCCAGCTGGGGAGGGCAGTTGTGGACAATAAGGCTTACAGGGGAGGGGGCAAGCAGGGGTGGACAGTTAGGGAGGATCAAGCCTACATAGAAGGGCAGTTGGGCGGAAACAGGCCAGCAGGGGAGAGCAGTTGGGGGTGACCAGGCTTGAAGGGGAGGGCAGTTGGGGATAACCAGGCCTGCAGGGGAGGGCAGCTGGGGGTGCCCAAGCCTGCAGGGGTGCGCATTTGGGAGCAACCAGGCTGGCAGGGGAGTGCAGTTGGGGGTGACCAGGTCTGTAGGGAAGGATAGTTGGGGGCAACCAGGCTGGCAGGGGAGGGTAGTTAGGGGTGACCAGGCCAGCAGAGGAGAGCAGTTAGGGACAATTGGGCCAGCAGGGGAATAGTTAGGCATTGATCAGGCTGGCAGGGGAGTGCTTAGGGGATGATCAGGCTGGCAGGCAGAAGTGGTTAGGGGCAATCAGGCAGAGGCAGGTGAGCAGTTAGGAACCAGCATTTCTGGATTGTGAGGGGGATGTTCAACTTTCTGTTTAGGCCCAATCCCAGTGGGCCTAAACGGGAAGTGTGACATCCCTCGAGAGAGTCCCAGATTGCAGAGGGTGCAGGCTGGGATGAGGGATACACACATACACACACACACCCTCCCCTGAGCATGAATTTTGTGCATATATAAAAAATTATTAGGGGGATACCCACATACACACACATATAACTGACATATGCTTGTTTTCAGTTCAATTTTTCAATATCTAAGTTTCTAAATGAAGGTATTTTTATTTATTTATGTTTAGAATATATTTTCATTGATTTCAGAGAAGAAAGGAGAGGGAGAGAGAGAGAGTAACATCAATGGTGAGAGAGAATCATTGTAGGTTGCCTCCTGCATGCCCCAAACTGGGTTTCGAGCCCACAACCAGGACAGGACATGTGCCCTGACTGGGAATTGAACCATTACCTTCACAGGTTGATTCTCTACCACACCAGATGTGTAATTAAGGTAATTTTAAAACTAAATTTATTTTTTAGAGGCTCAGTCATTTTCTTTTTTTGCATAAGTAATAAATGTGTTCACAGGCATTTTTCTACTATTTCTAGTTTCTTCTGGGTTGGTGACAATTAGGACTTATTATCCCCTATTAGGGTTTTTAAATTGTGGTTTTTATGTGAGCTATCTACAGTCTCCAAATTATATGGGGTTTCATACTATTTTTCTTAATAGATTTGCTTGTTTAGCCTAAAGATATAGTTTATTGTTATAAGTGACATTCAGTTGAATTTGTTTCTATTAAATTTGTTTCTGGTACACTGCAAGCCTCTTAATTTTTATTCTTTAATTTTTCATTTTTATAATGCCTGTTTCATTAGCTTCATTTTTTTTTCTGTGAATTTGTCATCAGTTTTTAAAAACACATTATTTTCAAGTTAAAGAAAACAGCACAACTAGGTCTCATAACTCAGTATAACCTACTTGACCTGTTTTTAAACTTAGTTTTGATTTATAATTTTCTTCTGATTATTACACACTGCCATAGAGAATATTTCTGACTTCCTTCCTCAAAAAAAGACTAATTACAAACAATAACATCAGAAATATGGCAAAGTGAAATTTTCTAAAAAAGCAGTATCAGAGAAAATAGAATACAGAAAGTGAATATAGGGATATTAAAGATGAAAAAAAAAAGTGCTTTCAAATATCCCAAAGGAAAATACCAATACATTTATATTTTCTATTTTAGTAACCAGTGTGAACCTGCCTATGGAAGAACAATATATTCGTATCTAATATTTTTTTTAATTTAAGTTTTTTTTCCTCATTAATTGTAGGTATAAAAACATCCTATGAAATTATTTACAAAAAGAAATTTGAAAACCATCTAAAAGGTACACAGATATATTTGTACATAGATGAACACACACAAAATGATGGACATAAAATATCAGAGCAACTAGTAAAGATTTTTTTTCTGTACTATCAGTAAAGATTTACTGGTAATTAAACTATGAATGTCAAGAAATACTTTCATAGAATTAAATCTTACTTCCGCTGAGTATCTTTTAATGTGTTACTTAAGGTTATTCACATTTACTTCTATGATTTATCTATAATAACACATTGACTAATTTCATTTGTAAAAGGTATGTATTTTGCATGCTATTTAAATTAATTTCTCTATATTGGAATCTATATTCTTATTTATCCTCATTTATATGAATCTGAAAATTAGGACAGAAAAAAATAAATACCACTAAATAGTATCCCCATATTCTAGGAAAAGATTGAATAAACTAATTTGAGATCATGTGAAATTATATATGCATGTGGTATTTCAGAATAGGTAAGAGAAAAAAGCCATAAAGAGGAGAAAGCTACTTTTCTGCCAGTGATGCAACATCAGTAAAGAATACTGTTACAGGTTACTAGCAAATTTTATAGGAAAACTAGAAGCCTGGTGCATGAAATTTGTGCATGGGAGTGGGTGTCTTTCAGCCCAGCCTGCTCCCTCTCCAATCTGGGACCCCTTGAGGGATATCCGACTGCCCTTTTAGGCCCGATCCAGATAGGAAATGGAGCCTAAACGGGCAGTCAGATATCCTTCTCACAATCCAGGACTGCTGGATCCCAACTGATCACCTGCCTGCCTTCCTGAGTACCCCTAACCACTTCCACTTGCCAGCCTTATCACCCTCTAACCACTCCCCTGCCAGTCTTATTGATGCCTAATTACTCCCCTGCCAGCTTCTTTGCTCCTAACTGCCCTCTTCTGTGGGCCTGGTCTCCCCTAAGTGCCCTCTCCTGCAAGCCTGGTCACCCCTAACTGCCCTCCTCTGTGGGCTTGATCACCCCAACTGATGGCCATCTTGTGGTGGTTATCTTGTGTTCACATGGGGGCAGTCATCTTGTGACTGGTCAATCTGCATATTACTCTTTTATTAGATAGGATAGAGACCTGGTGCATGGGTGGGGGCCAACTGGTTTGCCCTAAAAGGTATCCTGGATCAGGATGGGTATTCCCTTGCGACGTGGGGTGGCCTAGGCAAAGGACTTGTGGTGGTTTGCAGACTGGCCACACCCCACAGTGACCAAAGAGGAGGCTCTGGTATCTGGAATTTATTGACCTTCTACAATTAAAACTTTGCAGCCTAGAGTGGAGCCAAGGCACAGCCATTGATACTTTGTTGCCTTAAGCTGAGGCCTGGGTTGGCAGGGTGTGCAGAAAGCTTTGGTTCCTCCATTGCCAGGGGGAACCCAAGCCATCCTCTTGCTCTCTCTATGGCCGTAGCCTTCTTGTTTGTGTTAATTTGCATACTTGCTCTGATTGGCTTGTGGGCGTAGCGGCGCTATGGTCAATTTGCATATTGCTCTTTTATTAAGTAGGATATATTAAAAGTACTATAGAAAATACAGTTAAAGCACAGGTAAGGGTGCTACACTAATAAAATGGGTGCAGTCTTACTTGTTATATAAAATATGAGGATCCAGACAGGTTGTTCCTTCGCTATTCCCTTAGTTATTTGGTCTCCTCACTTTATTTCCCCCCTGATGATTTTCTCACTGATTATCTCTTCCACTAGATGTCAGGCAAGAGGAGAAAGTGGTAGTGCATCTACAACTAAGACAGCAGTGATTTCTTAAAATATTAAAATTGATAACCAAATTCAGTCAAATTGAATAGCAATCATGCATATGGAAGATAAAATGCTCTGATAATTAGTTTGAATGAACCATTAATAACAGCAGCTGTAGGAGGAACCATATTATTTTTTCTTTTTTTAATTTTCACTAGAGAATATTTTTCCATTGATTTTTTTGAGAGAGTGGAAGAGACATGGAAAAACAGAGAGAAACACATCCATTGGTTGTACCCTGCATGTATCCTGGCTAGGGCCCCTCCAGGGAGGAGCCTGCAACAGAGGAATTTGCCCTTGATCAGAATCCAACCCGGGATCCTTCAGTCCACAGGCCAACGCTCTATCCACTGTGCCAAATCGGCTAAGGCAATCATATTCTTTTTAGAGAGTATCAGTGCTTATTTAATCTCCCTCTGGGGAAAGTTCTCTGTTTAGAAAGCTTACCTCCACTTACACTTTCCTAAAACAACAAGTACATTTCCTTTGTAACACTCCACAAAATTTTAATTGAATAAGCAAGCTTGTCAAGGTTGATTTAATACACACCCACCCACAACCATCTCTCAAATATGAGTTTTGTAAGGTAATGACTAAGTCTGTTTAATAATTTCTTTATCCACAGATTCAGCATAATAAGATGGGAAGATGGTACATTTTTTTTAAAAAGTACTGAAAAAGTGACAAAATACAAAACAGAATAAATATGAATTACTGAATGAATGATATTGTAAAGTTATCCATTTCAAATGGGAAAGCAATCCAGATTTATTGTTTGGGTTCAATTTATATATTTATCTTAACCAATAGACTTATGAGAATGATATATGAAAGCTTTATGGTCTCATTATTAAGCCAATTATAATATTTTGGTAAAGATATCCTCCAAAGAACACACTAATGGTAGTATTGATACCTAATGGAAAATACCCACAAATTAGAAATGAGAACAATGTACTCTACCTCAGAGCCCGGACAGGTGAGCTCTCTGAGCATATTATTCATACTTTAGGATGTCACAGCTCATTATGTTGCATACAATTCTTGTGATGAGAACTTTAAAATTGCAAAACGGAAGTTAACTTATCATATTGGTGTTCCTTGCCCAATTAATGTTCTATTGAATTAACTACTTCTTCTCCCTAGAAAATCTATCTTCCTCATTCTTAATGGCTGGGAAGATTTTCCTATTGATTCTTCAGGAGATATCTAAAGAGTTTATATGCATGTTACTCCCTAGCTATTGAATCGCCTCACAAAATGGGCCATTTATGTATGTAGAGTATTTTGAAGAGTTCTTGACATGGGTTAAGCATCCTAGTACATTTGTCAGATAAGTTAATAAAGTAATAAAGTTCACTGAGGCTGAAAGAGAGCTAAAGAGCTTCATCATTTAGAGTAGGTATGGAAATAGTATACTCAATCAAAGATTAATCCCATTAAATTATATAACAGAATATAAGAAAATAATTAGATTTTAAGAATTACATATCCATTTTACTTTTGTGATTTGATAATTAGTTATTTCCTATCAGTTATGGAATGTCTTATTTTGCTAGTGTTTAGGAATATTTGTGTTTTGTTTTGTTTTTTACTTTTTTCCTGCTTCTTGACCTCTTATACCATTTTCCTCTGTTGCCTGCATTACTAGGCACCAAATATTTCTTTAGGACATTTTATTCTTTTTCAGAGTTTCAACAGTTAGACTGATGGTAGTCATTCATCCATCAATAATGAATTTAACATTAGTGAACTCCATATTTTCATTATATTCCCTATCATATACATAAAATTTGTTACAAAATATAAAGTTTAAAATGAATTTTTCCTGCTCACACTAAAACTAGTCTTTCCTATTTTCAAAACATTCTATTATGGTAACAATTGTATGAAATTAGAATCAAGAATGAATTTATTTTATGCATAGAAAAAATATACTTTTGTAATTTTTTTCCAGGGCACTGATTAAATGGGAAACCAATACTTTTAGTAGAATGAGCATATATTATGAGTCCATGTACATCTATTTTTAACTTATTGCTTTGAAGTGCCACTACATCTGCATATTGAAGTAAGTTTTTTTTCCCAATTAAAACAAAGAACAAAATAAAACATAAACACACACACATACAAGAGCAATAACAAAATATCTGTTTTTTTCCTCAAAAACTCCTCTACCCTACCACTAGCTATTTTTTCCCTCTAAAGCCTATGATTTCTCTTTCACAACTCTTGTTGACATGTCATATACTTGAACCTAAACTTTTATTCATAAAGTCACCACTGACTTTCATATTGCTAAATTCATTGAACATATTTCATTTCATGTGTAGGTTATCATAACAAATAAAAATATAAATTGATAAATTAATAAAATGGAGTAACAGTTTCTTAATAGAATAACTTTTAGAAAGTTAATTTCTAAATTTATGTTTTCAGATATAGTAAAGGAAACAATGTTCCTTATATTGAAAAATTATTATGAAATTAACAAGTGACCATCTGTTAAAGAAATGCTTTAAAATATAATTATTTCATTTTATATATGAAGGGATTATGGAATATTTAGGATAAAATCCAAAAGTACTTTATACATTATACAGGAGAAAATAATACTTAGGAAATAATAGAAGGGAGAAGTTTCTATGTTCTCTTTCTTAGGATCTGGTAATCATTCTTTATTGTATAAAGTGGTGTGTGTGTGTGTTCTTATAAGTTTCAATTATTGAGATTATGCATTATTAAAGTGAAAAAAATGCTTATGTATGATTTTTGATATTTTTTTCTGGTCCAACTATATTTGAGAACCTAAATAATCTTTAAGTGGTTACAATGCACTGTTCTGTGAATTATTAACCCCGTGTTTTATCCTTGTAAGCTTACTGACCCCAAACATTTTGTTCTTTTTTATCCTTGTATGTGCTCCGATCAAGGATCAAACCAGCAACCTTGGCATATGGGGACAGTGCTGTAACCCAAGCATGTCAAACTCAAAAGCTAAATAAAGGAGGCATGTGGCCCATGGGCTGCGAGTTTGATATGCGTGCCTAACCATCTGAGCTACCCCACCAGGGCAAAACATTCTGTTCTTTGACTCATACAGAAAATGGGGAAGCTGAGACGTTAGCATCATATCACATGTTCTTGGTATATGTTCATAATTAGCATATTCATTGCTTTACTAAAACTAGTGACAGCTATTTCAGAATGAATAAAACATTTACTGACAATGAGACTATCTCCTATCACTTACTGCCTGCCTTCTATACAATAATATGATTAAAGCAGTAATCTTATGAATATGATTCATGTTATAGGATAAATGATTTTCATTTTGCCATGCATATATTTTAAGCTTGTACATTGCTGCAATTATTTATTCATGAAACTATTAAAAAAGTAAAATAGCAGGTTACATAAGCAATGGTAAGTTATCATTTTGACAAGGAAAATCTTTCACTAAATTGCATTATAGAGTTGAGGAGTTGAAGATAACACTGTCACCCCTCAGAATGCATCGACAATGTTTATTTAGAAATTGAAGTTTGAAATTACAGCAGATGTTCAAGAGGCATATGCTCTGCATATAAAGAAAGCATTAGGATAAGTCTTTGTATGTGTAATAATATGAAGGAAGCATTTTGATTTTAAATAGGTGATGGTACCAAGACCCAGGGATCACACTGGAATATGTGGGATAATAGTACAAATATGTTATAAAAGAATAAAAAGTAGTAAGTTGTTTAAGAAATGTTTAACACTTAAGCATTTATAGATAACTGTATATCAAGAATTTTCTAGGTGTTAGGATATCAGAGATGAAAAAGATAAACAAGTCCTTTCTGATGCAGTTCATAGATTATAATAGGTGAGTTAGAAAGTAGTATATATAGTACTGTAAATAGATTTATATATAAATAATATATATAGTAAATATATGTAAGAGGGAGAATATTGTCTTTAAATAATTGTTATTTACATTAGGTGGATCTAAAAACTGCCATTTGCAAAGCTATGGCTTACATCCAATATACTTCTATTTGTCAGTGGTACAAATATGATTTTCTAGAAGTACGTAATGCAACTGAAAGAAAACTATTAAATGTCTAAGTAAAAATTCCAACAAAATATTTGCCAAACTCTATACAGAAAGTTATAAAGCATTATTGCAAGACATTAATGAATACTTAAATCAGTAGATGATTGCTTAAAGTTTTAAAGTTATGTTAATGGGAAGATTTAAATTGTACTCAGTCTTGTCTATGATGAATGTAGTACCAATCAAAACACCATCACATTTTATTTTGGTTGACTTTGAACATATGATTCTACAATTTACTTGGAGTTCATCAAAATCTTCTTCAAAAAAAAAATAATGGAAATTTTATTCTATTAGGTATTGTTAAATCTATAATAAAACAATGTGGGTTTGTCACAAGTATACATATAGAACCCAACATGTATTATAAAGAGACCAAAAGTTGACTAGTATTTATTTTAAAAAGGCATTTCAATTTAGATGCCTTTTATGTTTTCTTCTTGTTTGATTGTTGTGGCTAGGGCTTCCAGTACTGCTAGTCTGTTGAATAAGAGTGGTGAAAAGTGGATTGGAAAGGAGGAAATAAAATTCTCATTATTTGCAGATGACATGATATTGCACATAAAAATATCCTGGAGACTGTACCAAAAAACTAGATTTAATAAATGAATTCAGCAATGTAGCAGGATACAAAATTAAAACCCATAAATTGATAGCATTTTTATACACCAATATGAATTCTCAGAAAGAGAAAATAGACAAACAATCCCATTGACCATTGCAACAACAACAAAAATTAAGATGCCTTGAAATGAACTTAATTAAGGAAGTAAACAACTTGTACTCAGAAAACTATAGGATGTTGAAAAAAGACATAGAGGAAGATACAAACAAGTGGAAGAACCATGTTCATGGATTAGTAGAATCAACATCATTGAAATGTCCATACTACCCAAAGCAACCTATAGATTCAGTACAATCCCTATTAAAATACCAATTCATATTTCACAGCTCTAGAACAAATACTCCAAAAATTTATATGAAACCAACAAAGACCCTGAATAGCTGCAGGATTTTGAGAAAGAAGAACAAAGTCGGAGGAGTCACAATATCAGATATCAAATCATACTACAAAGCCACTGTAGTCAAAACAGTTTGGTACTGTCACAAGAACAGGCATACAGATCAAGCGAACAAGACAAAGACCACAGAAATTACAATTATTCCATTGAAATACTATATAGATATTTAGATAGAAGTATCTAAATATCTATATAGTAAAAATGTAAATAAGCAAAA
>JAAGEH010002531.1:61433879-61525996 GCA_011751065.1 Lasiurus cinereus
AAAGAAATATTGATACATTCAACTATTTTAAAATTAAACTTTTGCTAGAAAATCATTATGAGAGTAGAAAGTAAAGGAAATATTTTTTTTTCAGAAAACACAAAAAACACAAATCAATTGGAAAAAAAGACTAAAATCAAAAAATGGGTAAAACGTTTTTTGCAATTATTTCATTAAACAATGCATCCAAATGACCAATAAATATTTGAAAAAGTGCTTTAAAGAGAATTAAAACAAATCAAGATAAGTTAATAATTTCATAATAAAAATTAAAAAATATGAGCTATCACTACACTCCTAAGAATGAATAAAAATTAAAAGCCAGAATATAACAAGTGTTAGATGTGAGGCAACTGGACCTCTCTAATGTTGCTTGTGGGATTTTAAATCAGTAGAAAAACTGGAAAACCATTTGCCATTCTCTAGTAAATTTAACAATACATGCACTCATGATTGATAAAGGAATATGAGAATGTTTATGAGTATGAGCAGTCACAAGAATGTTGAGAGCAGCATTATTTATAATGACAGATGGCTAGAAATAGTTCACTCCCTGTAATGATGGAAAATGAACAAAACACAGCAGGGATGACTCTCACAAGATAATGATAAGAAAAGAAGCAAGATAAAGTATAATTTTACTAATTTATTTTATATTATTTTAGTTTAATTAAATTTTTAATGAATGTATTGGGTGGCATTGATTAACAAAATTATTCAGGTTTTATGGGCACCCTTTTTTTTCCAATTTGATTTTTAGAGAAAAAGAGAAGGGGAGGGGAAGAGAAACACTGATGTGAGAGTGTAACATCGATAGGTATACCCCCTACCTGGGATCAAGCCAGCAACCCAAGAATGTGCCTGATCAGGAATCTAGCCAGCAACATTGTGGTGTACAGGATAACGCCCAACCAACTAAGTCATACTAGCCAGAGCTCACTGGCACAATTCTGCAACAGATCATCTGTACTCTGTATTGTGTGTCCACCAAGCCAAGTCAAGTCTCCTTCCATCACCATTTATCCCTTAAATGACACAAAACTAACCCATGATGTTAGAAGACAAGATGGCATTTAACATCATGGAGTAGAAGAGTAGGATGTAAAACTATGGTGGCTTCTGAAGTGGGCAATATTCTATAGGATGTCCTCCCAAAATGTATACACAACTTGAATGATTATAAAGTCAGGCTTATGAACATAAAGTACACTTTCTAATTTTAAAAGAATATACGGAAATTAATATTTATTTTTGTCAACACCGGTTTTTAAACTAATGACCATTCTGTTCTAGGCACTGCTGATAATGCCAAGCAATGGAATACTGAACATCAAGATCACTTTGTAGTATTCCATTGTGTAGATGTACCATTTAAAAATGAATGGAATACTACACTGCTGTAAAAAAGAAAGAACTTACCATTTGCAACAGCATGGATGAATCTGAAAACATTATGCTATGTGAAGTAAACCAGTCATAGAAAGATAAAAATCACATGACCTCACTCATTTGTGGAATATAATGAACAAAATGAACTGATGAAAAAATAAATAAATACAGAGACTTAGATGCATCTCACAGACCGTCAAACCTCAGAGGGAAGGCAGGGGAGGGTGTGGAGGAAGGATATAATTTTGTTCAGTACTTGTGTGCCTCCAATTTGTCTACTGTAAGAAATCAACCAAAGGATTTATATGCAAACTTATAATCATAACCAATGGACACAGACAGTAGCGGGGTAAGGACATGTGCTGGGGGAAGGGAGTGGGTGGGCAGCAGTCAATGGGGGGAAAAGGAGATATATGTAATACTTTCAACAATAAAGATTTTAAATTTAAAAAGGAATATTATAAAGCCAGAAAAAATCATTTCAGAACAGCTGGTGTGGCTCAATGAATGAGCATTGACCTATGAACCAGGAGGTCACAGTTAGATTTCTGGTTAGATCATATGCCTGGGTTGCAGGCTTGGTCCCCAGGAGGGGTCATGTAGAAGGCAGACCATAAATGATTCTCTCTCATAATCGATGTTTCTATCTCCCTCTTCCTCTCCCTTCCTTTCTGAAATATATATATAAACACACACACACATAACACACACACACACACACACACACACATACACACACACAATTAGAGGACTGGTGCATGAAATTTGTGCACAGGTGGGGGGGTGCTGGGTGTATGTCCCTTAGTCCAGTCTGCACCCTCTCCAATCTGGGACCCCTTGAGAGATGTCCAACTGCCTGTTTAGGCCTGACCCCTCTCACATCCAGAACTACAGGCTACCAATTGCTTGCCTGCCTGCCTTCCTGATTGCCCCTAACCACTCCTCTGCCAGCCTGATTGATGCCACACTACTTCTCTGCCAGCCTGATCACCCCTAACTGTCTTCACCTGCTAGCCTGGTCCCCACCAACTTCCCTCCCCTGCTGACCTGGTCACCCCTAACTGTCCTCCCCTGCCAGCCTCATTGCCCCTAACTGCTTTTTCCTGCTGGTCTGGTGCTCCTGCCAACTGCCCTCCCTTGCAGGCCTGGTCACCCCAACTTCCCTCTCCTACAGGCCTGGTCCCCTCCAACTGCCCTCCCCTGCAGGCCTGGTCCCTCCCAACTGCTCTCTCCTGCAGGCCAGTCACCCCCAACTTCCCTCCTCTGCCAGCCTGATCACCCCTTACTGCCCTCCCTTGCAGGCCTGATTGCCCACAACTGCCCTCCCTTGCAGCCCTGGTCCCACCCAACTGTCCTCCCCGGTTCACCATCTATGGCAGCTATCTTGCGTCCACATGGGAACAGCCATCTTTGACTACATGGGAGTGGCCATCTTGTGTTGTAGTGATAGTCAATTTGCATATTACTCTTTTATTAGACAGGTTATAATTTTGTTCAGTACTTGTGCGCCTTCAATTTGTCTACTGCTGCCAGTTTTGTACTATAAACTTTATGTTTTATGTGTCCCCATAAAAAAAGTTCAGTGGCACTTTAGGATAAATTTTCTTTTTCAAAGCTTAGTCTGGCTTCCCCCATTATTTCAAATCAGTTAAATCTGAAAAGGAGCTAAAATTGAGGTATCAACTGTTAAAGTGTGAATGCTTTTTTGGAAACACCCTGTATTTTATTTATTTATTTTTAAATTTTATTTTGTTGTTTAAAGTATTACAAATTGTAGTACATGTATCTTCTTTTTTCCCCATTGACCTTCCCCCAGCCTCCTCTACCTCCTGGCATATCACCCTGTATTTCTTTATCTGAGACATGGTTACATAGGGGTTCTCAACCTGTGAAGTTCCTTCAGTTGTCTATTTAAAAGCATATATATATATATATATATATATATATATATATATTCCTTTTATTAAATTTATTTGGGTGACACTAGTTAATAAAATTATGTGGGTTTCAGGTGCACAAATATACAACATGTCATATGTACACTGTCTTTTGTGTTTACCACACCAAATCAAGTCTCTGTCCATCCTTATTTATCCCCTCTGTGCCCTCCTACACTTTCTTCTTCCCCCTCCCTGCCCCAGTCGCTGGCAATCACCACAGTCTTGTCTGTTCAGCCTCCCTCCCCTCCATGCTCACCACGGACAACTGTCAGCCTGTTCTAGCCAAGATCTTCATCAGGAGATGAGTGGATAAAAAAGCTTTGGTACATTTACACAATGAAATACTACTCAGCCATATAAAAGAAGGAAATCTTATCATTTTTGACAGCATGGATGGTCCTGTACAACATTGTGCTAAGTGAAATATGCCGATCAGAGAAAGAGAACTACCCAATGAGTTCATTCACATGTGAAATCTAATGAACAAAAAGCATATTTATAAAATTGTATTTTTATTTGATAACAGAGAGGGAGAGACAGCTAGAAATATCAATGAGAGAGAATCATCAATCAACTGCCTCCTGCATGTCCCATGATGGGGATCAAGCCCACAACCCAGGCATGACCTCTGATTGGGATCAAACCATAACCTCTTGGTTCATAGGTCAATGCTCAGCCACTGAGCCAGCTGCCTGGGATATATATTTTGTGTTTTTTTTTTTACTGTTTTTTGTTTGTTTGTTTGTTTGTTTGTTCGTTTTACAGAGAGGAAAAGAGAGAGAGATAGAGAGTTAGAAACATTGAACAGCTGCCTCCTGCACACCCTCTACTGGGGATATGCCCACAATCAAGGTACATGCCCTTGATCCGAATCAAACCTGGGACCTTTCAGTCCGCAGGCTGATGCTCTATCCCCACTGAACCAAACCGGTTTCAGCTATATTTTTAAAATTATATTATTATGCTTCAGTGAATTCTTTTCCATAGTGCTCTGTAGAGAAGAGACAATAGTGAGTCTCAAGTGGGGTCAGTAATTTTGATGTAATATGTACCAAACAATAATAATTTACATTGTTCAAAGGCATATGATACAGTTATTGACTATATGCTGTGTCATAAATCATTAAGAAGTGTTCTTTGTCCACAGTGATATTAAGCTAGGAATAACTATCAAAGAAAAATAAATTGAAAATTTCACTCATTTGGAACAAAACATGTCTAAGTAAACTATGATTTATAAGGAATATTAAAAGAAATTTAAAGAAGGATGATGAAGAAACAACATATGAAACTTGTGGGCTGCATTTATATTCTTCTCTCAGAAGATAATTTATAACCTTAAGGGAATTCATTTATACTGAAACAGGGTAGAAAACCATTGAATAAATTCCAATACGCTTGGAAAAAATATCAAATGTAAAAATACAAACTGGAAAAAATAATAAAAATAACATAAGTTAATGAACCAGAAATATACTAAAATGAAACAAAGATAATAGTTATTTCAGAAAACATTACCACTGATATTTTTTCTATTAAATATTGAAATAAAGTAACGAATTATAAAAAATACCAATAACAATAATTAATAATGAGACAGCCTCATGTACTTAATGAGACTATGTAAATAATTTATAGGCAATACAGTTGGCAACTTTGAGAAAATGGAAAATTCTTTTTAAAATAAAATTATAAAAATTGCCAACCAGTGACGTGGAAATCTAAGTGGCTCTAAACATTTTTAGAGAATCAATCAAAATCGATTAAGATAGCAGACTATAATTGATTATACTATACTTTGGATATACAATTTAGGGAAGAAAATTAATAATAAACATATTCTGTAAACATAGACATATAAAGTTTATGTATCAGAAATTTTGTGAAATAATTTTCTTAATCTAGACAAAGCTATGAATGGGCTACCTTTTAAACTGGAAGTGAAAGAGATTTTAAAGATGAAATAGCATTTTTTAGAGGAGAAAAAACAAGCTGTACTTTTTCATAACTGAGTGTAACTTTTACTTAATATTAAGATATGCAAAAGTTCATAGCTGACATGCATTCACTTATATAAATGTCTAAATAGCTCGGCCTCCAGTTACTTTTTTCATTGCTTTATAGGAAAAGTGTTTTATTTTGAAGGACTTATGCTCTGTATTAATTTATATTATGTGCTTTATAAGGAAATTAATCCCCAAAGAAATAATGCAAAATTATTATTATGACTTAAATACATATCACTAAATTTGAGAAACACAGCTATGTCATTATGCAAAAAAGGGAAATCTATTTTATCAGTCAGTAAAGATACAGAAGAGAACAAAATTAAATAATATCTTTATGGAAAAAACATTTTTTTCAAATATTAATATACTACTTCAAACTTTTAATCCAGTTACATAGAGTTATCTAGTTTTATCCAATTTGAAGTAATTAAATATAGAATCTTTTTCAGTTCTTATAGGAAAGTTAACATTATTTTGACCAAACAAGGTGCATAATTTATGCCATGTAGAAGATAATATTTTAAATGTGCTTTGTCATTCTAGGTATGATATGTTAAGTATTTTCCATTAGCTAGCACACAAAAAAATCAAAACATTACCAATTTTTATACTTAAACTTAACTTCAAAATAAGAAAAATATTTTAGTTTAAAGGTAAAAATTAAATGTTTTAAAAATAACATAATTCTATATGCCATCTAGCTATAGTAATAAAAGCATAATATGCTAATTAGACCGGACGACCTTCTAGATGACCTTCCAGACAAAGCTGGGGCTCGAGGGCCAAAGCAAGCCAGCACGGCTGCAAGGACACAGCAGAGGAAAACCACCATGGCTGCAATCAACCTGTGGGCTGCGGTGAGTGGGCAGGGCCTCCCTCTGTAAGGGGAACCGGGTCCCAGGTGCCGGCAGCCAGAGGAAGGAAGGCCTAATCTTGCATGAATTTTGTGCATTGGGCCTGTAGTTTCTATATGTTTTAATTTTATATAGATATTTTGGAGGTAGCTATCACTACTTAATACACATGTTTGAAATACTTATCAAACATTGCTAAATTAAGCGGAGAAAAATTCTAACAAACTATAAAAGTTACTGTGTGTCCGGCAAAACATTAAGATAATATCAAATAGAAAAGCAGCAGTGATTAGCAGATATTATAATGCAACCAGAGGTCCAGTGCACAAAATTCATGCAAGAGTAGGCCTTCCTTCTGCCGGCCTCCAGCCTTCGCTTCCCTCTGGCACCTGGGATCCAGGCTTCCCTGCTGCTGCTGGCAGGCACCTGGGACCTGGGCCTCCCTAGCAGCCCTTGCTTTGTCCAGAAGGATGGAAGGACATCCAGTCTAATTAGCTTATTATGCTTTTATTATTATAGATTATATTCATAGAATATTTTAATAGTTCAAGAGATAACTCCTCATTCAACTATTTGACCTCTTAATTCACATAATTTCTTAATGTTAATATTATGTGAATCTGTTTTAAAATTCTGAATTTTAGTATGTTTCTGTGATGCATTTTTATTAATCCCAAAATATATATTTATATTTTAATTGCCAAAACAAAAATAAAATCAGAAAAAAGTCAATGTGTTGTGAAATGTATATATATATACACATACACACACAAATATATATAAAGTATATAGATAAAGTATATAAATGTAGACTTACAGTTGTTCACAGGGAAAATAATACAGTTATTAATAAGTAATATAAGATTAAACTGTGTTTCCTATGCTTACAACGGTAAACTGTTTGTCCAACCCTATCTATGTATTTGTATGTGTATGTATGTGCATATATATGACAGTGGATTTATCCCTCTGTTAAATTTATTTTGTTTCCTTACTTAATTATCTCTCTCAAGGCTTTGGAAACTATTTGTCTTTGTACTTTTTCACACTGCATTTTCTTCCCAATATGAGTTTTCAAGGAACATCAATTATGACAAGAGTGTTTGTGTGAATGTATAAGGGCCAGTAGAACTAGCACAGACTGTAGAACTAGCAGAAACCTGTCTCCCTTAGCCTAGAGACTTACTTCCTTTAATATCAGAAAACATTTATTATCAATTGAATTTATTTTTCTTTTATCAAAATATAGTCTCATATTTTTAAGCATTTGCCAAATATATGTTTATACATGAAGGGGAAAGTGAATAAACAAACAAATGTGTATGTTACTCTCACATAATTAGACTTTGATAAATTATGGAGTTTTGTATGTATATTTTTTGTTTCTACTGATGCTGATGTTGTTTTCAAAATAATTACATGCAGTCACTGACCCTCTCTTAATATGAAAGCCTGGCATTTTAAAGGACTTCTTGAGAGGATGCAGGTGATTGCTTATGACAACAGTAATAATGATAATGATGGTAAAATACGACCATATCGTTTCTCTCTTCCAGCAACTTATACTGCAGAAATTACTATAAATGCAGAGAGAGAAGATTAATGTGCAGTCTAGCCTAAAAAAATCATTGTATTTATCTCTCTTTTTCTCACTCTCTGCACATATCAACGATAGTTGAGAAAGTCTTTCTATATAAAGCAATTAATAAGCTTATTCTTAGAAGCAAAAAAAAAAATAGACTATTTCAGTGGTTGCAGTAGTAGGTAGGAGATGAAACTGAGGAAGAATACCAACATTAGTTGTGGTAAGTGTTATGTCAAGTTAATTAGGTTAGATTGTACCTCAAAGCTGGTGATTAATTTTAAATAGAGAAGTGACTTTAGAGATGAATATTTAAATGAACTGAAAGAATCCATTACTTTTAGTTAATCAATTTTCCACAGCAATTAAAAAAAAACAACTAGTCAGTGTTCTGATCGGTTTTGCTCTCTGATCGGTTTTGCTCAGTGGATAGCGTCAGCCTGCGGACTGAAAGGTCCCAGGTTCAATTCCAGTCAAGGACATATACCTTGGTTGCGGGCACATATCCTGTAGGTTGTGTAGGAGGCAGCTGATCAATGTTTCTCTCTCATCAATGTTTCCAACTCTCTATCCCTCTCCCTTCCTCTCTGTAAAATTTCAATAAAATATATTTTAAAACAAACAAGCTAGTCAGTAATCGTATATAATAAAAGGCTAATATTGCAAATAGCTGGAATGGTGAAACAACCGAACAACCAAACAAATGGTTGTTATGACATGCGCTGACCACCAGGGGTCAAGTGTGGAACATGGTGGGCGTCAACAGCAGGTGGCCAAGCACAGAACGTGGTTGGTGTCAGTCACAGCAGGATGGTGGAGCAGGTTAGCTGGGGGCACCAGACCAAGGTGGGGCACTGATTGCTGTCATCGGGGCAAGCCTCTGGTGGTTACTGAAAATTCTTTGCTCCCATGCATCCTGGTCCTGCCAGGTGATTCCACCTGCTGCCAGCACCAGAGCCGGTGCTCACACCAGCTGCCAATGTTTGGTGCTGGCCCTGATCACCCCTCAGGGCTTCTCCACCACCCCACCTCTGCTCATGAGGGGTGATCTGTGCCAGCAGCCGCCTCTCGCAACTGCTGCCGGTAACTGCGCCGCTTGTACCTGCTGCTGGAACCAGAGCCTCTGCTCACACCTGCTGCCAGCACCTGGCACCGGCCCCAGTTGCTCAGTGCCATCAGCAAGTGCGAGTGGCAGCTCCCAGCCCCAATTGCCCCTTAGGGCTTCTCCACCTCCTCCTGCTCCTGAGGGGCAACTGGGGCAGTAGTCACTGCTCAAACCCACTAATGGTGCTGAGCCGGCTCACACCTGCTGCTGATGCTGGCCCCAATTGCTCCATGCAGTCACTGGGTGCAAGTGGGGCCAGGTGGGGGGTGTGGAAGATGGGCCAAGACCTACTCCTGTACCCACCCCAGCCTCATGGGCCAAAGTCCCTTTCAAGGTACACAAATTTGTGATCTGGGCCCCTAGTATAACATAAATTCAATAGTGAATCTATATTTCTTGGCTGCCTTTATTATTATTACTATGCTGGTATCATACCTATGTTGTCCTTAAAAAAAAGGTAATCTATCCTTTTTAAATTTTTTTCCAGTTTTATTGAGATATAAATGACATACAGCACTGTATAAGTTTAACATGTACAGTATAATGACTTTACATGTGTAAATATTGTGATATGTTCTCACAATAAGTTAGGTTAACATCAACAACCTCAAATAGTTACAATATTTTCCCTTGTGATTATAATTTTTAGAATTTATTTCATCAACTTTCAAATATACAATATTGTTAACTTAGTTATCATGCTGTACATTACATTCCAGTACTTATTTATTTTAAACTGATGCTAATAATGTTACTTGTGTGATTAGAATTTATTTATCTTTTTATGGGAGAGGTATCATGTGGCAAAACTAATATCATGACTATAAACAATGGGCGATATGTGATATGTTATAAACTATGATTTATTTTAAATTCCCATAAGTGATAACTACCTTTTTAAAACATAGATTAGTAGTTGCTGAATAAATTAAATATCTTCACTAATAATTCTACTGATAATATATAAACCCTCTGAACTGAAGGAGGCATTGACCTCAAATATTTTCTGTTTTTAGGAGATAGGAAACATCATTTAGTGATACCACAAAAGGATTTCACTATTTTAGAATTATTTCAGAAAGACTTTTGGCAGCAATGCTCAGAGGAGTCTGCACTTGATTATGTGCTGAAATTATAGTAAATTCCTAAAGAACTTACCTTTTACTTTATAATTTATTTAAAAAAAATTCTATCCCTCTCTATAACAGTTATTTTTTTAAATTGGATTATAGTCTGAACATAATGTTCTAGAAATGCTGAGAAGATCACAGCTTTAAATTCTAACTAATGCTTTTACATTGTTTTATCTAAAATCAAGGAAATATGGTGATAAAGAAAGCAGGATGTTATAAATCTCTAATTCTCTCCAAGAGTATTCAGGCACTTTAACATTAAATTTTGGTTCATTTAAAAGGTTTTCATTTTTTTATATTTTATATATTTATATTTGCTATACAAAATATGAAAAATAAAACAAAAATGATAAGAAAAAGGAATATATAATATCTAGTGAAAAGAAAATGCAATCTGGAAAAAAACAAAAGAAATACTCAAGAAAATGTAAAAGAACCCTAGAGAAGTGTAGAGAAATCAACCCATGTAGACAATAATAGGAAGACATATATATCTAGAAGAAAAGAACAAGAAAATTAGAAAAGAATATTGGATATAAACTATTTTTAAAATATTCCAGAATTTACTAAAGAGTTAGAAATAATTTAGGGAAAAATATATAAAATTAAATGCATGGGCCCATAGGACAATTATTTACTTCAAAAGAATTGCTGCACAAGTGAACCATGATAAAATGATAATTAAATAATGCATATTAGTATAACCAAAGCTGTTATTAAATTATATTGGGAGGACAGAAGTAAATTATCATTCATCTTTTTATAAAGCTGTGTAAGAGTAAAATCCAAATTAACTACTGCAGGGATTCTATAGAAAATGTACATAAGTTAAGAAAGAATTATGTAATTTAGCAAGTTAATTTAAAGGAAGAGCTCCATAGGTTCCCATTTGATCTTATCACTCCCAAATCAATCTTCTCTAACTTGGCTTTGTTTTTAATGTTTCTCGAACATTCATAATGACTAAGATTATATAAATTCTCCAGAGTGTTTTCAGTATGTTACAGATAGATCATGGACTTATAGGAAAGTTACAGTTGAAGACTTTCCAATAAGTTGTCTCTTAATTGGCTCTTTGGTAATTAGAAGAATAGACTGCAATTATTTACAGAGGAAAGACAAATCATTCTGTCTTTAGAGCATATGTCTGAAGAAAAGTGAAGGCAGAACTTCAGATTGGAGAACCAACTGTAGCCTTCCCTTCCATATCCTATTTTATAATTTTATCTGGCATCTTATAGTGAAAGTTATTTCTCCAGATCAAACTTATCTGCAATATTAACTTTATCTGGCATCTATATTAGAAGTTAATGATCTCTTCATATCAGATTTAAAATATATATTTTTAAATATATATAACATATATTAAACATGATATGTATTCAATTTATATTTATAAATTTAATTAAATTACTTATTTATATCTTATCTAATAAAAGAGTAATATGCAAATTGACCATACATTTGCTACATCCATGAGCCACACCCACCATCCAATCAGTAGTAAGTATGCAAATTAACCCAACCAAGATGGCTTTGGCCATGGAGAGATCAGGAGACTTGGCTTCGCTCCAGGCTACAAAGTTTTAATTATAGAAGATAAATAAATCCCAAATACCAGGGCCTCCTTGGGTCACCATGGGGTATGGCCAGCCTGCAAACCACCACAAACCCCTTGCTCAGGTGTCCTATGCTCCAAAGGAACCCGCACTCTGATCCAGGACACCCTTCAGGGAAAACCAGCCAGCCCCCACCCATGCACCAGGTCTCTACCCTATCTAATCTTATCTAATAAAAGGATAATATGCAAATTGAACATTACACCAACACACAAAATGGCTGCCCCCATGTGGACAAAGATGACAGGTGCATGTGGACACCAGATGTCCTCCACAAGATGGCCAGCAGGGAAGGGAAGTTGGAAGGGACCAGGTCTGCAAGGGAGGGCAGTTTATGGGCAATCAGACCAGTTGGGGAGGACCAGGTCTTCAGGGGAGGGTAGTTAGGGGCAAACAGGATGGCAGGAGAGTGGTTAGGGGTGATCAGGCTGGAAGGCAAAAGCAGTTAGGGGCAATCAGGAAGGAAGGCAGGCAAGCAGTTGGGAGTCAACAGTCCTGGATTGTGAGAAGGATGTCCCAGATTGGAGAAGGTGCAAGCTGGGCTAGAGACACACACCCCCCATGCATGAATTTCATGCACCAGAGCTCTAGTTTATCAGGATTGTGGAAGAGTGTATTTCCAAGATGGCTTATGCCATTTAAATTTAAATATTTTATGGTTAATAATCACTGTTTTTTCAAAATATATTTTTATTGATCTCAGAATGGAAGGTAGAAGAGAAAGAAACATCAATGATTAGAGAGAATAATTGATCAGATGCTTCCTGCACACTTCCTAGTGGGGATCCAAACTGCAACCTGGACATGTGTACCCTTGACCAGAATCAAACCCGGACCCCTCTGTCCACAGGCAGATGCTCTATCCACTGACCCAAACTGGCTAAGATAATAATCACTCTTCCTTTAAATTTACACAAAGCTTTTGCTACAACAAAAGGAAAGATACTTACTTATTTAAGATAACTTTGAAAACTGTAGCCAACAATCAATCATTTTGTTTCATACTCACTTTTCTATGATGAACTTAACTCGTTGCTCATGTTAATGTTAAGAACCATTTTCAACTTTATATGTGTCAAACAAATGATTGCCCCCCTAGATGGGGGTAGAATTTTATTTCAGTCATTCACTATATGGAAAGACTTCTGATTCATCCTATTTGGAATATAGAATGTCTTTTTTCTTCAAATTTTACTAAGCCATAACAAAGTGCAGCATACTTTTAAATTCCATGCATATCAGCAAGTATAAAAAGAGAAGAAAAAAGACAAAGCCTCACAATTCTACTTAAAAACTTACTGGAGTACTGAATTTACTCCCAACCATATCACGCACGATGACTATGCTAGAACTTTGATGAAAATTCTTGGCTAAGTAGCAGGAGAGAGTCCTTCCCCACATTAGACACAACATTGAATGATTCATTTTGGAAAGATTCAAATCTCAACAAGACAGACACAATTTTTATGATTTGTATTAAAAAAATATTTTCCCTTTTGTTGTTTCACTCAAAATAATGCTCCCTCAGACTTCTGCTCATTATGCTTATTTTCTTTAACTGTTTCAGAAATCTGAATAGAGATGATTTTTCCTGTTAAGAGTAGCAGATAAGCCCTAGCTGGTTTTGCTCAGTGGATAGAGCCTTGCCCTGCAGACTAAAGGGTCTGGGCTTTGATTCTGGTCAAAGTCACATGTCCAGGTTGCAGGCTTAATCCCCAGTTGGGGGCATACAGGAGGCAGCCAATAGATGATTCTCTCTCATCATTGATGTTTCTATCTCTTTCTCCCTCTCCCTTCCTCTCTGAAATCAATAAAATATATATTTAAAAAAAAAACTATAAAAGAGTGGCAGAATTCATACACTGTGATACTCCATGGATGAGTTCTTTCTACTTTGATTAGAAAAGTAAAACAAACCACTAAGATAAGTGGTTCTAGGTAAAAAAAAATAGGTTTATTAGATTGACATAAAATGGTAACATTTAATGAGAATGTCATGTGTTTAGTAGATATGAAATAATGTTTTCATCTAGCTATTTCCCCCCAATTATTGGTTGACACTAATTTGTTGGATCTGATTCTTTTTTTCCATTATGTCTGTCTCTGAAAACAGGCTCAATCAAAAGAAACTAGTTAATCTATGCAACACCTGATATAATATTTTTGTAACTCAGTCTTAGAATTTAAATATATTTTTATTTCCATATTCTATTGATAAAAGCAGTTAGGAAAGCACACAGATACAGGGAAAGGCAAATGAAATCAAGGGGTTTATTTTCTGTAAAGCTGTATTTATGATGCAGTACCCAGATTATTTAGATTGCCGAAGTAGAGCCAAATTATTTGATTAGAAAATTTAAATCATTTAAATTAAGTTAAAAATGTAATTTATACCAGCAAGATCATAATAACCTTCTCAAGCTGTTCACAAGCAAGATTTCATAAGTATCTGAAATCCACATGTGTCCCAAATGCCTTTTTGGCTATATAATCCATTGGTGGAATGAAGAGTATACCTAATCTAAGAATCAACATTGTTCAGAGATGGGGATTTCACTGCTCTCATTCAGATGCATAGTTACTCATCATCTGGTGACACAGATGAACACGTGACGATAGCAGCTCTGATTCATAGAGCATGTCTATTTGAACTTTATAAGCATTGATTTTCTCCCTGTTTTTAAATTAAACCTTTTACTGTATCATATTCCTAGTCCATTAATATATTGACATATGTTTAAATTACATAACATGTCACTCTAATTGCTATAAATTGTATCACTTATCTCTCATTTCCTTTCTGTTTCTAACTGGACCATTTAGCTTGTTTCACCTGCTGATTTCTCAGGATCCTGTCTTCCCTAACACCAACCAATTCTGTTGCCTTCAGCAATTACTTCTAAGGACATAATGATTTTATTAAATTGTCTCATCTCTCACAAACATTTAGTGATCTTTTATACTCTATTAAAGAAAAAAATGACTTTTATCACCATCTCTATTATATAAAATATATATGTACATAGAAGATATGGCCTTTGTATTTTCTATGCCTCTATATTCCCTTCAGTCAAATCTGTTTCACAAGAATCTACTTTCACGTATGTCATTGAGGAGACCCTAAACAAAGGAATTCCTATAAGGCTAGTGTTTCTCTACCAGCGATTGGTAATTTTATCAATCCTTTGAGTCAGTCTCAGATTCAATCTTCAATCTCAGAAGACATACAGACATCTGAAGGAGGCATTTTCCATTGCTTGTGTAGAGAAACAATAAATATTAAACAGCATTTACTGAGCAGGCAGTGTATGCCAAATGCCATATTAAAAGGTACTAATATGACATTGACTTCAAAATAATCTTGTGCTCTGGTCAGTGTGCTCAGTTTGTTTGAACATCATCCCATGCACCAAGAGGTCCCTAGGATTGTGGGCTTGATCCCTAGTAGAAGCATGCAGGAGGTAGTTGATCATGTTTATCTCTCATTGATGTTTCTCTCTTTCTCTCCCTCCCCCTACCTCTTTCTTTCTAAAATCAATAAAAGTATATTAAAAAATAGTGTCTTCCTTTTTCATTTAGTACAGACAAATAATGAGAAGAATGAAGCAACCATTAAGAGAGATGAAGAGTGACAGTGTAGCTAAGCAAGTGGGAAATGCGAGCCTGCTCTTTCATTTCTGGTTGCTTTCTAGTTCCATGTTGTATTTCTCATTGAAGCTGGCTTTTACTTGTTTCCTTCCTTTTGTGTGTGTGTTATTGGAAACCCCTTTCAGAGACGAACTCATTGTCCTCTTTTTAAAAAAATCTTTATTGTTGAAAGTATTACATAGGTCCTCCCTTTCGCCCCATTAACCTCTTCCTTCATGTTTCTGTGCTCCCCCTTCCCCCCGTCATTGTCTATTCTGACAAGCTATGCATGTATGCATGCATACAAGTTCATTGATTGATCTCCTTCCACCCACCCTCCCATTTTCCCTTCAGAGGCTAATGTAGAACACGCAGGGTATTCCCAATTTCTCACGCATTGTTGGTTCCCTGCTTCTGTATGCCAGTGATGGAATATGAGCTGAATAGTTTTTTGACTTTGGGAATGTGGATGTCCGCTCTATTAATACATTATTTGGCAGCCAACTTTGATTTATATTTCACAATGGCTATCAAATCAATCAGTCTCACACCATAAGCTCCAAGGCTTACGGGTGATTTTCCCCTCTTAAAATATTCTGTTTCTTGGCAACCTGCCTTCCCTTTTCAGGTGCAAGCATTAAATGTTACTAACTAGCTATCAGAACATATTAGAGATTTAAAATGATGAGACTTAAAGATATTTAGGATTTGGGAGATAAGCAAAGGAATACTGGACCTTAAGAGATCAAATATATCTTCATGTAAAGTGATTAAGACTTGGTAATCAGAGACATTCTGGCAAGTAAAGGTAGTCTCCTATTTAAATTGTATTAAATCTGTTGTCCAACAACCAAACGATCCCTAACTGTAGTGATTACTGTTAGAATGATAAATGTATTCCATAAAATAAGAACACATTACTTACATCTTCGATACAATAGCCCCACAGAGACCCTCACTCACTAACTTCCCTTTTTCACTAACACAAACCCCACACACACTGAAAGTAGATCATGTTTCTGGTCATTAATTTAGCCTACAATATATGTCTTGTCTGCTTGTCAACAAGTACTTTAATGGACTAACTTCTACTCTTTCTTCATTTATAATTGGGGTCCCATAGTCTCCAGTTGCTTTCTTGGACTATATACTCCTTGATTTATTTTTTCTTAAACCTCTCTCTTTATGTATGGCTATAGATAGCATCCTTCCCATACTTAAACCATAATATCAATAAAATATTATGTAACTTTCTTAGATTTTATTTTCTTACTGATGCCACTATTCTGATATAAGAAAGTGTGGAAAAAGAATTCTATATATCCTTGCATTCTTTTTGGCAGATATTAAGCATTTGGTAATTATTTGTTGAATGAAAGAATTTCTGCCTCAACCTTACTGGTTGATGTGAAGTCATTGCATCCTTTTATAACTAAGTTTTATGTTACTACCTTTAATACTGCCCTAGACTTGAATTTCAGCATAGCAACTGAATGTGGGGCTTTGAGCAAGTTTTATTCAGACCAATAAACCTGAGCTTTATCACCTATAAAAATAAATAGCAGTTTAGATTATTTCATATTTAATGTCATCAAACTAACAAAGATGAATGGGAAAATGGAGACAAGAAATAATAAATAGAAAGTATATAATATAAAATTGCAAAATAACTGAAGCAATACTTATTCCTTGGCTATGTGGACAGCCTTCATTTTATAAGATTTATAGTTATAATACAATGATGTACAGCATAAAGGAGGATATTGATTAATAGAAGGAGACAAAATAGGAAATAAACAACAGACCCACATCCTCCTTATTTTAATCCCCTTCTCGGTCCCACACTCCTCTTATTACTGCCTTATGTATTCTCTTATTGCTTCTTGTATCCTTTGCTAACTTTCTTTAAGGGTGGCCAGTACTAGGCTTTTGTTTGGATCTAGTTCTTATATTTTCCTTTGTTGTATCTGCATATTCGTCTTTAATGATTTTGCCTTTCTTTAATGCTTTCTATTTTCCATATAGTTAATAGTACACTTAAAAACTTTAACATTAGTAGTGAAAGATGGGAAAGAAAATTATGGTAAAAACATCTGCAATTTCTCAAAGAATTTGCATCCCTCCCATGCGTATTTCAAAAAATTAACTACTACATTTATCAAATAAAGAATGATTAAAAATGCAGTAACTCTACTTGAGCTACAGTTATTTCACAATACAATTTTAAAAATATTTAAAAGCTTACGAAATACAGGGCAAGGCAAAAACAGGTTTACAACTGTGAGCACATAAAACACATAGCTTATTCTTGTATTATTATTTATTATTTATTATGGCATTATTTTTCATACTGTAAATCTAGTTTTGCCACAACCATTACAGTATAAAATCTTGCTACACAAGAGTTGTTACAACATTTTCTTTTATTTCCAAATGTGAGAAAACCAAAAGCCCACAACAACATTGTTTTTACTTATTTTGTGTTAAAGAGTTAATATAATTTTAAAAATAAATTTTAAGATATAAAAGTATACCCTGCTTCTCCCGTCCACGCCCAGCGAAGGCGGAATCGGAAGGCGCCGGTCCCCAGCATTGTGGCCGCCTGGGCCTGGGGGCCGGCAGCTCGCCGCCGGGGGCGAGGAGTCGCTTAAGTGCGAGGACCTCAAAGTGGGGCAATATATTTGTAAAGATCCAAAAATAAATGATGCTACACAAGAACCCGTTAACTGTAACAAACTACGCAGCTCATGTCCCATGTTTCCCAGCACCCAGCCTAACTTGTAAAGATCTCAGTGGCAATGAAACACATTTTACTGGACATGAAGTTGGTTTTCTCAAGCCCATATCTTGCCGAAATGTGAAGGGCTATTCATATAAAGTGGCTGTTGCACTGTCTCTCTTTCTTGGATGGTTGGGAGCAGATCGATGTTACCTTGGACATGCCCTGCCTTGGGTTTGTTAAAGTTTTGCACTGTAGGATTTTGTGGAATTGGGAGCCAGTATACTTAACTTCATTCTTATTTCAATGCAGATTGTTGGGCCTTTCGGATGGAAGCAGTTACATTATAGATTATTATGGAACCAGACTTACAAGACTGAGTATTACTAATGAGACATTTAGGAAAACACAGCTGTATCCATAAATGTTTTTAAAAAGAAACAGTTTTGGACCTGATTGTTTTAATAGTGAACTCTCAGTATGTGGATTTCCAGATTTTCCTTTTTCCTTCTTCACATAACATTTTACAGATTCTTTATAACTTTTTGTTGTTGATGATGCTGTTGTTTTGTTGTTTTAGTGGAAAGCATTTTATCCTGAGATTTAAGAGGACTTTCTTTGAGAGCTGTATAATAATAGTCTTTCCTAGGCTACTGTCTCTATGAGATAGATAGCTTATTACCTGATATCCTGAAATGTCTTTTCCAAAGACAAGTTGCCACTTGTCATTTTTGCTTCTGAAAAATAAAAGTATGACTTACTCACAAAAAAAAAAAAAAGTATACCTTAGCCCATTTGGCTCAGTGGATAGAATGTTGGCCCTTAGACTGAAGGGTCCCAGGTTTGATTCCGGTCAAGGGAACTTTGGGTGCAGGTTCCTGGCCCTGGTAGGGTAGCATGCGGCAGACAACCAATTGATGGTCTCTCTCACATGGATGTTTCGCTTTGTCTCTCCCTTTCCCTTCCATTTTTTTTCCCTAAAAATCACTAGAAAAAAATATCCTCTGGTGAGGATTAACAACAAAAAAAAAGGTATAACAGTATACTTAACTTTATTAACTATCAGGAAAATACAAAATAAATTCATAATAGAGGTCTGCAATACGGATTGATTCTGCCTGAAAATGTCAGCACTGAAATTATTGTAGTTAATATTATTTCCATGTTTATGCCTTCACTCCTACTCCATATTACTTACCAGTTCTTCACCTCCAAAGAAATCAAACCATTCATGAGGCCTTTTCAAATTACCTTCAGAATCTGTATTTATCGTCATAGTTTTTACTATTAATTTTAGGATATTGCGCCATGTTGCACTCCCTAGTTTATAAAATCTTTACACATTGGGTGCAATTTAGCTCTTTTTTAACACACTAAACAAGTGTGGATTGAATGATTAATTTATCTGTCTATTTTAGTTAGCATGATCAAGATTTTCTGATAATTATTCCTTTTTTTTTTTTTCAAGAGCTAAATCTCCATTCCTTAGTTATGGTTTCCAGGCTCCATTTATCACTTAATTTTCTCCAAGTTTATACATATCCATATTCAATGAACCTCTTGGGTTCCACTTATTGCTTCTTTATTGATATGCATTGTAGTTGAGTAGTAGGGGAGATAGATAATTCTATGAAGATCTAAAGGTAATGCTATTCTCAGCCGATCAATGATTCTCTCTCACCATTGATATTTCTATCTCTCTCTTCCTTGCCCTTCCTCTCTGAAATCAATTTAAAATATTTCTGAAAAATAAAGGTAATGCCATTTTTATCTTACAGCTGTCAAACTTTGTTCACATTATCATTTTGTTTAATCTCCACAGAAATAGAGTATCGCTGTTCACCTTATTCTGCAAAAGAAAGAAAAAAAAATCTCACTTATTTTAAAGTACATACTTTAAAACCCAGGCATTTCTTTCCTCCTGTAATATGCATAAGTTTATTCATTCCTTTGAATTATTTGATCCCCTATTCAGTTAAATCTATATGTCAAGATAGTAAATATGAATGACTGCTTCTCTGTTTTCTTTGAAATAACTCCTTTTTGAAGACCTTTGTCAATATAAAAGTTTAACTAGATTCAATTCCAGTTTAAATAATGAAGATACACTACTTAAAAGATACCTCATGCTAATAATGAAACCAAACCAACAAGATCTGTAACATTATAATGCTGCCTAGTTTTATAGCTAGACAATACTAGATCCTGTCAAAAACTCCTTAGTGGTTACAGAATCTTGTGAATAGCAAGGTAATAAAATCCTTTAACTGTAGTAAAAATATGTGCTCTGAAAATATATACCAAGATTCAAATTGGAGTCTAGAATCCAATGAGTAAGTGTAATGGCAAATGCACATAAAGATCGATTCTGTAAATTTCCCCCAAGAGATAATTGATTACTTTAATTTTTTTAATTTAATAAGTCTTTATTGTTCAGATTATTACAATTGTTTCTCTTTTTCACCCATAGCTCCCCTCCACCTGTTTTCCACCTCACCTTCTGCCCTTTCCCCCACATTGTCCTCATCCATAGGTGTATGATTTTTGTCCAGTCTCTTCCTGTACCTCTTTCCATCGGAGAATTGTCAGTTTACTCCCTTTCTATGCCCCTGATTCTATTATATTCACCAGTTTATTCTGTTCATCAGATTTTTTGTTCACTTGATTTTTAGATTCACTTGTTGATAGATATGTACTAGTTGTTTATAATTTTTATCTTTACATTTTTTTTCTTCTTCCTCTTTTCAAAGAATACCTTTCAGCATTTCATACATTACTGGTTTGGTGTTGATGAACTCCTTTAGTTTTTTCTTATCTGTGAAGCTCTTTATCTGACCTTCAATTCTGAATGATAGCCTTGCTGAGTAGAGTAATCTTGGTTGTAAGTTCTTGCTATTCATTACTTTGAATATTTCTTGCCACTCCCATCTGGCCTGCATAGCTTCTGTTGAGAAATCAGCTGATAATCATATGGGTACTGCCTTGTAGGTAACTGTTTTTCTCTTGCTGCTTTTAATATTCTCTCTCTGTCTTTTGCTCTTGGCATTTTAATTATTATGTGTCTTGGTGTGGTCCTCTTTGGATTCTTTTTTTTTTTTTTTTGAGGTTCTCTGTGCTTCCTGTTCTTGTAAGTCTATTGTTTTCAGCAGGTGGAGGGAATTTTCAGTCATTATTTCTTCAAATAAGTTTTTAGTATCTTGCTCTCTCTCTTCTTCTGGTACCCCCGTAATTCAGATGTTGGTATGCTTGAGGTTGTCTCAGAGGCTCCTTACACTATCTTCAAATTTATGGATTCTTTTTTTTTTTTTTTGGCTTTTCCAGTTGAGTGTTTTTTGCTTCTTTGTATTTCAAATCTTTGACTTGATTCTTGTGATTCTCTGGTCTGCTGTTAGATCTCTGTATAATATTTTTTATTTCAGTCAGTGCATGCTTAATTTCGAGTTGGTTCTTTTTCATATCCTCAAGGGTCTCACTAAATTTATCTGCCTTTTCTAGGAAATTCTTGAAAAACCTTATAACTGTGATTTTGAACTCTATATCCAGTCATTTGCTTTCCTCCATTTCTTTCATTTGTGATCTGTTTCTTTGTCTCTGCATTTTTGCTGCTTCCTTGAGTTGATAGAGTGGCTTTGTGTGCTAGATGTCCTATATGGCCCAGTGTCTCAACCTTTCCATTTACCTGAGGTGGACACTCTTGGTGCACCCCTTTGTGAACTCTGTGCACAGTCTTGTTGTAGTTAAGCCTTGATTGTTGTTGGTATCACTGGCAGGAATTGACATCCAGGTGAATTAGCTATGAGGATCAGCTGTGTCTACATTGGGAGAACTTCTGTGCTGGAGACAACCTTATGAGACAAGACTTGCAAAAGTCTCTGTACTCAGCTTGGATGGGTGGGGTCTCAGGGCAGAGCAGACAGCATTGGTTTCTTGTCAGCCCTGCCCTAATAGACCCCTGTGTCTTAGTGTCTCATGGAAATCACTACAAGCACCTCTGAGATAAAGCCACCTCTGAGTTCTGCCCACTGCTAGAGAGTCCAGTTTCACCCCATATGAGTCTGGGTCCCCAGAGTCTCATCTGGAACTGGAGTTCAGTGCAGTTGGGAGCTTTTGTCTCCCTCCCACTTGAGAAATCCAGCACACACACTCAGTGACTAGTCCTCTTTGTGGGAGCATCTCAGTATCTCTGCCTCCTGCAGCTCCTCTGAGTCTCAGTGTGCTTTCCTCTTTCCTTCTAGTTGTAGAATTTCCACTCAGCCAGCCTTCCTGTGGTTCTGGATGATGTCCATTTTGTCTTTTAGTTGTAGTTTTTAAAAAAGTTGTATGAGGCAGCAGTTTAGGTGTTTACATATGCCACCATTTTGGTTTCTCTGATTCATTATTTTGATGTCATCAGGGAGATAAGGTGTTGCATGAGTTATCTCCTCTAGTTTCTCTCATTTATCCTTCACTTGCCGGTATATGTGAGAAATACTTTTTCTGGACTGATATTCCTACACAATGTTCATCCTTTGCTCTGCTTTTGGAGCTTTGAACATACATGTGTCTATTTTTGCAAGGAAATGATGGCATAATTAATTTTGAATAGTAATGTTCTCTGAGTAATTATTCAGAAAATAATCATGTAGTGTTATTCAAAACTGCATAAATTTGCAAATAAAACAGCTATATTTTGAAACCTTGTCTGAGGCACATCAATACATTAAGAATAGTTTTTTTATGTAAGTGTATATGTGTTAATAATTTTAGGTTTTATATCATTGTACTAAGGATATTTACTTTGTTCATTATCATGCATGATCAGGATTTTTTTTAATTTAATTCCTATAAAAATTGCCATTGTGATTTTTACATGGACAGTATTGAATTTGTATATTGCTTGGAATAGTATGGATGCTTTAGCAATATTAAGTCTAGAATCTATGAACATAGTTTGTCTTTCTAACTATATGTGTCTTTTAATTTTTTCATCAATATTTTATAGTTTTCATTATATAAATGTTTCACTTGTTTAATTTATAAGTGTTTTCTTCTATTGCAAATGGGATTGTTCTCTCTCTCTCTCTTTCTCTCTTTTAGGTTAGTTCATTGTTAGTGCATGAAAACACACTGATTGATGTATGTTTAATTTGCCTCTTGAAAGTTGACTGAATTTGTTTATTAGTTCAAATAGTATTTTGAGGACTGAGTCTTTTGCATTTTATTTTCCTCACCTAATTATCCTGGCTGTTACTTCCAATACTATATTAAATAGAAGTGGTGAGATTGGGCATCCTTGAAGGCTCTTACTCTTAGAGAAAACATTTTTACTTTTTCACAACTAATTAGTGTTAGCTACAGACTTTTTATATGTGGCATGTTGACAGTTATATTATAACAGCATATTATATTTGTCATATTGTTTTCTTAGTCTATTGAGATGATCACATGTTTTTTTCCCCTTTATTCTGTTAATGTGATATATCACATTATTTGATTTTCTTATGTTGAATAATCCTTACATCTCAGGTATCAATATCAGTTTATCCATGATGTTTGATCATTTTAACATGACATTGACTTTGATTTGCTAATTTAGAACCACATACAACTCCATATCGCTAAATAAATCTATAGAAAAAATAAAGCTAGGGTCATCACATTTTTAAATTTCAAAAATATATTACAAAGCTAGAGTAATTAAAACAGTATGGTGGTGACAAAAAAATAGACATAAACCAATGGAACAAAATAGAGAGTGCAAAAATAAACACATGGATATATGGCCAACTGACTTTTTATAAGAGTGGAAAAAATATATCTTTATTTTATACCATACACAAAATCAACTCAAAATAGATGAAATATTTAAATCTAAAAGTGAAACTATAAACTTCCTAGAAGAAAACCGAGGGGAAGAACTTTATAGCATTGTTCTAGTTAATAGTTTGTTGGTCATGATACCAAAATCAGAGGTATTAAAAGTAAAAATAAACAAGTAGAACTATATCAAACTAAAATGCACAATAACAAGAAAACCTATGAAATTGAAAACAAATTTACAAATTATATATCTTATTAGAGATTAATCTCCAAAATATAGAAATAACTTCTATAATTCAATAGCATAAAATGCTCATTAAAAACTGGGTAAAATGTTTGAATAAATACTTCTCAAAATAATACAAATAAATTACCATAGGTATCTGAAACCATATTAAACATGACTAGTTATCAAGGGAATGCAAAAAAAAAACATAATGAGTTACCACTCCCCAATTGTTAAAATGGCTATTATAAAACAACCAGATGCCCAGTTCATGAAATTCGTGCATGGAGGGAGGGTGTCCTTCAGTCCAGTCTGCTCCCTCTCCAATCTGGGACTCCTTAAGGGATGTCTGAGTGCCTATTTAGGCCCAATCCCTCTCACAGCCCAGGACTGCTGGCTCCCAACTGCTCACCTGCCTGCCTTCCTGATTACCCCTAACCACTTCTGCCTGCCAGCCTGATCACCCCCTAAACACTCCCCTGACAGCCCAATTGATGCTTAACTTCTCCCCTGCCAGCCTGTTTGCCCCTAACTGCCTGCCCCTGCAGTGCATAAATTCTATGCATTGGGCCACTAACTGCCCTCCTCTGGTCACCCCTAACTTCCCTCTCTTGCAGGCTTGATCACCCCACTGCCCTCCCTTGCAGGCCTGGTTCCTGACAACTGCCCTCCCCTGGTGGCCATCTTGTGCCCACATGGGGCAGTCATCTTGTGTGTTGGAGTGGATGGTCAATCTGCATATTACTCTTTTATTAGATAGGTTGGGGGCCAGCTGGTTTTCCCTGAAGGTTGTCAGGGTATTCCCGTGGGGCATGGAATGGCCTAGAGAGGGTCCTGTGGTGGTTTGCAGGCTGTCCATGCCCCCAGTGACACAGTGGAAGCCCTGGTATCTGTGATTTATTTATTTCTGCAATTGAAACTTCGTAGCCTGGAGCAGAGCCAAGCCTTCTACTCACTCAGTGGTGGCAGCCATTGAAACTTTGATGCCATAAGTGGAGGCCTGGGCTGGCCAGATTGTGCAGAAAGTTTGGCTTCCTCCATCACCAGGGGCAACCCAAGCCTCCCTCTTGCTCCTTCTGTGGCCAAGGCATCTTGGTTGGGTTAATTTGTATACTTGCTTTGATTGGCTTATGGGCGTGGCTGGTGGGTGTGACTGGTGTGTGTAGAGGAGATAAAGTCATTTTGCAAATTACTCTTTTATTAGCTAGGATTACATATATATTAGTGGACTGGTGCATGGAATTCATGCACTCAGCCTGGCCTGTGCACTGTTACAGTGTGGGAGCTGAGTGATCCATAGCCCCAAAGAGGTAGGCCAGAGACAGTGGTTCCACCTCTGCACCATGCAGAGCTAAGAAACCCCCAGGCCTCTCCATGCAGAGGCCTCTGCCAGGCCCTGCATTCAGGCAGGGCTGCATGGAGGCCTGCAGATCCCTGGTGGAGATGTGTGAAGGCTTCTGTTGGACCCCAGGACTCATGGTGATGGATTGTGACCACGTGATACAAGTTTTTTATGCTACAAGTCCTGCCCACCCTTGCCTGTTGCACACACAGCCTCCTGCTGATTGGTCGTCACCCATGAGTGTATCTCAAACATTTGCATATTACTCTTTTAAATGTGTGTGTGTGTGTGTGTGTGTGTGTGTGTGTGTGTAGTAACTATTGGTTAGGATGTGGAAAAAATGGAATGTTGATGTGAATATAAAATGATGCAGGCATTAACAAAAATAGTTTGGAGGTTTCTCAAAACTTAAAAATGGAACTATCATATGAATTAGAATTTCTATATCTGGATATTTTTCCAAAATAATTGACATCAGAATTTGTGAAAGTCATCTGCCTTATTAACTGAATTTTGGCTATTATTCAAAATAGCCAAAATGTGTAAATAAAACTACGTCTATCAGTGGATAATTAGACAAAGAAAATGTGGTACATACAAAGAATGGAATATAATTCATCCTTTAAAAAGAAAGAAATCCTGCCTTATGAGATAACATGAAGGAGTCTGAAGGAGATTATGCTAAGTGAAATAAGTCAGTCAGAGAAGGACAAATACTTGAATAGTTGCTCTTATATGAGACTTAAAATAGCCAAACTTTTAAAAATAGAGTAGAATGATGGTTTTCCAGGAACAGGGGAAGGAAGGAATGGGAAATTGCAATTCAATGGGTATATAGATACTATGATACAAGATAAATAAGTTACAGACAATTGCTGTATAGCATTATTTTTGGGATTAGCAATACTCTATTTGTACACCTAAAAATTTGTTAAGAGCCGAAACTGGTTTGGCTCAGTGGATAGAGACTGAAAGGTCCCAGGTTCAATTCCGGTCAAGAGCATGTACCTTGGTTGCGGGCACATCTCCAGTGTGGGACATGCAGGAGGCGGATGATTGATGTCTCTCTCTCATTGATGTTTCTGGCTCTATCTCTCTCCCTTCTTCTCTGTGAAATATCAATGAAATATATTTTAAAAAAATAAATAAATAAAATAAAAATGTGTTAAGAGAGTAAATGTTATGCTGAATGTTTTATTTATTATTATTTAATCATAATAAATAAAAGGTCATCGATGCCTAGCCCATAACTAAGGTAGAAGAAGGTTATCTATTGAAAATGAAGAATTTGCTAAATATGGGTTTAGCAGAGTTAGTGGCTTCTGACAGCAATAAACATAGTACATATCTTGAATTTCACACTTGTTAAAATACAAATCTATTGGTATTGCATTAAACCAGGAAGTTTATAATAGACCTAAATAGCATGATCAATTGACATGACCTAATCAGCATTTTAAAAACACTCCTCCCAACACTCCACAATAATAGAATATATATTCTTTCAAAGGGCTCATGGAATAATCAAGATAGACCATGTTCTGAACCACAGAACAGGTATCAATGAGTTTACTATGTTTCATGTAATAGAAGACATGATTTCTGAGACAGAATCAACTTAGAAATCAATAACATAAACATGTCTCAAAATGCTCCAAAAGTGAATAGTGGATAAGACATATTTCAACAACTAATGGGAAAAAATAAAAATAAATAAATAAATAAAACCTCAAAAGAGGAGAAATATTTTGAACTGAATAAAAAAATAAAATTAAAAACACAGCATATCAAAATTTATGGGATACTAATAAAAGAGGGTACCTATACCACATTGAGGGTACCTATACCACTAAACACCAGTATTGGGAATAAAGATGTGAAATTACTGTCAGGAAATCAGTGAAGATATAGATTTGAAAAACTCTATCAGCCAAGTTACCCTAATAGGCATTTGTAAGTACACCACCATAAAGGAATGTAGAATATATACTCTTCAAAGTGCACATGAGACATTTACCAAAATAGACCATATTGTGACTCATAAGATAAATCTTGATGCATTTAAAATAATCTCAGTCAGATACAGTATGTTTTCTGGTCACAAGGATTTACATGCAAAATTAGTACTAAAAAGAAACCTGCAAAATCCCCAAATATTTGGAAACAACAAACTTTTAGTAATACTTAAGTTAAATATTAATTCCAAAGAAAAATGAAATAAAACATACTATGAATTTAATAAAAATGAAAATAGTAGATAATCGTGGAGTACTGCTAAACCATACTTATGGATAAATAAAAACTCTGCATGCCTATATTAGAAATGAATAAAAGTCTCAAATTAATTATATTAGTTTCCACTTTAAGAAAATAGAAAACAAAGGCAATTAAGCCCAAAGATAACAGAGGTATGCAAAGATGAATCCCCAGAACTCACTGCTTTAATAATCTTTTTTCTGACAAGAGATTTTGAAATGATATTCATTCACACAAACCTGAAAAACAAATATTACTACAGCAATCTCTCTCTCTATAAAAGCCTAAGTGATCATTATGATGGAACAACCTGAATGACTGGTCACTATGACACGCACTGACCACCAGTAGGCACTCAATTCAGGAGCTGCCCCCTGGTGGCCAGTGCGCTCCCACAGCAGGAGCATCACTTAGCCAGAAGCAGGGCTCATAGCTGGCGAGCACAGTGGAGGTGGTAGCAGCCTTTCCTGCCTCTGCAGTAGTGCTAAGGAGCGAGTGAGTAAGGAGCGAGTGGTAGGAGGGAGTGGTAAGGGGTGAGTGGTTAGGGGCAAGGAGTTAGAGGCGAGTGGTGAGCAGTTAGGGGCTAGCAGCAAGTGATTTAGAATGCAGAGTACCAAGCACCAAGCACTGAGCCTGGCTTGGGCTCCTCCCCTGCCACCTCTCACTTCGCACACTGCTACACCCCTCAGGAGATGTCAGACTGCCAGTGTCTGCCTGATGCCAGCAAGATTGGGCAGACACTGGCAATCCGACATCCCCTGAGGGGTCCCGGATTGTGAGAGTGTGCAGTTCAGACTGATGGATCCCAACTGGTGCATGAATCCATGCACTGGGCCTCTAGTTATGATAGAAATACTATTAGGAATGAAGGGCATTGTTCATGTTTACTGTGATGGAAATACTGGTAAACTTCAAAACTGTTAACACCCCAACTAAGTGAAAGTGAAACTGTTAGCATCCCAAATAACTTATTTTATCAGACTCTGAACAAATTCTTGAGAATAGCAGTCTCTTTATAAATGTTTATGCATTTAGAAAGGGTACTTGATGAAACATTCAACCTCAATGAAGCTATTTCTCTAGGCACATTCTGAAACCACCTAGTCAGGAGTCCAGAAAGTAGTATTAGTTTCACTTTTGGAAAGCAAAAACAAAGACAAATTCCAATTTTTATTATGGACAATCTAGTGCCAATTTGTTCATTTCTATTCCAAAGATTCCTTTGGATTAAACAAGTTGGCTTTCTCATTACCAACTCTTCTTAAATGTCATTTTAGGAAGTACATTTCTAGACAATAAAAACCACAGTATAAAAAAATACTAAAACATATTTTAAAATATCTGAAGCTAGTTTGTTCGTTTTGTCTTACTGTATTTTTCTTGTTTATCATTTCAATCTATTGTGACTAGTATGTTGGCTGTATAATGATTATATGCTCTCTTACAAATGATTACTTTAAAATTTTTTTACCATTTCGAAGTTTTACTTTCATAAATACTTACACTTTAAGTCATATTGAACTTCATTTTGCCGCTGGATACAAAGAGCAGGCCATACTTTAGAGAAAGGATGGATGTTGGTTTAAACAGATGGCTTTGTGTCCTCTCTGATTCAAAGGAAACTATGGCAACAGGCAAAGAGGGGGTATTGCTTAGCAACTGGAAACATTAATGAAGAGATTTCCAAACTCTATTTAGGGGGAAAAAGTGCTTTGGAAAAACTTCAGGATTTGTCATAAATGTACACCAGAAATTCATTTATGAAACATGCTGAGTACATAATCACAACTTGGGAAAGACAAATCCTTTATAAAGGAAAAATATAAAAGAAATGACATTTTTTTCCTAAAAGTAATACTTTTACATTAATAACAGCATTTATGGCTAAATATAGAAAAACAATTTAAAACCACATCTTGAGATATCATAATAAGAATATCTAAGTTAATTATAAAATCTATTATGTATATAATATAACCTGAGATTTTAGGTAGGGTCAGAAATTTATCTAGCTGAGCTGCTATGGTGTACCACATCTGCTAATATATGTGATACTGTCACTCAAAACATTTCAGGGGGTTCTCTCCTAAGCTAAAAGAGGCACTACAGTTGCCAACTGGCAATGTCTGTATTAGCTAAAAATGTATTTTCCCTTTGAAAATATCATTGTTACTAGCATTCTCTTCTGTATTATGTCTTAAAGTTAATCTTGAAAAAAAAAACATTTTTTTTAGTTCAGTTATAAAAATCTAGCCAAACTGCACCTCTAACAAAGGTATATAATACACTATTATCAATGACTTTCATGTGTTCCTATATATGAACATAAATTTTAATAGAGACACTATGTCAGGTAACCCAAAAATGAATATCCTATATAATAAAATTCTAATATGCCAAGTGTTCGGTCGTCTGGTTGGCCATTCAACCAATTAAAGCATAATATACTAATGATATGCTAAGGCCACTCAACTGCTCGCTATGACGTGTACTGACCACCAGGGGGCAGATACTCCAACTGGTAGGTTAGCTTGCTGCTGGAAACTAGCTGATCAGGACTGAGCGAGATGGGCTGGACATGCCCTGGAGCCTTCCCATGATTCTTTTCTGGCTGGCCAACCTCCCCCATCCCTCCATGGCCCTGATCATGCACTGGTGGGGTCATTGACCTGTGCCCTCTTACAATCTGGGACCCCTCGGGGGCTGTCAGAGAGCCAGTTTTGGTCCAATGGTGGAACGACTGGATGCTATGACACACACTGACCACCAGGGACTGACACTCAATGCAGGAGCTGCTCCCTCGTGGTCAGTGTGCTCCCACAGGGGGAGTGCTGTTCAACCAGAAGCCAGGCTCACAGCTGGTGAGTGCAACAGCAGTGACAAAAAGGGTGGGCCTAAGCCATTAGTCGGACATCCCCCGAGGGCCCTCGGACTGTGAGAGGGCTCAGGCCGGGCTGAGGGTCCCCTCTGAGTGCACAAATTTTGTGCACCGAGTCTCTAATAATAAATATATCTCCTATATAATAAAAGGGTAATAAGCAAATCAATAGAACAGCAGAATGACCACTTGCGATAATGTGCATTGACCACCAGGGGCCAGACACTCAACGCAGGAGCTGCTCCCTGGTGGTCAGTGCGTGCCCACCCGGAAAGCTCCGCTCAGCCAGTAGCTGGGCTCCCAGCTTGTGAGCACAGCAGCAGTGGCGGGAGCTTCTCACACCTTTGTGGCAGCGCTAAGGATGTCTGACTGCCCCATGATCCACCTGCACTAAGCCAAACCCCAGCATGTTTATTTGTTTACTCTCAGTGACTGGTGAATATACATATTTACTACACTAATATCACCTTCTCTATAAATTTAAAGTTACTACAATACATATAGAAAACTTTCTGTGTAACTTAACTTTTTATCCATACTTAATTCTAATTACACAAATATGTCTATATAAGCTAAACAGATGAATAATTTTGTCAATTTTTAACATAGGCATTCAGAAAACCTACTTCATTATATAATCGGCTTTCAGTTTTAATGGATACTGTCTTGCCTGAATTAGTCCATTTTACGGAGAGTTTGCTATATTAAGAAAGGTTAACCACCAGGGGCATCAGTATAGCATATTGCTTATAAACATAGTATCTAAATCTGAAACACATTAGTTCAAAACTCACCTCTGTGCAGTCTTGTGCAATGCCAGAAGCCAGTTCCAGCATGTCATACTTACAAGAGTTTCATTGAAAGGTTGATGGAACTTGGGGACTCAACAAGGGCTGAGTCACATACCTTATTGCCTGTTGGAATGGCTGAAGACATTTTCCCAAACCTGAAAAGGATGATTGCTTGCTGCCAGAAAACTCAGGGCATCTTAATCAACATGTTATTGCCTCCTACTGGCCAAACACCTGAACAGCCAAAGGCATTTCCCATTCTGACAATGGACTCTGTATGAAACCCTACGCTTTGATGTGTATCTCTCCACCTTGTCTTAGGACAAATTGTGTTAATAAAAAGCAAGTGGTCCTGAGACAAGGAGAACCTGGTATCTTCAGCCAGGCTTGTCTGACCCTTAATGCCTTTCAAAATTATCCTTCATTCCTGGACTCCTATCTAATCTATGCACAACCTTTCTCCAGATTGCTGAAACCTTCTTAAGGCTGGAACAAGAACCCTAGCAGTGCAAGTTATTAAATCTCTCTGCTCCCCAGTTTCTTCACTTTAAATTATGCCTAGGACTACTTACTACTGCTAAATTAACTCAATAAGGAAGACAATACACTGAAGTGACTCTAATGGGTGGGGCAAAGTAAGCACACCAAAACCTAAGCCTTCAAATATCTACAGGCAACAAAAGAGAAATCAAAGGGCAACCAATCACAAACCGTCATCTAGGCTTTCCACTATAGCCAATCGATAATATCCTTGCTTTGCTTCAGCTTTTCCTAGAAAAGTTTCTCCCTAACTCCTGTCTTAGCACTTCTAACTATAGTAATTCTGCTTAGGTGCTGCCTGTTTTCAAACTAATAGAAGATAATATAAACTCTTCAAAATGTTAGTATGTCTCAGTCTACATTTTAACACTACTAAATGCTGTTAGGAATTAGTAAATATAAATTAGAAATAAATGGATTGTGAGAATTTAATGAATTAATATATAGCCAGTCCTCAATTAGTATCCTGTTGTTTAAGGACAGTTTCCTTCCTTCCATACCCTGACTGAGTCCTACACTGTGGCCTAAGTATGTGCCCTCACCAGGAATTTAACCTGCAACCTTTTGGAATAGGACAACAGTCCAACCAACTGAACCACCTGGCCAGAGCTCCTTTTCAGTATTATAATTTGGAATAAATAATAGTATATTTTATAGCCATAAAAATGATTTGGTAGAAAACAAAAAAATAAGGATTTATTGGAGAGAATGTAAATCACTGCTACATTCTTGAGTAGGCAAAAAGGGAAACATATCAATGCTTAAGTTAGGACATTAGCTATACAGAGGATCAGAAATCCTATATAATAAAAGGGTAACATGTAAATTGACTGAATGGCAGAAAGATCAGAATGTCTGTGGACCTTCTCTCTGGCTGGCCCTGCCCCCAAACAGGCACCTAGATCCTGATTGGTCACCTGCAGACCCTCACCCTGGCCATCCCACCCCTGATGGCCCTCATCAGGCAAGCCAGCTGGACCCCACCAGTGCACAGATTTGTGCACTGCTCTTCTAGTAGTTCATATCCTATCTAATAAAACAGTAATATGCAAATGACCATATCTCTGCTATACCTACAAGTCACGTCCACCAGTCAATCAGATTGAATATGCAAATTAGCCCAACCAAGATGGCTACGGCCACAGAGAGAGTAGGAGGGAAGTTTGGGTTGCCCCTGGTGATGGAGGAAGCCAAACTTTCTGCACACCCTTGCTGGCAGGCCTCTGTATAAGGCAACAAAGTTCCAATGGCTGTGCAATCAGAAGGCTTGGCTCCGCTCTAATTTCAATTGCAGAAAATAAATCCCAGATACCAGGGCCTCCGCTTGGGTCACTGGGGGGCGGTGGGGCCTGCAAACCACCACAGGCCTCTCACCCAGGCCGCCCCGCATCCCAAGGGAACACCCACCCTGATCCAGGACACCTTTCAGGGCAAACCAGCTGGCCTCCACCCATGCACTGGGCCTCTATCCTATCTAATAAAAGAGTAATATGCTGATTGACCATCATTCCAACACACAAGATGACTGCCCCCATGTGGACACAAGATGGCCACCACAAGATGGCCAGCAGGGTAGGGCAGTTGGCAAGGACCAAGACTGCAAGGGAGGGCAGTTGTGGGAGATCTGGCTAGCAGGAGAGGGCAGTTGGGAGGAACCAGGCCTGCAAGGGAGGGGAGTTGGGGTGATCAAGCCTGCAGGGGAGGGCAGTTAGGGGTGACCAGGCCCACAGGGTAGGGCAGTTAGGGGCAAACAGGCTGGCAGGAGAGCAGTTAGGCATAAATCAGGCTGGCAGAGGAATGGTTAGGAGGTTATAGGGCTGGCAGGCAGAAGCAGTTAGGGGCAATCAGGAAGGCAGGCAGGTGAGCAGTTGGGAGCCAGCAGTCCGGGATTGTGAGAGGGATGTCCGACTGCCCTTTTAGACACAATCCTACCTGGCAGTCAGACATCCCTCCAGGGGTCCCAGATTTGAGAGGGAGCAGGCTGGGCTAAAGGACATCGCTCCACCCTGTTGCACAAATTTCATGCACTGGGTCTCTAGTATAATAATAAGCAATAAAACAGATTAAATTGAGTGTTGGGAGGTATGCTGATATGCAGGTGTATACAGTGAGTTCTCTTTCAAGTGTTCAATTTCCTCAATAAAAGTAAGGTTATCAGATTACAGAAAGAGTAGAGAAGGTGATATTGGTCACTTGAGGAGAGAACAGTGAAATAATTGTTAAGAGAGCAGGAATTTTAATGAAATATAAAAAATATAACCAAGATGCCTGGAAACATAAGGTTCCAGATTTTTGAATTTAAAGTATATATTTTTTCATATTCCAAATTGCTGCTCTGATGGAGGCTCAAAAAAATTAGAGATAATATATTTCTATGGTGTGACTGATCCAAGCAAGTGAGATGAAGTGAGAGAGGCAAGGGACAATGGTTATGATTTTAATCTGGCTAAGGTGGGACAAGATGATCTCATCGAATGTTAGGAGAGAGAAAAGTTGGTTTGATCAATGGACTGAACATTCTAGAGAGCTCAAAAGTACCTGGAGATTGTGGTACCAGAGGGAATGAGTTGGCAAAGAGTTGAATATAATGGCTCCTTGTGGAGACTAATGTAAACAGGAATAAAAGGCAGATCAGTCGTGGAGAACTCAGGGCAGATGGCATTATGACAGTCAGAGAGCGAGGCTAATAAATATCTGTAGCTCACACTGAAGCCCACGCAAGGGACTTGCGCTCATACAATGAATGCAGAGAGTGTAAATGAGGTGGGGTGGGGGCTGATTAGAGTGGTTTCTTTTGACAGCTGTCAGGGGAGAACAGATTTACAGGGAATGTGCGGCAGCTTCCCTCTGTGCTCCACTGCTCAGTGCTCCTTCTTCACAGCCCAGACCTGGAAGTCCTAGAAAGATTGGGCTAGTCTCAGAGGGTGGGGCACAGACAGCCAGAATCCTCCCAGGGATTTAGGAGTGTTAATGGTAAATTAAGGGGTTTTTGATTAACTACTGTGATTTCTGAAGGTGCGAGTAGGGGTATAATCAGACCCTGGCTGAGCTCCTTTACTTCAGAATCGTGTGTCTTTATTAATCAGCATCTGGCTAGCTTTACCACTTATTTTATCTTCTATTCACCACTCATTGTCTCTCTTCTCTGGTTCTCTCTCTCTGTCTCTTCTCTTTCCCCCCTTCTTTATATCTCTCTCCATTTCTGCCTCTCTCTTTTCTCTCTATTTCTTTTATTCCCCTCCCAAACATGCATAAATGGTCACAAAGAAAATGGTTAAATGGATAAATATATATATATATATATATATATATATATATATATAATTTTTATTTATTTATTTTTGTTAGTAAATGTCTAAACCAATGATTTTTTCTATTTCTACTTTTTGGTAATTTAATATAAAGAGTCCAACCAAGCTAAAAAAAAAGAAAAGAAAAAAAAAAGAAATACATTTTGAGAGTGGTCATTGACTCATCTTTCTTCAAGATATATAAGTAGATTTTTCATATCAGCTTTGGTAATTAAGATATATTATAGAGCAAATAGTTGCTATTAGAGTGAGAATAACAATGGACACCTATCTATGCCACAAAATGTTAAGGTATAATATTCACACACATCTTTCAGTAGTAGGTTCATTACAGTTGTAAAATTACTAGCCAGAAATTGAAATGAGAAATGATGACATCAAGAGTGAGGTATCCCAACGAGAGAATTAATGTCAAAATAATTACATGGTTCACAGTCAAGGCTGTATGGTTATTAGCAAGTCCAGAAAAGCTAATTAAGTAAAAAATTGTGGGTAAGCCAGTTAAATCAGAGTGTTTCTGTGGCTTCTGAACAAATAAGTAACACCTAGGAGCTGAGAATGTACTCATAAATTAAGGAACTGAATATTATATCTCACAGATTAAAACCACATATAGTGAAAATGCCTCTTTAGTTTTCTTTTAAAATGAGATCTTAGAAAAAGAGGAATTGCTAAAAACTGTAATACGCTCCTACAATAGTTCTTTCACTATTTTTGATAATTACCTAATTTTCTTCTAGTCCTCGGTCCCTTTTTTAAAACCAATATCCCTTACTAGTTTTTAACCCCCCCCCCAAAAAATATAACACTTTTTAAAATATAGACCCAACTTCATGTATAAAGAATCTAAAACAGAAAAAAATAAAATGTGCAGGGGGTCAGGGCGGGGGGTGTCTCCAATTTCAGAAAAAACCTTACAGGCAACATTTCCTTACCACTGAAACAAAGTGTACTCTTTTAGGTTTAAATGGGTTTTCTTTTAAGTATTTCAAAGATTTTAGTCAGAAAAAACACACACAAAAAAAAACACCCACAAAAATAATAGAAATCTGTGACTACACCTATGGCAGAAATATGATTTGGGGGAAAAGGAAAGCAGAATTTGAGGAACAAAAAGGGACATCTTCGAGACATAAAGCATCAGTCACAATTTTTAAAAATGTGCTACTATTTATAAGCCACTAACCTTGGTCCTTTACCCAGCTGCTTTAATGATTATGGTTTATTTTGGAATGCACCACTGCAAAATATTTTTGGGAGCTAATCCTCAGTTTCTTAAGAAATAAATACAATCTGATAAAGTGAACTTACTCAAGGTTCACATCCCAGGATTTTAATTCAATTGATTTGTTATAATAATAAATTTAAGGAGGGAATAATTTCGTTCTTGTCATTAATCCTCACCAGAAGTTATCTTTCCATTGATTTTTTTTGAGAGAGTAGAAGGGAGAGGGAGAGAAACATCGATGTGAGAGAGACATATTGGTTGCCTCCTGCATGTGCTCAACCAGGGCCAGGGATCGAGCCTTCAGTCTATAGGCCAATGCTCTTCCCACTGAGCAAAACTGGTTAGGGCATAAGGGGAATAGTAATAATTACTCAGAAAAATACTTATTTTCAAAAACATTTAAAAAATTATTTTAAAGCTGAAGTAAGTCACTATTCAAATAAAAAAAATGGAGGCCATTTTGGAATGATATATTCACTTGGAACATTATAAACATTAAATAAATTAGAAGGGGTGGAATGCATTTCTCTTAAAAGGAGATTGCATAGGAGAGTTTCCCTGAGAGAAGCCACATGGCCCAGGGCCATACCCACCCCACACACAATGGACTAGAGCTGGGAACACAAGCCAAGCTAGGCAGATGCTGGACTGGACTTTAATATGGAGCATAGCCTTGCCAACACCTTGATTTGGCCTTGATTTTGGGTCCTAACCTTAGAGCTATAAAGAATAAATGTGTGTTTTGTTTTTGCAATAACTAATTTAGATAATCTGGTACAATAGCTAAAGGAATATAGTGCATCCTATATAATAAAAGCATAGTATGGAAATCGACCAAACAGCAGAATAACTGGTCACTATGATGCACACTGACCACCGTGGGGTGGACTCTCAATGTGGGAGTTGCCCCCCTCCCCCCCCCGGTGATCAGTGCACTCCCACAGGGGAAGGTTGCTCAGCCAAAAATCTGGTTCATGGGTGGCGAGCCTAGTGGCAGTGGTAGGATGCTCTCCCTCTTCTACTGTAGGCAGGTGGTAAGGAGTGAGGGGTTCTGGACTGCAAGAGCCCTGCACTGCAAGAGGGATGTCTGACTGCCCGCTTAGACCCAATCCCCAAATGTATAGGGTCTAAGCCAGCAAGCAGAGATCTCCTGAGGAGTCCTGGACTGTGAGACGGTGCAGGCTGGGCTGAGGGACCCTTCCCCAGTGCATGAATCTCCTTTAGTGTGGGTATAATTGTAGCTGTGCATATATGTACATATATAGAGTACATAGTACACACATTTATTAAGTTACTTATTTACACTTACATAGTCTTTAATGTTAAAGACTATTTCTTAATATAGAGGATTATATTCTGACCTACCATTTGATGGAACTTTCTCAACTGAAGTCCAGGTAGATTTAGTAGCAAAAGTCCTCAAAACAGGAAGAAACTAACATACACATCTTGGTTTATTTTCTAGTTGTTATTATTATTATTAATATTATTATTTTAAATCAAGCATATTTGAGATAAAGCCAAGTTGTCCACTAATTTGGCATGGAAATATAGAAGAAACTTAAAAGCCAACTAACTAATGGGGGTTATGGGTCCAGAAATAGTGACATTATGAACTGGCATTTATCAAGTCGTTTTGAAAGAAAAGAGATTCGATGGATTTCAGAGTGCTTTTATGGAATAGTATGTTTAAAAGGCTAGATTATCAGTCAACAAGTTCTAGATGATATTTTTAAAATGCTGAAGTGGTAAGCATATTTGCTGTTGAATGAGTTAGTCAGTTTCTGCTTTTTCATCTGTAAAATCAGAATGGCACCTTCAAAGTCAATTGTAAAGATAAAGAGATACTTTAAAATAAGATGACTCCGAGTGTTTGATGCCTTTGTTTGTCTGTGACTGCAGAACCTTGTACTATATTGAGTAGACTCAACAAAAATGATATACTACAAAGTTAAGTAAAATAAGCCTTAATTGGCTGACTTTAAAGTGTATAGTAACTTGAGATTTAATAAAATATTTAAGAAATTTAAGCATAAATGATAAGAAGCATTTCTATTTTAAATTCTATCTTTCATGTAAGCAGATAAGCTGTTCATTTTACCTTCACCTAAAATATATATGTTAGTCCAGAAATATATTTTGTTTACAGGAATGAGAAACATGAAAAATATCAGATCTACAGAATTGTCAAAGCCTCCTTCGATTTTAAGCTTTATTATAATCTATTTTTCACAATGAGACAAACTCCTGAGAACAGATGTAATTGGCAACAGAGAAACATGATTTTGTTCTTCAAATTAATATTTGAGAAAAACAACACTTGAGAAATACTAGGGACACCCAGTTATTTTCTACCTAAGTGTTGTATCTCTTTGAATACATCTATTTCCTATCTAATAAAAGAGCAATATGGAAATTAACCATCACTCTGCTATACCCACAAGCCACATCCACCAGCCAATCAGGAGTGCATATGCAAATTAACCCCAACCAAGATGGCTATAGCCATGGAGATAGCAGGAGGCTTGGGTTTCCCAAGCAATGGAGGAAGCCAAGATTTCTGCACACGCTGGCAGGTCCAGGCCTCCACTCAAGGCCACAAAGTGTCAATTATAGAAGATAAATAAATCCTAACAAAAATGGGGCAGCCATGGAGTGAGCAGGAGGCTTGGCTCCACTCAAGGCTACAAAGTTTCAATTATAGAAGATAAATAAATTCATTCAAGATACCAGGGCCTCCACTTGGGTTGCTGGGGTGTGTGGCTGGCCTGCAAACCACCACCCACTCATCTCAGGCCACCCCTCATCCCAAGGGAACCCTCACCCTGATCTGAGACATCCTTCAGGGTAAACCAGCTAGCCCCCACTCATACACCAGGCCTCTATCTTATCTAGTAAAAGAGTAATAATGCAAACTGACTATAACTCAATATACAAGATGGCCATCATAAGATGACCAGCAGGGAAGGGCAGTTGGGAAGGACCAGGCCTGCAAGGGAGGGCAGTTGGGGGTGATCAAGCCTGCCGAGGAGGGCAATTAGGGGCAAACTGGCTGCCAGGGGAGCAGTTATGCATCAATCAGTCTGGCAGGGAAGGGTTAGGGGTTGATCAGGCTGGCAGGCAGAAGCAGTTATAGCAATCAGGAAGGCAGGCAGGTGAGCAGTTGGGAGCCAGCAGTCCTAGATTGTGAGAAGGATGTCCAACTGCTCATTTAGGCCTGATCCCAGTAAGATTGAGCGGCTGTAAATTGGAGGGGGTACAGGCTAGACTAAGGAACATACCCCCGTGCACTAATTTTGTTGGGTTTTATTTATCTTATAATATGCAAATAAACCAAATGGCGAAACAACTGAATAACGGGTCGCTATGATGTGTGCTGACCACCAGGGGGTGCACACAGAACATGGTGGGACTCGGCCATGGTGGGATGGTGGAGCATGTGAGTGGGGGCAGCAGACAAAGGCAGGGTGCTGGTTGCTGTCATTGGGGCAAACCTCTGGTGGTTACTGAAAATTCTTTGCCCTTGCTCACCATCATCCTGCCCGGTTCTCGCATTTGCTGCTGGCACCGGTCCCTTTCACACACATGGCAGGCACCAAAGCCACCACTCACACCCACTGCCAACATTGGGAGTGGGGCTCTGAGCAGAGAGGGGACTGGGGGCCATAAGGGTAGGGGCTGGCTGGGGGCACAAAGGATGGGCCAAGATCCACCTCTGTGCCCACCTTAGCCTTGCTGCCCACAGTTCCTTTCAAAGTGCACCAATTCATGCACTGGGCCCGTAGTAGTTATATAATCTCCACAAACATAAAAATTATCTTTACAGACCACTGCTGGAAGTTACTACTTTAAACATATTTTAAAATATTCAAGTTTTTATTTCAAAATTAGGAACTATTTTTAAGTAAAACAATTTGTCTATTCCATAAAGTCACATTAAAATCATGTCATTTAGTAATTTTGCTATTAATAATTTGTTTGTTTTCACATTGATATTTTAGGTTAAGCTTTTAATATGTCCTGGATACTTTACAAGTTTGTATTATATTTATAAGAGAATAAAAATAATTAGAATCAAAGAGAAAAGCACAACAATTAAAAGACTGTGTACTGCCCAATAGGCATGGCTCAGTGGTCAAGCATTGACCAGGAAGTTGATCCCCAGTGTGGGCATGCAGCAGATAGCTAATCAATTATTCTCTCTCATCATTGATGTTTCCATCTTTCTCTTTCTTTCTCCTCTCTCTCCCTTCATCACTGAAATTACTTCTGAAATAAATAAAAATAAGTAATAAAAGAAGACTGTTTTACTGCCATTCCTTAAAATATTTAAAATATACCTTGGCACGTATTAGGTATGTACATTGATAAAAATAAATTGAAACTTGCAAATACAACTTAGACATCGGAACAGAGTGTAAGTTTATATCCAGGTTCTGAAAAGTAGGCAAAATATATCAATCAGCTGGAACCAGTTTGGCTCAGTGGATGGAGCGTCAGACTTCGGACTGAAGGGTCCCAGGTTCGATTCTGGTCAAGGGCATGTATCCTGGTTGCAGGCACATCCTCATTAGGGGTTGTGCAGGAGGCAGCTGATGGATGTCTCTCTCTCATCGACGTTTCTAACTCTCTATTCCTCTCCCTTTCTCTCTGTAAAAAATCAATAAAATATATTTAATATATATATATATATCAATCAATTGCTTAATTAAAACTACTTAATCAGTATTAGAGAATGGAAAATAGGGTTTTTATCCAACTTCTTTGCCAATTAAAAATTTTAATTTATGCAATAAATATTTATTAGGGGCCTACCACTTATTATAATGCAAATATAAGCTCTTGGAAAATATTATTTAAAAGACAAAGAACTTTGTCCTCAAGTCATAAAATTTTAGTAAGGGAAATTGACAATTAAAAATAAACAATTCATAAGTAAACTGTATCATATTTATAAAAAATATAAAAAGATAAGTAAAGCAGAATAGGAATATAAAAATAAAACAATAAAAATTTTAAAATATTAAAGTACATAACTTATCTGCAAAAGTATTTTCAAATATATATATATATTTTTTTCTTTTTTTCATTTCCAAAGTTTCCCTGATAGATTCTTATCAATAAGGATCTTTAAATATAAAATATTGAAAACTGAATTAAAATTGAATGATGTTCCCTTTGCACATATGGGGAAATTTTTATTATTAATCTTATAATATATTAAATATAATAGAATATATACTTATATATACCATTACAGTTTATATAATTTTAATTTCCAGTTTAAAACACATTGGGGCCCTCCCTAGAATAATTAATCAGCAATTATTGATTTGTATGGGTCTCTGTGTTTGCTAATCAGTGCTTATCAAAGTGAGGCTTCTACTGTTCCACAGAGACTAGGAGATAGGAGACTCTATCTTCCTTGATTATTACATCTTATAGGGATGGTCCCAGGTCTTTGATTAAAACAATCCTGAGTTGTGAAGTTGGCAAAAGGCTGGGCAAAGATTTTATCTCAAAGGGGCAGAGAAAAAAAAAATTACACTAAAGAAAGTAAAAGCTCTAAGAAAAGGGAGGTCAGAGGCCAACAAGACACAGAGGAAACGTGTCTAAAATTCAGTCAATTAGAGGCGAACGTTAAGGCCATCTATCTCAGTATCTGAGAAAGGCTAACCAGGCACTTATCTCTGTTCACAAGGAAAACCCGGGCAATTAACTTCTCAGGGAGAAAAGGCATAGGCACTGGAGCTTCAAGTAACATGGCTGATTTTTCGTACAACATGGCTTATTGCTTCAGCAGCCCTCTGTTCTGGCTTCTCTTTCAATCCCTGTCCCCTGGGTCCTGTGATGAAGTCAGTAACAAGAAATAAATAAATAGATCATTAAAATAACTGTGAGATAATTAACGCTTGGGGCAATTTCCAAATTGTTATCATTGTAAAGGTGCGAGATGTAAGCCAAGTAGAAAGGGCCTTGCTCTGGTTCAGTGAAATGATTCTGGAGCAGAATGAGGTTGGGGCAGTGCTAGGCAAGCAGAGGCCTGGGTCGTGAGAAGAATCAAGAACCCAGAGGAAATCTTAAACTATGTCAAACTAAAAAGTAAAAATAAATAAATTTCTTAAAATAACTGTATATGGAATAAAAAGAGACATGAATGTGAAATTAAAAAAAAAATCACAAGCAGTATTTAAATAAGTATTGCCAAACATCTGAGTAGGGGAAAAAAGAAAAAGAAAAAAGAACTCAGTGGAACAGGAAGCCACAATACCACTGACAAGGATTTGAGCCAAGAGATTCTCTCAGGAGTTGAAATGAAGAAAAGCTAAAATAGAATTTGCCGTGATGTCAATGGACGGAAGCCAAAAGTTATCTTAACAATGGCCCTTAAAATACTTAGAAGAATAGTCTTCATGCGGACTTACACATTTCCTTAAATAATACCCAAACCACTACACTATTGCCCTTACTCTACCCAGAAATCTGTTACACATAAGCCGTATTCATCATAGATTCATCATAGAGTTGAGAATTGATCATGATCTTTTATACTGCTACTGTTTTATGCAGTTAAGAATCTCAATAAAAAGATAAAATATAAAACTTGAAATACTCAAATAAACGATTTGGCTTATGACACAGTGTTTGATTGTCTTAGAAACATTAAATTGCTCGTATTTTAAGCCACAATGAAAATAACAGGATATGCGTAATGCTAAGCAGCATGGTATCCCTAATAAATCTCTGCTTTTGGGAGAAGTAATTACTAATGTTCTTCTGAACTTGTGGAACCTGCTATTAACCCAGTAGGAAATATTAAATTGTAACTTATCCTGAAGTCAACCACTCATAGAAATTAATGGATTCCTTCTTCTAACAGAACTAATAACATTCTCTTTTCCCTTCTTTGTGTGATAGAGGGGCTGAACATTGTTTATAAATAGTATGTGCATTCTTTCAGTGAAGTATGTGTTGTTGTTTTTTCTAAAATATATTTTATTGATTTTTTTACAGAGGGAAGGGAGAGGAAGAGAGGGTTAGAAACATCAATGAGAGAAACATCCATCAGCTGCCTCCTGCATACCCTCCGCTGGGGACGTGCCAGCAACCAAGGCACATGTCCTTGACCAGAATGGAACCTGGGACCCTTGTGTCCACAGGCCGATGCTCTATCCACTGAACCAAACCAGTTAGGGCGAAGTAGGTGTTTTGGACTGTATTATTTCATTTAAACTGGTGTAAAGTAAAATAAAAATAGTAGGTACATAAACTATTTTCATTTTCATTTTTGTTATTTTTACTTGGATTTAATGTTGACTAATAATAAGGACCAGCAGACAGGTATTTGTAAGTCTTTCAGTTAGAGCATTCACAAATAAATAATCAAGAGTTTGTGACTGATTTCAAATAATACCCCTGGATACTAATTGCATCTTCTCTTGCGCATAATTTGAAGTTAATGAGTGAATATTTTAGAGAAGTATGACTATATCAGTGTACTTTTGGGGGTAATTTTAAATATATATTTATATTGTTTTTTGACTGGTTATTTAGGAGGAAACTGAGGAGATATAATGTGGACAAAACTGCACTTAGAATTTTAGAAAATAACAAATGATTTTTATTTAAGGAAAAAAAGTGCTTCTAAAATAGTAGAGTTTTGTGTGCACATATGTGAATTTGTATGAATAACTGCATTTTTGCATGCCAAATGATCATGTTATATAACTTATGAAATTAATTTATAAAGAAGCTAACACTGAATACATGCTCTAATAATCAGAAATTAATTTGTAGTGTGGGCCTATTGGTGGTGATTGATGGATAAATAAGGAACTGACTATTGTTATGGGGATAAACTAATGGATCAAGGTCCAGAGAAATTGCAAGCTCATAATTTGAAACTGTAATGGAAAATTTAGCATTGGAAAGGATCTTATATTATATGAAACAATAGACCTAAGGGAATTGTTATTTCTCTCAATATCTCATTTTTCCACTTAATTATTTGCACAGAGGGATACAGAGGGATGACAGAAATCTTTCTCAAAGAGTTTTATATAGTTAGTGCCAATTTCTGATATATGTATAATAAGTTAAAATATAATGTGTCTTATATACTCAAATGGAAGATTCTTTTTATAAGACATATACTATGTCATAAAAAATGAAAAATCTTAAATGGAAATGTCAATTTCTTCCCTTTTGTTTTATCTTTATTTAATCAATATTGTAAATTATGTTTCACAGTAACTCTGGGAAAATATCCCCTATGCTTCATTGACATTTGTAAGGAAATAATAAATTTGCTTAATACAATATAAGACATCCTGTGAGAGCTTAACAAATCCTTGTTGACTTTCTGACTAAAATAAAATATACCCTTTCTCATGAGAATGCAGCTGCTGAACTATATTGAAAACATTCTAATTGAAATAATTCTAAAAATGTTTTAAATTGGTGAATCCCACTTTACTGGCAGGAACCTTCATCAAAGATTTATAGCAGTTAACTTAAGTAACCTAAAAAATATTAAAAAAAAAACTATACTACATGGTGACAAGAGATGTAGACTTTAATATTTGTATTTATTTATATGATTTTTGTCATGCATTTTATATAATTCAAAACTCATGTTGAAAATAAAAGCACCAAATGAAAGTAAAAGCATATATACAAAGCCATATATTAAAGCATACATAGTAAGCAATAAATAAATATTAGCATTTTAAAACATTAAATCAACTTTATTGAGGTATAATTTATGTTTTAAAAGCAATATTAAATTATTTTTGATAAGTGCATATAGCATGCTATTCACCACCACAGTCAAGATAGAAAGCATTTTTATAACCTCCAAAAGTTTTCTTTGCTCTTTCCCTAATTAGTTCAGCTATGCTTTCTCAGACTGTACATTAATTTTCTTTTCTAAAATCATATAATGGGAATTCAACAATATATGGTTTGTGTCTGGTTTATTTGACCCAATAATATGTTTAGTAAATGCTTTTGAATACATCAATAGTTCACTACTTTCTATTGCTGAAATATATTTCAGTGAATTGATGTTTTATAATGTGTCTATCATTTCAACTATTTATTGGCTACTCTGAATAATGGTGCTATGGACTTTCATGTGAATCTTTGTGGACATATGTGTTTTCATTTCTCTTGGATAAATACCTACATATGAGTGGAATCACTGGGTCATATGGTAAGAGGACATTTTAGTTTTTGCATTTTTTTGCATTTTTTTTAAATTCACCTATGACCAGAATTTTATTATAGCATTTTTCTATAACACTATTAAATATAATTTAGCATCAATAGCTAGGGAATAAACGCTGTATTTAAGCAGCAGGTAGACTCATTTTAACCACTTAACATTTTGTGTCTATGGGATATTGGGAATAATAATAGAGCATGGGTTTTTAGATAATGCTGGCAGCTGGGAAAGAATGTCTTCCTCATAACTTGAAATGGAAAATTGTACTTCTATTGTTCTTATCACTTAGAATGCACCCATAGGTCTTCTCTGACTGCTGAAACAATGTGCACTCAGATACTTTTGGGGGAGAAATTGCATTTACCTAACTTTAATGATTTGTGAATAGCTTAGAAATGTATGGCATTTAATAGAGGTGAACGAGATCTTTATTCTAAAAACTCAAATTTGCCTCTGAGAGACCCAACATTTCATTATCACTGCATCTGCTCTGAAACGAAAAGGTTACCAATGGAACACTAAAGTTGATCAACTACACCACCGAAATGAATATGGTAGAAGGGCTAAGAATAGCAGAGATGAGCTTGCTCACTACTATAAATTTTCACCAAATGATGGGCTGTGGACTAAAAGGTTTATAGACTACCCATGTCAACACACACAGTGCATACAAAAGCGGCAACACACTCAATTTGTATTATTTGTTTAAATTGTATACAAAATATTTTTAGAGATTAAATTTAAAGCATCTAACTGTTAAAAACATGGCATTTAGCCTGGCCGATGTGGCTCAGTGGTTGGCCATTGACCTATGAACCAGGAGGACATGGTTCGAGTCCCAGTTAGGGCAAATGCCCAAGTTGCAGGCTTGATCCCCAGTGTGGCAGCCAATCAATAATTCTCTCTCATCATTGATGTTTCTATCCCTTTCTCCCTCTCCTTTCCTCTCTGAAATCAATAAAAATATATATTAAAAATAATGCCTTTAAGTTAAAAAGAAAAAAAATGTCAATATTTAGGTCAGGAAGTTGAATTTAAACACTATATTTCTAATCTTGGTGCCAATAGATATAGGAAGAACTAACAGAAAGTTAGTTAAATCATGCTCCCAACACAAGTCAATTCTAAGTTGGAAATGTTACTCTCTATCAAGTATATAGTTGATTTTAGTTAATCATGATTAAGCTAAATAATGTTATATATATGGTAGCCTGGTGAAAATTTTACATTTTACTTAAAGATCTGCTCAAATTGTAAGATGTCAGTGGTTCACCTTTGTTTATGTAATAACAATAATAGGAGGAAAATAATGGATTAATTGAAACTTCATAAGCCATACCCTATAGAATATAATTCAAAATATTCAAGCATAACTTGACAGTATTAACAGAAAGACTTCCAGCAAGACAGTTAATTAGCACTGAATCATGATGTTACTATCCTTGTGTGTGATTCTTTAGCTGTGACCTGTCAATAGGTTATATGTAAATGATGAATACAGTGTGATAGCCTTGACATATTTTCAGCTTAATTAAAGATGCAACTGCTCTTATCTTTATCATTAATGGATCAGTGGAAACATGTTTTCAGCTATCTTATAAAATATAGTTGTTAATTAATTATTGATTAATATTATATTTAAAGTCTAGGTTTTATCATTCAACAGGGAGTTTTGGTATATTATTACATAGAATTATTTTCATTTAATTTTGAAAATTACATATTGGTTAATTTGAAGGAATGAGAATTTTCATGTGTGACAATATTTAGTGAAGCATATTTTAAAATTTTATCTCTCTGGGTTATTTTTCATGGAGACCAGTATCTTATACATCAGAGTTTCTCCAGAGGAAAGCTTTCTGTTAGTTCTCAGTCTTTTATGAGAGATCATGGTGATTACAATACTCCTATCACACCATTTATGTTGCCATTCACAGTGATGGGTATACATTAACCAAGTTGTGAATTCCTATACACATAAAGTTTATTTTAATACGTATTTGTTTGAACTATTTCTTCTAGAGCAAGCTATAACACCATCCAAATATTGCTCTATAAAATATCCATAAAGAATAACATGAAATCACTTGTATATAAATCATAATATTAATTTGAAATAGCAATTGGTATAAATTTTCTGAGCAAATGAAGTAAACTCACACCATGACTGGGTTCTTTGTACTATGATGTAGACACCTCTCAAATACCTTCTTCCAGTTCTGAAGCACAGTGCGTAGAAAGCTTCTGGTGGGAGCAGAGAGTAGTGCTGTTCATTGACACCATAGTGACCAGCTTCAGTCCACAGTGTCTGATTCCCTACTGATAGTTTTTCCCAGTAGTCAATCTCTAAACTGTTAGCGATGATTATATTGACAACTAGAAATCTGGTGAACAAAATTCGTGCATGGATAGGGTCCCTAGGTCTGGCAGGCAAACAGGACAGATCCGGGCCTTCCTACTGATAGCTGAGGCCTTACTTCATTCCACAGCACCCCCTACTGATCAGAGCACATCATAGAAAGCGATCGAACTCACAGGCTCTAGGTTGAACTCCGGGGTGGACATTTTGGATATTAGCCTTTTATAGATACAGATATTTCCGTGCTCCTGTCTGAGTCTACATTCTTAGAGGATTGCTGAATATTCCTAATCATTACCAATATTCAATTCAAGACAGAGGTATGGGAGCAGTAATCCGAACAAAGCCTCTGGGTAGGTTTCTGACTTTATAGTGCCTTTGTACTGCAATTCTAAGTATAAAAAACAAAGTATATCAGTAAAATTATTATTTTTATCTAGATCATTGCAAATGTCTCACTATTTTCTAATTAACAGATTAAGTGTATTAATTTTTCAACATAACCACTAGAAAGGACTTCCTCCTTTCTGGGTTTATGGATTATGGAATATCAGTTACAAATTAGCATGGAGCTTAATCAGAACAGATCAAAGCTTAGAAGTTACAAAATACTAAAAGGTTCTCTGAAGTCACAGAGCTCAAACATGACACTGAAACCTTGATTTATGTCATCAGAGAAGCATTCTTCTTTTCACCTTTCTATTCTGTCTTAAACTGTATAAATGTAATTTGTTTAGTCTTCAACTTCATATGATACCATTTCTGTACTTAAACAAGTCTAATTTTACTTTGAAAGGAAATTTCTTTTCTATTCATATTCTTAATTCTATTCTTTTATGCTCTGGGAATCTATATGATGGTTTTCTTCCTATACTACCATAAAACAAGAACATCAGTGCCTAAAAATTCCTTAGAAACTTTTTAAAGATTGTGTAGATACATAAATAAATATATTTAATATTTACTTAAAAAACTACAATAGACACTCTAGAATAGGCATTCAGTAATCTTATGTTTTTACTCATCTCTAATATAATGGCAGAAAGTATAACATTAGTATAACATTATTCATGCACTGTGTCAACTATTTTTGTCTTGGAAATATTAAATTTCTCCATTTAAAAAATTAATCCTCACCTGAGGATATTTTTATTTGTTTTTTAGAGAGAGTGGAAGGGACGGAGAGATACAGAAACATCCATGTGAGAGAGACACATTGATTGGTTGCCTTTGTCACTCAACCCGATCAGGGACAGGAATGAGCTTGCAACTGAGGTACACGCCCTTGACCAGAATCAAACCCAGGACTCTTCAGTCCTCCGGCCAATGCTCTATCCACTGAGCAAAACTGACTAGGGCTAAATTAAATTTCTTATCCAGTCAAGTTTCAGTACAGGGTTAAATATAAAACAGGTAGCCTTAGGAAGTGCCTATATCAATTATATTTATTGCAATTTTTTGTCTTCCAATGAGAAAGAAGCTTACATTATGGGAATTTTTTTTTAAGTGGAGGAAAGACTGTCATGAAGGAAATAATTTATTGTCAAAGAGTTTCATTTAACCTCTACATGTGACCTGCTTTCACTGGTGAGAATTAAATTTGTGTGAGGGGAAGCTATAAAAATCAATTTTGATGTTTATTTACATTGGTTTAAGAAGTGAAAAATGCCAAGTATTATAGTCCTTCCAAAATGATCAAGTATGAAATGTTTCTTTCTGTATCTAGAATGTAAAAACAGTGTTCAATGATGAATTCTAAATTATTTTGACAAAAAGCAAACCTGAAGCTGTGCAGAATAACTTCTGAAATAATTCATGTCTTTAACAGATACATACATAAACACAGTGGAATCTTAATTTATTGGAGATGTGAAATCAAATATAACAGGAAGATATTAAAATGTAAGGCACTAATAATTTGCACCTAGTGTTCTGTGAACAATTTAAAGTTAATCTGAAATAACAGTAACTCAATATAAATTAGAGTGAACTATTTTATATCAGAGATAAAATTAATAAATAAAGATCATTAAGACTTTCCTCCTCCTTCTCTCAGACCACTATCATCCAGAAATTACTGGGTCATCTTCCTAATATCGCTCTGGCTCCAGATGCCTCATTTACAAAACAGAGCTAATAATTCCATTTTTTGTTTCAGCATTTAAGAATTAATTAGTGATCTTTGGTAACTTTAAATAACTGATTCTTTAAAAAACAAAAACAAAAACAATTTTTTATTAATTTCAGAGAAGAAGGGAGAGAGAGAAGAGATAGAAACATCAATGATGAAAGAGAACCATTGATTGGCTGCCTCCTGTACATCCCCTACTGTGGTTTAAGCCTCCAACCCAAGCTTGTGCCCTGACCAGGAATTGAACCCTGACCTCCTGGTTCATAGGTTGCCTCTCAACCACTGAGACATACAAACTGTGAAATCACTGATTCTTTGTTAAAATATGTCTAGTAGGAGCTAGCTTTCCTATGCTCTAATTTATTGTCAAGCATTTAAAAATCTTATGTAATCCATAAAGTAAATTTTAATATATATTTATTATTTATTACCAGATACATTTCATTAAATCTTTTAGAACAAATAATAAGTGCTAGCTTAAAACATTTTGATTCTCATTTCAATTCTTATTTTAAATTGTCCTGCTAAAACATATAAATCACAGATACACACACACACACACACACATATATTTAAATTCTTTATTATTTAAGATATTACATAAGTTTCCTTTTTCCCCCATTGACCACTCTGCAACCACTCCACCCCCCAGCACATGCCTTCACCACCCCCACATCTGTATACATTGGTTATGTTCATATGCATGTACACAAGTCCTTTGGTTGATCTCTTACCACTTCCACCCCCCTCATCCCCTGCCTTTCCTCATAGGTTGGATAGTCTGTTCGATGCTTCTATGAATCTGATTCTATTTTTGTTCATCAGTTTATGTTGTTCATTATATTCCACAAATGAGTGAGATCATTTGATTTTATCTTTCTCTGACTGGCTTATTTCACTCAGATATATAAATATCATGATAAAACCCTATAAATTATATCAACTATAACTATCACTTTATCTTACAAGTGAAAGAGCAATAGATGAGTTTCTTATTCCTACTTACCATAGTTTAGAATTATTTTAAAGATTTTTCAACAGTGGTAGGAATGATTTATGGTGTTCACCCCCAGTTCTCCTTTCACCATTGGGCAATTGGAACCTGCTGGCGGAGGTGGGGTGGGGAGGGGGAAGGCACTGAGAGGTTAGCCCTTTCAACCCTCTCTCTGGCCCTGCCCTGCTGCAGGTCACCCTCTATATGTGGGGCATCTAGCAGGGCAAGGGCCTTGGCCTGCTACAGCCTGCATTCCCAGCCACCCACCCTGGTTCCCTGTTTGCCATCAGGCAATTGGAGTCTACCGGTTGGGGAAGGGGACCAAGAGATGGTCAGTGCACCTCACAGTGACTAGTCGAGTGGTCATTCTGGTCATTCTACCATTAGGGTCAATTTTCATATTATCCTTTTATTATATAGGATAATCAAGTCAAACAAATTCAAATAAAATAAAAAAAATCCGGGCAATGTAACTCATATTAATCTTTGTTCTGTACTGTGACAATGTATTAGTCTCTGAAATAACACTATAATCTGTATCATTATTTATAAATAAATCATTTATATGTATTTTTGTTTTTAATACGACTATGTATTATTACCTTGCAATTATATATAAAGATCTTATACTGTAAAGCATATAGTATATTTGCATGGCTTTTAAAATAATGAATTTTGTAACCAGACTGTTAAAGTTGAAATCTGAGTTGTACCATTTGTAATTTTTGTGTTTGAAAAGTAATAATAAGAGCAGTGCCTTTCTCATTAAAACATAAAGGTAATCTGAATATAAAATGTACACACACACACACACACACACACACACACACACACCAGAAGAATGTGCCTTGCTTGGAACAAAGCCTGGGCATACAGTAAGATCTATAAAATATGCTATTATTTTTAATATTTCTACCAATGGAGATAGCATTCCTCAGAGAATGCAATAGACATATATTATTTAAGATCGTTTTAAAATAAAAATTCTAATAGGGCTGTGACTAAGGAAGATCTACCTAATAATTAAAAGAAACAACTGATGTGGGTGGGGGAGTGGGTGGGAAAAGATCAACCAAAGGTCTTATATGCATACTAGAGGCCCATGCACAAAATTTGTGCATGTGGAGTATGGGGGGTTGTCCCTCAGTCCAGCCTGCTGCCTCTCCAATATGGGACCCCTTGAGGGATGTTGGATTGGGATTGGGTCAGACATCCTGAGGGCTGCTGGCTCCCAAATGACCTCTGCTGCTGGCCTGATTGGCCACAACTTCCCTCCCTTGCAGGCCTGGTCCCTGCCAACTGCCCTCCCCTGCAGGCCATTTTGTGGTGGCCATCTTGTGTCCACATGGGGGCAGCCATCTTTGACCACATGGGGGCAGCCATCTTGTGTCTTGGAGTGATGGTCAATTTTCATATTACTCTTTTATTAGCTACGATATGCATAATCCATGGACACAGACAATAGAGTGGTGAAGGCCTGGGCAAGGGGAGGGCTAGAAGAAGTCAATGGGGGAAAAGAGGGTACATATATAATACCTTCAACAATAAAGATTTGGAATAAAAAATAACTAAATTTTTATATATATAAAAGCATTTGGAGCACTTTTATGTCAGCATCAATATTTTTGTTCAGACATATGTGATATCATATACTTTTGATTCCACAAAGTTAATATGAAGTTACTTTGTTCATAATGACATAACCATTACAATGCCTTGTAGTCCTGATATTGTTTGTTGCTAAAATTGCTTCCATTTTCTTATGGTACAACTCTGACTGTAAAATAGAATAATTTTGGTTTTCTGATTATTCTAAAAGTAAATGCTAGAATGCTACTGACATTTTAATTAAATTTTCTGAATAGTAACTCAAAGTTTATGATTTTCTCTAAAAATTACATAATCAATCACAATTATACTTGCATTGTGTAATGTACAAGTAAAATTCTAATATTATTTTTAGAGAGCTATGCATAATGGCACTATTTTTGAGTGCATAGATTTCTAAGTCCATGAAATTAAAACTATACTTTTCTGTTGAAAATGCAGTCTTTCCCCCTTACTCCTTGTGGCTAAAATTGCTTTCATTTTGTCATGATACAACTCTGACAACAAGATAGAATAGTTTGCCCTGACCAGTTTGGCTCAGTAGAGCATTGGCCTGCAGACTAAAGGATACCGGGTTCGATTCCAATCAAGGGCATGTACCTTGGTTGCAAGGACATCCCCAATGGGAGGGATGCAGGAGGCAAGCTGATTGATGTTTCTCTCTCATTGATGTTTCTAACTCTCTATCCCTCTCCCTTCCACTCTATAATAAATCAATAAAATATATTTTAAAAAAAGATAGAATGATTTTGAAATTACTTGCCTAATTTGTATATACTACATACAGAAACAGATAAACTTTAGATAGAGTTAATAGAGACATAAAGATAGGGATAAGGATAGAAATAGATACATATATATGGTGTTCCAAAAATTTTTACACAATTTGAATAATTATAAAGGCCATGTTTATTTTTTTATAAATATATTGTTATTGATTTCAGAGAGGAAGGGAGAACAAGAGAGAGATAGAAACATTAATGATGAGGTAGAATCCTCAATTGGATGCCTGCCTCCTGCATAACTGGCACTGGGGATTCAACCTACAACCGGGCATATTCTGTGACAGGGAGTGGAACTGTGACTTCCTGGTTCATAGGTCAATGCTCAACCCACTGAGCAACACAGGTTGGGCAAAGGCAGAGTTTATTAAAATATATTTTATTTTCAAAATGAAATAGAATCTACTAACATTTTGTATATACAGTGGTACCTCGAGATACAAGTGCCCTAACATACTAGATTTTTAAGATACGAGCCATTGAGCAAGTGATTTTTGCTTTGAAATATGAGCAACAGTTGAGATACGAGTAATCGCGCAGATCAATGGCTCGTATCTCAAAAATCTCGTATGTTAGGGCACTCGTATCTCGAGGTACCACTGTATTTTTTTTTGAGACATCCTGTATAAGCAGTACAAAAATATAACATGTCTTATGTTACTTCCCATATTGTTTATGTTAAACTAGAGGCAAAGTGCATGAAATTCATGCAGTGGGGCAGTGTCCCTCAGCCTAGCCTGCACCCTCTCCAATCTGGGACCCCTTGAGGGATGTCCTACTGCCCATTTAGGCCCGATCAGATCAGGCCTAACAATGCAGAACTGCTTGCCTGCTTGCCTTCCTGATTGCCCCTAATTGCTTCTACCTGCTAGCCTGATCACCTCTTAATCACTCCCCTGCCTAACTGCTCCCCTGCCAGCTTGTTTGCCCCTAACTACCCTCCCCTACAGGCCTGGTCCCCCTCAACTGCTTTCCCTTGCAGGCCTAGGTCTCCCCCAACTTTCCTGGTTGCCCCCAACTTCCCTCCTCTGCTGGCCTGGTCACCCCTAACTGTCCTCCCCTGCAGGCTTAATTGCCCACAACTGCCCTCCCTTGAAGGCCTTGTCCCTCCCTACTGCCCTCCCCTGATGGCCGATCACCCAAAACTGCTGTCCCTTGCAGGCCTGGTCCCTACCAACTGCCCTACTCTGCTGGCCATCTTGTGGAGGTCGTCTTGTGTCCACATGGGGGCAGTCATCTTTGATCAAATGTGGGCAGCTATCTTGTGTATTGGAGTGATGGCCAATTTGCATATTATTTTTTTATTAGATAGGATTAGATAGGATTGAGGCCTGGTGCATGGGTGGGGGCTGGCTGGTTTGCCTTGAAGGGTGTCCCGGATAAAGGTGGGGATTCCCTTGGGACATGGGATGGCCTGGGTGAGGGGCCTGTGCTGGTTTGCAGGCTGGCCATGCCTCCCGGTGACCCAAACGGAGGTCCTGGTATCTGGGATTTATTTATCTTCTATAATTGAAACTTTATAGCCTTGAGTGGATCCAAGCCTCCTGCTTGCTCCATGGCTGCAGCCATTTTTGTTGGGATTTATTTATCTTCTATAATTGAAATTTTGTAGCCTTAAGCAGAGGCCAAGGTAGGCCAGGGCATGAAGAAAGCTTGGCTTCCTCCATTGCTGGGGAAATCCAAGCTTTCTGCAGTCTCTCTGGCCGACAGCCATCTTGGTTGGGTTAATTTGCATGCTTGCTCCTGATTGGCTAATGAACATGGCTTCTGGGTGTAGCAAAAGGTATAGTCAATTTGCATATTACTCTTTTATTAGATAGGATGGCTTTTCAGCTATTATTTGATGAGCCCACTTTAATGAAAGCTCAATGATTTTAAAAAAAATCTTTAGCTTATTTGTATTATTATTAATACTAAGGCCCAATGCACAGAAATTCATGTAAAATTAGGCCTTTTTTCCCTGGCTGTTAGCACTGGCTTCTCTCCAGCACTGAGGACTCAGGCTTCCCTCCTCCAGCCCCTGTCTGGCTTCCCCTGGGCCATCTGCAGGCAACCAGGACCTAGGGTGACTTCCTCTGGGCTACCTGCAGGCACCTGGGACCTGGCTGGCTTTCCTCTGGCCCTGGCTTCATCAGAGAGGATATCTGGAATGATGTCTAGTCTAATTAGCATATTTACCCTTTTATTATTATTGATTTCACTGATTTTTCTATAAAGCCTTAAAAATAACTGAAATAATGCAAGCATTCAACGATTTTTAATAAAATAGGCAAGTAAAATGCTACAGAAGAAATTTCCAGATATAAATAATCTGACCAAATTATGCAAATGTAAACTCTAAATATTATGATTTAATATTATATAAAATCACCTGTGTACAATGCTAGGAACACATTAGGCTGGTCTAGGAGATGTAGTCTAGGTGAATAGAGCTTGCTATTAATTTTCTAGGGTTGCCTCAATAAAGTACCAGCAAGCGGGCAGTTTTAAACAACAGAAATTCAGTTTCTCACAGATCTGGAGACTCAAAGTCAAAGTGTCAGGAAGCCCATGCTTCTTCTGTTACTTACAGAGGAAGTTTTCTTCTTTGCTTCTTCAAGCTTCTGGCAGTCACAGACATTCTTTGGTTTTTGTTAACATAATTTTTTAATCTTTGCCTCCTACTTCAGATGGTATTCTTCCAGTGTCCAAATTTCCAAGTTTCTCCTTTAGAAATAACATTAGCCATATTGGATCAAAGGCCACTTTTTTTTTTTTTGACTTAATTACCTAAGTAAAGGTTCTATTCACAAATAAAGTCACATTTGAGATACTGGGATTTAGGACTACAGCATTTCTTTATTGGAGGGCAAAATGCAAACCATAACAGGTTTTAATGTTCACACAGGAGGGTTGTTTTCTAGATCAAATAATGGGACCTGGTTGAAAGCAAAGTTATATTCATTGTATTGAGGAAATGAAATATGGTACATGTTCAATAAAGATTTTGGGGTATCATTTTTAAGAACAAAAAGTATAAATTATACTTTATGGCTGTATACTTCATACTGGTGAGCCAATTTTATATTGGTTATATATCAAAACTTCACTTATTTTTGTATTAATTGATATGATATTTTTGAGATTAAAAAACACTCAGCTAAATTTGAATCTAAATTAAACAACAAATAATTTATAATAATATATGTGTTACATTCTATACTTATTTTGTAATCCTATTTGTTTTCTGCACTATCAAGGTGATTTATATTTTATTATTTTTATAAGCATCAATTTTAGAGAAGTTGTGATAAGCTCAATCTACATTAATAAGGTAGGAAAAAGAAAACAAAAAAATACAATTAGGAGAAAATAAATGTCTTTGCAGTTGAAGATAATCTTTTTGTTATTAATCACCTTAAGTCCAGAATTTAGAACCTTATGGAAGCTCTAAGCATACACCTTGCAATTAAAATGCAGTTCAAAATTATGCCTTTAAAGTTTCCTTGATTTAATTAACTGTTAGAAAAAATATCAGGTTCATTGCAGCTGCTTTTTAAATGGGTCACACCTAAACAATAAATAGATCACCCAACAAACTCAATAAAAATAAAGTCCAGGAAAGAAACTTGATTAAATTTATATTGATAAAGCACTTCTAACTGTCTAAGAACTTAAAAGATGCAAATTTTATGAGAAGGAATGAAGTACATTTAAATAAAGGTGACACTTTCAAAGAATAGCAACATAATGTAAGAAAATGTGGCTCAGGTTTGGATAAGAACTAGGTAAAATATATTGTGTATGTACATGTGTATGTGTATGTTGGATATGTGCTTTAAAAATAACATAAGTTCTGGCTGTTGTGCCCTAGTTGGTTGGGTGTCATCCTGTTCACAGAGAGGTTGCCAGTTTGATTCCTGGTCAGGGAGCATGGTTGGTGTGATCCCCAGTAGAGGGCATGAAATTGATGTTTCTCTCTCACATCAATGTTTCTCTCTCCCCGTTCCTTCCCCTCTCTCTCTAAATATATTAAAATTAAAATTAAAATTAATAAATGAGTAAAACAAGGCTGCGGTTGGCATTCTGTCCTTTAAAAAATAAACAGTAACATATAAGAAGGAAATCCTATATAATAAAATCCTAATATGCCAACCATTCATTTGACCATTGGACCAGTCACTATGATGAACACTGACCACCAGAGGGCAGACACTCTGACCGGTAGGTTAGTTTGCTGCTGGGTTCTGGCTGATCAGGAGTGGGCCAGACATGCCCTAGAGCCCTCCGGTGGTTCTTCCCTGGTCTCTAAAATGTTTCTTCTAATTAATTTCCTTCAATGTGCATGAATCTGTGCACCAGGCCTCTAGCACAGAATATAAAATAGTCCATTCTCAAGCCGAAGTTCCATAAGCACTTACATAATTTGAACAGTGAAACTGAGTTGTGGATAAGAAGTCAGAGGTTGAAAATTAAATAAAATTGCACTTTCCCTTACTTTACAATTTTATTATTTTAAGTATTTAACACCAGCCTCTTGATCTTCATTCTTCCATCCTGCCCAATCCAGAATACACCCCCCCACACCAGTGTTTTCTCTCTCAGTAAATAGCAGCACTATCTACCCTATTGCTTAGTATTCCACTTTTATTCCTTATTGTCATTTACTAGGACTCTCTCATCACCCAATATGTAGATATAGACATAAATGTATAGATATATAGATATATTTGGAAGAAGTTGGTTTATTGTCCCTCTCACCACTGAACTGTGAGGTACAAAAAGAAAGGAATTTTCATTGATTGATTTATGTCTGTAGCACCGTTTCTAAGCAACAGCTGGTGCAAAATGAATACTCAAAAATACAGATCAGTTCCAGATAAACAGATACAGTAAATCTCTCTAAATTTGTATGAATCTTTTTATTAATGACTTACATCTTATTATATCTGTTATATATGTGTGTTTTTTTACTTTATTAGTATTACTGTTGCTTTAAATATAAACATATTTATGAACTTTAAATATTATACCATACCAATATTAGTTACATAATTTTGAGGTTAGAAAATGCCTTTTCCTTCACCTTCCCAGCTTTATTAAGGAAAAATTAACAAAAATGTATATATTTAAGATTTAAATATATGAATAAATATATGAATGCATTTATAATGTAATGTTCATGTATATATGCACATATATAAAGATTGTTAACTATTACCACAATCAAGCTAAGTGACATATCTATCACTTCACAGGTACATTTTTGTAGGAAGTGGCTCTAGGGTCAAGCTTGGGCTGACCTGTGGCAGGGCCCAAAACAAGTCCGGCCTAGAGGGCAGAGCTCTCCTAGCATAATTAAGCCTGACCTTACAGCCCTCCCTAATTCCTTCCTAAGTAGCTAATGGCTGTGGGAGATGCAGCAAGTATTGCCAAAACAAGAACATTTGTATACATGTTAGTCTAGCCTTGTTTTAATCAGAACATAAAATAAAGAATGGGATTGCAAGCTGGGTCTTTTGTGTCCTCATTCAGAACCGGAAGATTTACCCAGCCCCAGCTGTATTCTCCTGTTCAACCCTTCATTGCCCCTCCTCAGCTTCACCCTTGGTCGTTTTGGTGTGGCACACATTTTTTTGTAAGAACACTTGAAGTCTACTATCACAGCAAGCATATATTAACTATAGTAACCATGCTGTAAATGAGGTTCCTAGAACTTATTTATTGATTTCAGAGAGAGAGAGAGAGAGAGAGAGAGAGGGAAATAGAAACAACGATGATGAGAAAGAATAATTGATCAGCTGCTTCCTGTTCGTCCCCAACCAGGGATTAAGCCTGAAACCCAGAGCATGTGCCCTGACAGGGAATCAAACCAGTGACCTCCTGTTTCCTGAGTTGATGCTCAACCGCTAAGCCACACTGGCTAGGCTGCTCTCTGTTTTTATGAGTTTGGAAACAATAAAGTGATAGAGGCTCCATGACATTTGTTTTCAGTAATGGTCAAGTGATCAGATCTTGATAGCTGCAGAGGTGACCTTTCAATATTCTGATGATTTCAAGACTGAATTCTTGACGAGGACTTAGCTTCAGTTGGGACAGTTGTATAACATCAATGACCTTGGGTCATTTCTAATGTTTATTTCTTTTATCACTTACAGTATTATTTATTTGTTTTTCTTTATAGATTAAGGTATTACATATGTGTCCTTATCTCCCCTTTGTTCCCCCACCCCCCTACTTATGCCTTCACCCCATGGTGTCTGTGTCCATTGGTTAGGTTTATATGCATGCCTACAAGTCCTTTGGTTAATCTCTCCCTCTTACCCCTATCCTCCCCTACCTTCCCTCTGAGGTTTGATGTGTTTTTAGGTCCAGTTCATTAATATTTTTTTCTATCCCTCACACAATGATCCAAATGAACTAATATTTTACTGCCTCTGTATTTTCTTATTCATACCAAATTAGCTTCTGCTGCTTGCTTCCAAGACTTGTGCATGAGACAGAAAAATCTCATTTTCATTAATGATTGTGCTTGTTATAAACGATCATTGAAAAATATCTGACAATAACTTGAAAATGGTTTCCCCCAATGGCCTAAGATATCCAGAAAGGCAATATCAGTGCATTGATTTAAAAGCCCAAAGCTGATAGTGTCAAGATTTCTGTATCTTTCTTAACCATGTGGGGTCATATAATGATACAGATTCAACCATATAGACAAATCTTGTTTAGTAAAAGAAGTTACAAAACTAAATTGCAAAGAGCACTAGGACGTGGGCATATTAGGGCTACAAAATTAACAGAATTTTCCAGTAGATGTGCTTGTGCCTAATTGTCTCACATTGTACCACAGAACCACCAAATTGCAATATAGGACAATGACTTAGTTTAATAGTTGCCCCAAATTAAATTGTGATGTGTGTTTAAAGAAAAAATCTAGCCTGAATATATAGGTAACACAACTCTCTAGCTATTTTATACCAAACTATACTTGTTTAATATAGGGAATCTTGTATTTATAATAATAACAAAAGTATAGAGGGATAGGTATAATTTTAGGAATGAATTTTAAATAATATTATATCAACAGAACTAGGGACATACTTCTCTTTCAGTCAGAAAGCTGCTAACCTAACTACTGACCTGTCAGTCATGCCCCATTAGTTATAATCTTAGAATCAAGAAGAAAATGTAGTAATGTCACTGCTCCAGCTCTAATGGATGGCTCTCATGTATTTTCCAACTATAGCACTTGAACTAGTCCTAATTTAAGTCTTATATGAGACCAAATGAAATAGAACCAAAATCACATCAGAAGGAATATCTGAAGAGAAGTTTAATTTTTAAATTTAAATCTCTACTACACAGGAGAACATACCAGAAACCTGTTGTGAGATAGGCAGGACCATACCTAGTATAATTCTTTATTCAAATCTATAATTATTATAGTAATTATAGATCTTTCATTTTTTTATTCTGTTTAAAATTCTAAGTTACCAAAGGAGCATTCAAGATTCTGCCAAACTCTTTCCTACCAACATCCCTGTTTCATCTCTAACAATTCTGTGGAACACTTCACTATATTTAGCCTTAGACACCCTATAGTTCTCTTTATTTTCCAGATCCTTACATTTAATTTTTGGTATTTTACCAGTTTCATGCATTTCCCAACAAAATTCCAGTCTCTTCTTAAGATATAACTGTGCTATATCTTCTACTAAACTCTTAATTGGCTATCCTCTGACTTCTGTTTCTTTCTCCTTAAGAACATTTCTCAATACTCTTTGAATATATCTATGACTTTACTTGCCTCATTTTGTTTAATGATCTTGATTAGAAACTTGTCTTTCCTATGATATGAGTTACACTAAAGGCCCAGTGTATGAAATTCATGCACAGAAGTGGGGGGGTCCCCTCAGCCCAACCTGCACCCTCTCTAATCCAGGACTCCTTGGGGGATTTCCAACTGCCAGTCTAGACATCCCTCTCAGAGTCCTGGACTGCTGGCTACTAATTGCTCACTTGCCTATCTGCCTGGTAGCCCCTAACTGACCCCTGCTGCCAGCCAGGTCACCCCCATATGTCCCCTCCCTGCAGGCCTAGTTATTACTAATGGCTGGCTTGGTCACCCCCAACTACCTCCCTCTGCTGGCCTGTTCACTCCTAATTGCCCTCCCCCCTCTGCTGACCTGGTTACCCCCAACTGCCTCCCCTGCCAGCCTAATCACCTGGAATTGCCTCCCTGCTGGCCTGGTTACCCCAACTATCCCCCTGGTTACCTCTTACTGACACCCTGTTAGCCAGGTCACCCCCAATTGTTCCCTTGCCAGCTTGGTCACCAATCATGAACCACCCACTAGCCTGTCACTCCACACAGCTTGCTGTTCAGTCATTTGGTCATTTCTCAGGCCAGCCTTGAGCAGCTGGGAAACCAACATCTAGGCTTGCCTGCACCTTGGGCCAGCCCTGGGTGGCTGAGAGTCTGAGGGGACTGGGGGACTCTGGAGATAGCCGCATGGAGAGGCTGCACTCACCTGTGGACAGGTCCAGCCTTTCTGTGCACCTGCTGTCCTATCAGGGCTGAGGGAATTGGGTGCCATTGGCAGTCAATTAGCATATTCCTTCCTTATTGGCTGTGGGCACTGCCATCTTTCTGAGGGTGTGATGATCAATTAGCATATGCCCTCTTTATTAGATAGGATGAGGGATGGATTTATGTTCACTTATATGTTGGGAACACATTACTCAGTGTCTGGTTATTGCAAGTTGTAAAAAAATGTTTATGTGAGAAAAATAAAATCAATTGACAAGACCACCTTCAGAAAAAAAACAATGATTACCAATTTTAAAGAAAAGCTTTTACCCTAATGTTATTTGAACTTTGTTTTAAATGTGAGGATTACCTGGAATAAACTTAATGGTTAAAATCAATTCTTTGTACATATGTAAAAATTCACTTATACTGGTAAAAATAAAAATCAAGATGTTGTTATGAGCAATAAACTCCACTTTCTTTAAATTATTTATTATATGTTCTCTTACCATGAAACATGAGTTACTTGAATAACCTAAATATGTTTTATTCTCTTGTATTTTAATGAGGTTGTTTATGTCTGCAGTTGTAGAAAACACTAAAAACTTTCTAAAAATCAATCTAAGACTGAATGTTTTCAAGACAAATTTTTAATCTGGTTTAAAAATTATAATTTTTAAAAATGCTGGAGTTATATTCTATATAAGTATCCAAGTCTTTAACTAGAAAATATGTTTTCTTTAAAAAGATTGTGAAGTATTGATATCTTTTTTTAAACTATCAAAGTTACAGGCCTTGTCTATTTTTTTTAGCAAAAAAAATAAATATAAATAATTATTTATTTAAAGTTTCCAGGAAATAACGAATGAAGAAGAACACCCTCTTCTGTGATTACTTGTGTTCTTTAGAAGATTTCAACAATTACATGTCATTATTAACTAGGAATTTACTTTTTCTACGTTCTCTAAATTCAGTCAAAAGTAAAATAGAAGGAAAAAAGAAGGAAACCGTACCTTTGTGACAGCATAGATAGACCTAGAGAGCATTATGCTAAATGAAATAAGTCAGGGAAAGACAGGTACCATATGACTTGACTTGCATGTGGAATGTAATTAATTAATTGAACTAATCCAGCAAAATAGAGACATATTCATTGATAGGGAGGCCGACAGCTTTCTGGGCAGGGTGGGACAATAGTGCAATGACTGCCAGAGGTGAGGAGTGATGGAAGGATGGGGTGGAGGGTGTAGAGGGGATAAAGGACTTGACTTGTCGTGTTGCATGCACAATACAGTGCATAGGAAATGTGTTGTAGATTTGTGAAACCTATGTAATTGTTTAATCAGTGTCACTACAATAAAATCAGTGAAAAGTAAAAATTAAGTAAATAAATAAAATAAATGTGCAATATCCATATGTACTTTGGTCTGCTAACCTATCTTTTAGAAAATGCTCTATTAAAAAAAATAACTCCTCAGAGACTATTTTGTCTACTCTAATTGTTACTTTGACTAGTGATTTGAAAGTTAATTCTTAAAAAAGTACTTTAATATATTGACATTCCAAAAGTGTATTTTTAAAAAGCCACTCATAAGTTCTCCCAACATGGACTTATTTCATGTGGGGCAATCAACAATCATTTTCATTCGAATGCCACCCAATATTTCCTCCCGTGGAAAGGAGTCCTGTCGATATTTCGGGCAATCAAAGCTTAGGGGACAGCTCTTTTTTAGACTTTCATATGGTCTTGTAGATTTTTAGTACCAGTTGCTTTTCCCTAAGCATTAGAATTCTGGACTCTGAAGGCTGGGGTAAAAGCATAGCATAAATGTAATTGGGTTTTTCAAGGTTTTTCTAAAGTTCAGCAGGGATTTAAAATGAAGAATTTCAAGCCAGTCTGGCTATAAATAAATTATGCTCTTTAATGTTCAAACCAAGCACTTTTTTTTTCTTGTCAGCAGAAGGAAAAAATAATCATTATTGGAAAAAAATAAAATGTGGCTTCTAAGTCAAAATAATTTTCATCCGTGCCTTCCTGTTTTTGTTACTAAAAAATCAAAGTTCTTATGAAATCACTCCTACTTTTGCTTTGGGATTTAGGCGTGATCCAAACTAAACTATTTCACTTACAAAATGTTTCAATTATCCAACTCAAAACGAGTCGGTAGAAAAAATATATATACACACATACATATACACATAAATACACACACACACACAGATATACATATATACATTTTAGCTGCCATTATAATTGTTGCTTATTCTTTTATACTACATGATCTCACTAATATGTGGAATATAAGAAACAAAATAAACTGAAAAAACAAAATACAAACAGAGGCATGAATACATGGAAGAGACTGACAGCTGTCAGGGGGAGAGAGGATAGAGGAATGAATAAAAGAAGGGGAAGAGATTAGTCAAAGAACACGTGTGCCTATCCCACAGACACAGACAACAGTGTAGTGAAGGCCAAGGCTATGGGGGAAAGGCTGGGGGATGGGCCGAGGTGGGTATGGGGACATCTGTAATAGTGTCAACAATAAAACAACTAACTCAATAGACACAGGTATTTTTTTACTTTAATACATCACATTTAAAAGCACTAATAAAATTAATGTTCATATATAAATCTAACAAAATGTGGAAAAGTACAAAACTCTCATATAGGAAATTAAAAATATCTCAAATAATGAAGAGATATTCTATGTCCATTGGTTGAAAGACTCAATATTGGTAGGTTGCCAATTATTCCTAAATTTATCTATGGATTCAATATAAATATAATCATAATCTCAGCAAGCTATTTGCACGTATTTACAAACTGGTCCTAAAGTTTACATGTAAAGTCATAAGATCTAAAATAGCCAACATAATACTGAAGAAGAGGAATAAAGTTCATGGACTCTTAGCAACCAATTTCACTAATTATAAAGTTACAGTAATCAAGACAGATTACAAACACACATATAAAAAATATACTCAACATTATTTATAATTAGAAAACTGCAAATTAAAACAGCCAGGAGAAACCAGGTCACACCTATTTGGGTGGGTATAATTAAAACCTACTGGTGAGAATGCAAATAACAGAAACTTTCATTCCTTGCTAATGGAATGCAGAGTAATATAGCCGCTTAGGAAGACAGTCTGGCAGTTTTTCACAATGGTAAATATAGTCTGAACAAACAATTACACTCTTGGGTATTTACAAGAATATTATAAAAATGTGTTCTATACAAAAGCCTATAGTACATGAATGATTATAATGGCATTTTTCAGTTATGCTCACTCCTCCCAAACTGGAAGCAACCAAGATGTCCTTCCATAGGTGAATGAATAAATGATGGTATATTCGTACAATGGAATATTATGATTCAGTGATAAAAATAAATGAGCAATCAACATATGAAACAACATAAATGAGTCTGAAATACATATTGTTAAGGAAGGAAGCAAGTCTGGAAAGACTATATGCTGTATGATTCTAATTGTCCTATATAATAAAAGGCTAATATGCAAATTGTCCTGACCAGCAGTTCGACTGGGAGTTTGACCAGGGAGTGGGGCCAGCCTGCCAACCGCCAGTGGCCCCTAACCCCAGATGGCCTCATCCTTGATAGCTCTGCATTGAGAGTGGGGCTGGCTGACCAACTGCCAGTATCCCCTTCCCCTGGTTGGCCTGGCATGATCAGCCCCAATCAGGGCTGGCCGGCTAAACCCCACCCATGCACAAATTCATGCACTGGGCCTCTAGTATGTAATAACTGAAAACTCAAAAAATGTAAAGAGTACAGATTGATAATTACAAAATAGTCATGGAGATGTAAAGACCAGCATAGAAAATATAGTCAATCTATTGTAATAACTATACTTTGTGCTTGGTGGGTACTGGAAATATCATAAAATATATGTCTAACCACTATGCTATATACCAGACCTAATACAAAATACTATTAAATGTAATATGTAATTTTAAAAAAAACTATAGAGATAAATGTTTGCCGGTGGTATACAGAGAAGAGGTAGGAAAAGAAGATTGAGTGGATATTATTTATCTAGATTTTTCCTTTAATTTTGTTTATTTTACATTTTACTCAACCTGTACATTAATATCATTTCCACCCTGAAGTTTTCCTAACATTCTTCTTTTTAAAAAATATATATACAGTGGTACCTCGAGATACGAGTTTAATTCTTTCAGTAACCTTGAGGCATGGGAAACTATGAGACGCTCGAGTCACGGTAAACTGTTGGGTCCTGTGCCGATCCGCGCGATTACTCCTATCTCAAATGTTGCTCGTATTTCAAAGCAAAACTTGCTCGCTCGAAGGCTCGTATCTCAAAAATCTCATATGTTAGGGCACTCGTATCTCAAGGTACCACTGTATATATTTATACTGATTTCAGAGAGGATGGGAGAGAAAGAGAGATAGAAACATTAATGATGAGAGAGAATCATTGACTGGCTGCCTCCTGCATGCCTCTACTGGGCATGGATCCTGCCTGGAAATTGAACCCTGACCTCCTGGTTCATAGGCAGACTCTCAAACACTGAGCCCCACTGGTTGGGCTAAATATTCTTTTTTTTTGATGACCTTGCAAATTACATATTAGTTGCATTAAATATACAATATTATACAAGTTAAAATTTAATTACACTTACATTACAATAACTATACATTTTGTTTCTTCAACAAGTTTGTAGATTACACCATGGGTAAAATCTTTCCAAATCTATATGTTGTGACCCTAATGTTCTCTATATTCTAGGCATGTTATGTTAACAAAATCAGTTATCAATGATTATGTAGAGAATAAATACTTATTGCTACATAGGAAAATAAAAGCCACATCATAAGAGATGTTATGTTAACAAAATCAGTTGTCAATGATTATGTAGAGAATAAATACTTATTGCTACATAGGAAAATAAAAGTCACATCATAAGAGATCATATTTTCTGCACATATAGTCACTCATCTAAAAGTGGTAATTTTATAGAATACATTATATTTTAATAAACTTTAATGCATATACATATTTAATTTTAGAGTATGTTTATTAAAGCTAGGAGCAATAAAACAAGAAAGGTCTGGGGAAGTGAGCCTAGACTAGTCTACATCCTATCATTTGTGGAAGGAAGGTAGCGAATTCCTGAATTTCACTGCAGACTCCGATAAAGTTTGCAATTGTGACCAGCTCTATGATGATTTGTTAAGGTCTTAAAAGCTGAAACTCATCTGCTTTATGGTTAAGTTGATTAGGGCATATATTTCCAACAGAGAAAGCATGGTTCCATAGACAAATTTTAAGGGTCCATGTGATTCACATCAGAGAGAAAGATAATTCTAAATTATAAACCTTTCTCTGCCCACAGCATTCATTTCTTTTTCCCTTTTTCTTTCTTTGCCTTTTCTCTTTTAAAAATAAAAACTCTGAGTTTTTGGCAGAAAAGCTAGAAAGGGAAACCATCAGCCATGAAGGATAATATCTGAGCTGTTGGCAAATGCTTAAGTAAAATGAAGCTAATGTGAAATGGAATTTGCATTCTAGTCATCGGTGTGGTATATAATCATGTACTGTATGCAGTTAAATGAGTCTTTTGTCTGGCTGTAATGAACATCTACATCCATCCTAACAGTTAATGAGGAATAAATGACTTATTATCCACGAATGGCTGTGTCTAAATAGCTCTGCAACAAAAACAGAATATTAAAACGTGTAGCTAAAATAGATCTTAAATGATAATGAACTTACGTAGATTATTAATTAATTTTTAAAACATCATAAGGTTCACTGATTTAGGATGAAATCAGCACTAGACCAAGTACAAGCACAATGACAGGTTCAGTGTTTGAATTTAAATAGGATTTAATGCATATGTGTTTTTGTGTATATGCATATAATATGTGTATATATGTATATATTCACACACACAGTATATATATAAACACTAACACATTTAAAGAAAAAGTGTCCTTGGTAAGATACCTTGGCCAACTTAAACATAACAGTACATGATTAAGCTTACCTGCCTGAAAGTGCTGCAATTCATATTTAATACATTAATTTATAATTTATAATTCACAATTATTTTAAAAAAGTCAGAATGCCATATTGAAATATTTGTTTTGAAATTTATGCATATATTTAGAAATAATGAGGGGATTATTTGTGAAGGCTGAGTATCTTAGAATATAGCTTTTAGAAAAAAAATATAATTTTATCGTTTAGTCATAATAGTTTTATATATCATTTTAATTAACTAAAATGAAATAGAATTTTAAAACAACTTCATCTATAATGCTTTCTGGTGAAAAATTCAAAGGCAGCTTTTCTTAATCACTAAATGATAATGAGAGCAACTTCTAAAAATGGCTTATTTCAGACATTGTCTAAATCACCCCTTCAGACTTCAGAAAAAAATTATTATAGCTTTTAATGTATCCATTTATTTTATTTAACTCCAATCTGGTTTCAACCACCTTTACCTTTAGCCCAGAAAACTGTAGTCATATCAAAACAATCAACAACGATTCTGTCCTACATTCGGGTCCTTCTAAACCATTTCTCTCCCTGAAGGCAAACTAATCTATTAAAGTATCATATCTGAGTTCATCTCTGCCATTACTGACTGACTATGCAGGTCTTCTTATTGCTTTTAAGGTTGGGCTCAAATCCTTTCCTAACTGTTCTGCTTCTTTATGTCCTTTGCTCTTTACTGACGCACAATACATTTTAAATGTTCTACTGAGACATGCAGTATTTCCAGGAACCTTTATATGTCTTACTACAAGCCTGGTGCATGAAATTCATGCACAAGGTGGGTCCCACAGCCCAGCCTGCACCCTTTCACAATCCAGGACTGCTGGCTCCTAATCACTTGCCTGCCTAATCCCTCCAACCCCTCTGCCTGCCTGCTTGATCACCACAAAACCCTCTGCCTGCCTGCCTGATCACCCCTAACTGCTCACCTTCCTGCCTGATTGCCTCTAATTGCCTTTACCTTGGCACCCACCACTGTGGCTTCCTCTGGAAGGACATCCAGAATGATGTTCAGAAGGTCGTTCAGCTGTCTGGTCTAATTAGCAAATATTTCACTTTTATTATTATAGATTATACACATACTTCATTTTCCCCTGAATCATTTTTTTCCAGGAAAAATTACCCTGAACTTTCTGATCAGTTGAAAATCTGTTGTCAGTTTCCATATATAACCTACATATTTCTCTGAAAAATTTTTCCAAAACATATCATCTTATTTTGTAGCCAGAAAGCAGAGATTACACTAAATCACAGGGCGACTTTATTTAAATCAGAAAGTAAGACTTGACACAGTATAATATCATGTGGTAACCAGAATGAGTATTAAATTTCAACCACTTCATGCCACATATAGTAAAATACAATAAATTAATGAAAGGCATTTGATTAATAATATATACAAATAGTATGTTGTCTTAGTTTTCTGACACATATTCATAAGAGGATAGAAATATTCAAAGATGGTGTATCAATATCATTAATAAATGTTACAAAATCTTAATATGTTTTATTTCATGAGCTAATGACTAAAATATCAGAAATATAGGAACCTGTGCCTTTCAGGAGGTAAACATTTTCAAAATTAATTGAATTTGGACACATAGTTGTAAAAGACAACTGTACATTTGAGTTTAGTTCATAGTGATATCATGCTCTCTGTGTTAAATTTTAGTATTCTAAAGTACCTCTAATTCACGCATATATCACAGGGTGTTATGGATAAATTAGCATTTGCTATTTGCCTGCTAAATGCTAGACAATGATAGGAAAACAGCAAGGGGCCATACAGTTTGGCTCAGTGGTTGAGCATTGGCCTGTGGACTGAAGGGCCCTGGGTTCAATTTCAGTCAAGGGCACATGCCCAGGTTGTGGGCTCGATTCCCAGTGGGGAGTGCGCAGGAGGCAGCCAATCAGTGATTTTCTCTCATCATTAATGTTTCTATCTCTCTCTCTCTCTGAAATAAATCTAAATATATTAAAAATAAAGAAACAAAAAACAGCAAGGGTATTGTCCAGTATAGATACCATTCATGATCAGTGGAAAGTAAAAGTAAAACTATTGATAGAATAGAGCAAAGACATATTTGTGTGATTATACACAATGAAAAAATATTGCAAAGATGATAATTAAGTTTTTTTAAGATGGTAAGTTTCACTGTATAACCTGATATGATCATGCTAATTTTATAATGGGATGACAAAACTGAGAAGTAATATTCTTATTTGGTTTCTGCAGAACTGGGGTGAAAAAAGGAGAGACATTTATTTGAAATAAATTTAAAATGAAAAGAAAAGTGTATTTCCTAATTCCTTGTTGTATATTGACTTTTTTCATTGAGAAAAAAAATATTGCTATGTCTGAAAAAAATCTAGAAGACACAATGCATTTAGACATGAGTAGATCAAATGAAAATATCAGATACTTCTGGTTTAAGCAATCATTGAAAGGATCAGTTGAAAGTACAAAAATATAGAACTCATACGATGAGAAAGGATGCTCTTTGTTAGAGAAAAAAATTAATGTATTTTCTTTACAGGGTGGGGCAAAATATGCTTGCAGCTGTGAGTTCGTGAAACAGTTTATTCTCATATTATTTATTAATTATTGTATTATTTCTCATACGATCTACTGTAAACATACTTTGCCTCACCTTGTAATAGTGATATAAAAATAGATGAAATATGGTTTGTAGATTTCTATAATGTTAAGGATAGCTGAAGAAAGAAGAAAACCTAAATAAACTTCTTAGTACAATGTTCTAATAACTGCTTGAACTACACACATATACAAAAATACATTATCTGATGACAACCTTCATTTATATGGGATCATTTTTATGGAATGCCATATTACAATTTTGTTAGGACTCTCACCAAATGATATTTTGGCCCTGTAAAAAAGTGAAAGGTTGGGTAAATTAATATATTTGTTAAGCTTTCATTAGGAAAAAAAATAGAACTACTGTATACAGGATTTAATATTAACATTTTAGTACCGATTAAAATTATAGTATCGACCTAGATTTTTCTTACATTGTTCCCTCATAACATATAATTGTCCATTAATGACTGTAGTTTATGATCATCAGTGGCTTTTAACAAAAGATATAAGCCATACAAAATGAAGCACAGATATCTTCAAAATTGTTCAATTCTTTTCATAGCAAGTTTGTTGTTCTAAGTTATAAAAGCAACACTATACTTCACATGCATGTCAAAAGTTACAGATATCTGTTTGGACAGCTGGGTGCTAAAGCAGTGAAATCAACAGAGGAAAAACTGTATGTAAATATGCACACATTGCTAAAAACACGGACAATAACAACAAACTATAAAGCATCCCTTAACTTCCTCATCTAGCCCGACTTCCAAATTTCAAGCTATTTGATCCGGGGTTCTCTAGTACTTAGGCAAAACTTCAGGCCTGAACATGACCACTCCACTCTACCACACCTTGGCAACTACAGAAAGCTGTTTTCTAGAGGGGAGCTCTGAAAAACAACTCGGCCATTTATGTGCTTGCAAAGATGATCACGTTTCACCCAACGAGGACAATATTGCTTGAAGCCAGTGACATTAGTACCTAAAAGAACTGATTCTGAGGAGAGGAACAGATTTATTCCACTGATTTATAATCAACGAGAGGCCCAGCACATGATTAAATGGTGCAGGTTGGGTTCCTGGGCCCAGGCTCCTGCCATCAGGGCCATCTTCTGCCTGTTCGCCTGTTTGCTAGTCCCAGACCAAATGCAGCCTCTGCAGCTGGGCTATCAGGCCATTGGGATCACCAGCTCATCCCTGGCTGCCCCGGGGCTCAGGCCTGCGGGAAAGCGGGTGCCGGAGACTTCACCTCCCTGTGCGTGTACTGGGCTGGCTGCTGATGGAACGAGATGCCTGTTTGGGGTGCTCAGGTGGGTGCCATCACTGCCACTGCCGCTGCCACTGCTGCTAGGGCTTGCGTCACCGAGGGAGGCTGTGGGGCGCACCCATGACCTTCCGGCCCCAGTGTGAGCGCCCAGAGCAGGCAGCACCTTCCATCTGTGGCCAGCCCAGCTCAGGAGCATTGAGATGAAGTTGCCGGCACCCACTTTCCTGCAGGCCTGAGCTCCTGAGCAGAGCAGCTGGGGATGAGCTGGTGATCCCAACAGCCTGAGAGCCAGCCCAGTCCTCCTGCCACCCACCCTGATTCCCTCTTCACCATCCTGATCCAGTGGAGCCTGTGGGCAGGGGGAAGGTGGGGGGGGAGGGACCAAGAAGTGGTCAATGCCACCTCATGGCAACCGGTTCTCTGGTCGTTCTGGTTGTTAGGGACACTGGCTTTTGATAGATGATAGATAGATAGATAGATAGATAGATAGATAGATAGATAGATAGATAGATAGATAGATGATAGATAGATGATAGATAGATAGATGATAGATAGATAGATAGATGATAGATAGATGATAGATAGATAGATAGATAGATAGATAGATAGATAGATGATAGATAGATGATAGATAGATAGATGATAGATAGATAGATGATAGATAGATGATAGATAGATGATAGATAGATAGATAGATGATAGATGATAGATGATAGATAGATAGATGATAGATAGATGATAGATAGATAGATGATAGATAGATAGATAGGACATTAAAGTTCAATTTCAAGATTTTTCGGGTTTATTTGTAGTTTTGCTATTTATTGGTTAGTTGGTTTACATTTACTCTCATATGAAATCCCTTGTTTTCCTCTACATTTATTTTACTTATATATTCCTGAGGCTTACCAGGGATATTACTTCTTTTGGAGTACTTAAAGTGCATTCACTTATTTAAAAAAAATCTCTAAAACAAAGAGAAATAATAAAATATAGTGAGCAGAGGTTAGGGTCTGAAGGTAGACTTTATGGTGTTGGATACTGCAGAGATTATATAACTAAAAGTAACTTATTTTTCTTTTTAGTTTCCTCATCTGCAAAGTAGAGCTACTTATTTTACAGGGTTGCTATATGAATTAATAAAATTAATTCTCCTAAATTGTAGATTCATGGCATATCTGAATACTTGAAAATATATATTTTTTTCATTTTGTTGGGGGAAAAAACAAATTTTTACAAATCTATAAATTTTATTCTATATTTTTTCATAAGTATTTGATATTATTCTAATAAACAGAACTCATACATTTAACTTATTTTATAATGCAAATACGTTTTCTACAATGACAAATACTTTCCTTCCATTTAAATATATTATTGTCTCACATGAGTTTTAAATTTCTTATATAGTTGTTCATACGTACTTGACGTCAAATACTAATAGGAGAAATATGACTTGAAAAGCAAGCAATTTGGGATGGTTATTTAAACTTATGCTAGTTTTAAAGCTTATTTATTATTTTTGTAATATGCTCCTAATATGACAGAGGGATTTCAGTGATGTTTTCTGTGACAACAGGCATTTTTCACATTAAATTAAAAATATTTAATACTAAGGAAGATAGTTTATATTGTAGTCACAGCTGGCAAATAGTATTAAATAGTAATATTTCTTTTCCTACAAATGGTCAGAAGAGACATTATAGCTTCAGCATTTGCCCTAACATTTATCATTACTTTATGATAAATATACATAAAGAACATATCTTCACTTAGGCATCTGTGCTAACATAAAGGACCCCAGAGGTATTTGTATATTTAACCTATTTTGATGATCTCACTCAGAAGTCAATAATTTTTCAAAAGTTTTAAAAAATTTATTAACAATGAATTACTGCACAGTATATACAATCAACTATTTACTTTGTCAAGATAATTTTAACAAATTTATCTAAGCAGTTATTTTGTATTTCTGAACCATGAAAACTGATAAACAAAAATGTCTCCATTTTTTATGACTTAATTTAAATATAGTAATAAACTCTAATATCATTTTAAGGGGAAAATATGTTGGAAGTGGCAGGAAAGTTAACAAGATCAAAAAGATTCTTCCCCTATATGTTTGACTGATAAGCTTTTGAAGACATAGAAAGATAGATGGATCTATATACATCTATGTTATAGTATAGATAATGCTAAACTATAACATGATTTAGGATAAGTGTGCAAGACCTAAATGCACAGCTCATTTTAACTGCTACAAACTTTGTAGTTGTTAATATTCTAAAGTCCATGGCAACTCTGAGAGAAATTTAATAAAATCTTGTGTTCCCAAAACACTGATTATTATTGCAACAAACTTGTTTGGAAAATGCTACTTGATGTATCCTATGTCTTAGATGTTTTTATTTGACACCTAGTTCTTTTTTTTTATGTCACTCTAAAGAAAGTTGGATATATCCTGCAAATTTTTATTTCATTGTAATTTGATTTCAAAAGAAGTGTTCCCAGAGTAACTGTAAAAAAACAAACAAAACCTAGAAAAATTGTTCACTACAATTTGTGTTTAACAACATGTATAACTCTATCAGAATTGGATCCAGCTTTGGTGAACTGTAATTATTACCTGGACAGCTACATCAAGCATATTAGTATCTCCCATATTCCTTCCTAACGTTTATTATTATTATTATTATTATTATTATTATTATTATTATTATTATTACTAGAGGCCCTGTGCATGAAATTTGTGCACAGAGGGGGGATTTGCTGAACTCAGCTTGTATCCTCTCCAATTAGGGACCCCTTGTGAGATGTCTGACTGCCATTTTAAACCGGAAGTCAGATATCCCTCTCACAATCTGGGACCACTGGCTCCTAACTATTCACCTGCCTGCCTGCTTGATTGCCCCTAACTGCTTCTGCCTGCCAGCGTGATTACCCCTCACTGCCCTCCTCTGCTGGCCAATTTGGTTCTGGTTGGTTGGTTCCTATGCCAGCATCAAATCTTCACCTTCTAGGCAACCACTGGCTCCCCACAGCACCCATATTTGGTTCTCATTGTTCAGTTCCTATGCCAGTCAGCATCAAAAGCTCCACCTCCTAAACAGCCACCTTTGTTTCTCATTGGTCAGTTCCTATGCCAGTCAGCATCTCCAGGCCTATATCTGGGACTGATTGAACAGGCGGGGCTTAACCACAGCCCCCTCAGGAGACTGGGAGAGAAAGAAAAATCTGGCTGCTAGGGAAGATCAGAAAGAAAGAGGGAGAGAAAGAGAGAGGTAAGTACACTCACTGATCAACAGCTTCCACTGAGGCTGCAGATCAGACCCTGACTCACTTTTTGGGTCTCAGCCACCTGAGCAGTCAGTGTTGGGTCCCAGGCTGCAGCTGGGCAACCCAGCACCGACTTATTGATGGTCTGTGTTTGGTCGCAGGCTCTGCCCATTTCCAAGCCTCAGGCTTTAGGCTTGGGAAGTGCCTCCCACGCCCCGCCCCTCCCATCACAGGTTCAGTCCCTTCGATTGTAGAGTAGGAGTGACCTAGATGCCCAGGAGGTTCTGGGACCCAGTTATGTATGCAAATTAACCTCCATTTTTGTTGGGTTAATTTGCATACTCTCTCTGATCGGCTGTGGGAGTAGTGAAGTCAATTTATATGTTTCTCTATTATTAGGTAATATTATCATCATTATTATCCTTATTGTCTAAAGTTTTACATATGTCTCCTTTTCCCCCAATTGTCCATCCCCAACCCTTCCACCCTGGGCAAGCCCACAACACCTCAGTGTCTGTGTCCATTGGTTATGCTAATATACATGCATACAAGTCCTTTGGTTGCTCTCTAACCCCCCACACCCCCTGCATCATTTGTCTCTGGACCTATTCTTGTTCATCATATTATGTTGATTATTATATCCCACATATGAATGAAATCATGTGATATTTATCTTTCTCTGACTGCCTTACTTTGCTTAGCATAATGCTCTCCAGTACCATCCATGCTGTTGCAAATAGTAAAAGTTCCCTCATTTTTAAAGCAGCATAGTATTCCATTGTGTAGATGTATCACAGTTTTTTAATCCACTCATCTGCTGATGGGCACTTAGGCTGTTTCCAAATCTTAGCTATTATAAATTGTGCTGCTATGAACATAGGGGTACATATATCTTTTCTGATCGGTGTTTCTGTTTTCTTGGGATGTGGTTCTAGAAGTGAGAACACTGGATCAAATAGGAGTTTCATTTTAACTTTTTGAGGAAACTCTCTACTGTCTTCACAGTGGCTGCACCAGTCTGCATTCCCACCAGCAGTGAATGAGGGTTCCTTTTTCTCCACATCCTCATGAGCACATGTCATTTGATGATTTGTTGATGATAACCATTTTGACACATGTGAGATGGTATCTCATTGTTGTTTTGATTTGCATCTCTTAAATGATTAGTGACTTTGAGCATGTTTTCATATGCCTCTTGCCCTGCTGTATGTCCTCTTTTAAAAAGTGTCTGTCTAGAAAAAGGATCTAAACTCTAGATCCTTTGCACATTGTTTGATTGGGTCTTTATCTTTCTTTTGTTAAGTTGTATGAGTTCTCTGTAAATTTTGGAGATTAAATCCTTATGTGAAATATCATTGGAAAATATGTTCTCCCATGCAGTGGGCTTTCTTATTGTTCTGTTGATGGTTTCTTACAAAAGCTTTTTATTTTGATGTAGTCCCATTTGTTTATTTTCTCCTTAGTCTGCATTGCCCTAGGAGATTGTGTTGCTATGACATATGTCTGCTATTTTGCTGCCTACGGAGTCTTGTAAGATTTTTATCTTTCCTAATTTCTTAGGAACCACTTCAATAGAAAGAAGAGAATGCATGGCTAAGAGATTAACATTAAAATACAAGTACACCAGAAACTGAATTATCCAGTTCACTTATTTTCATGTCATTTCTCCCCTCTTCTTTTTTCTCTCCTCCCTTACTCCATATACTTATATATCAAACATATAGAGTGAATCCCAATTTCTCTAAAATTCCACGTTTCGTCAAAACCAGTTTGGCTCAGGGGATAGAGCATGGGCCTTCGGACTGAAAGGTCCTAAGTTCGATTCCGGTCAAGGACATGTATCTTGGTTGTGGGCACATCTCCAGTGTGGGGAGTGCAGGAGGCAGCTTATCGATCTCTCTCTCTCATCGATGTTTCTAACTCTCTATCCCTCTCCCTTCCTCTCTGTGGAAAACCAATGAAATATATTTAAAAAAAAATTCACATTTCTTTAATTAAGTTCACTCCCCTTTCCAGGAAATAATTTTAATCCCGATTGGGTGCATCCAGGCTCACCTTGTTTTTATAAGAGGCCCTGTGGACAAATTCCTGCACCAGTGGGAATTTGCAGGCCAGACCAAAATTGGTTCTCCGACATCCCCAAAGAGGTCCCAGATTGTGAGAGAGTTCAGGCCACACCGAGGAATCCCACTGGTGCACAACTGGGATTGGGGAGAGATGCAGGAGATTGGCCAGCCAGGGAGGGGCCATGGGAAGCCTCCTGTGTGTTTCTGGCCCAGCTCCCTCACCCCATCGGCCAGACCCCAGCATCAAGCTAACCTACCAATAGAAGCATCTGTCCCCTGGTAGTCAGTTCAGGCCATAACAACTGGTCAACTGGTCAACTGTCTGCCCCCTGGTGGTCAGTGCATATCATAGTGAATGGTTGAGAGGCCTTAGCATATCATTAGCCTATTATGCTTTGATTGGTTGAACAGATGCCCAGTTGATTGGACATTTAGCATATTAGGCTTTTATTATATAGAAGATATGGTTAACTTTCCAAACTCTGTTTGGCTCATAGTCTGTTAGATAGAGCGTTGACCTGTGGACTGAAAGGTCCAGGGTTCTATTCTAGTCAAAGGCACATCCCCATGTTGAAGGCTCAATCCCCAGTAGGGGGCATGCAGGAGGCAGCAGATTAATGATTCTTATCATTAATGTTCCTATCTCTCTCTCTCTTTTTCTCTCTCCCAGTCTCCCTTCTTCTATGAAATCAATAAAACTATGTTTTAAAAATATGGTTAACTGCTGAAACTGGTTTGGCTCAGTGGATAGAGCGTCGGCTTGCAGATTGAAAGGTCCCAGGTTCGATTCAGGTCAAGGGCATGTATCATGGTTGCAGGCACATCTCCAGTAGGGGGCGCGCAGGATGCGGCTGGTCGATGTCTCTCTCTCATCGATGTTTCTGGCTCTCTATCCCTCTCCCTTCCTCACTGTAAAAAATCAATAAAATATATTTTAATAAAATAAAATAAAAATATGGTTAACTTATTTGCAAAGTATCAGTATTTCAGGTTATAGGGATTTACCAAACTATTAGAAGAATAATAAAACTTATGCTAAAAAAATCAAAACTCTAAGACTCTGCATCCCATATTGTCTAGGTAACTAAGTAAATCATTTCCATTGGAATGAAAATGTCTCCAAATGTTGTTTTTAAATCAATAAACTTTATGCTTAAAACATTACTGTAATTGCCCCTCCCAAAGTCTTTGTCCAGAACATTTCTACAGCATCTTGTCTATATAGTATGTGTGCCATTTTTGAAACACAAGCTCTCCTTGCTATCTACAAGAAAGACAAAGGTGGTGCTGATGCCAGGTTAGCAGGCACTATTTATTACAGGACATTTTCCTGCCCAAATGCAAAAGGGGAATGGAATTTGGACTTTTAAGGTGTGTCTGAAAAACAATTAATCCAGTAAAGAGAGATGGCTACAAATTAGCACAGATGGAAGTAAACATGGACCTAACCTGGTGTCAAGTACATAGTTAAGGTTCTTTTATTGAGAATGCAATAGATCCTGCCATTAGAAGAGTAAATATCATTCCCAAGATTGTTTACCTGTTATAAAAATAGCCAAGAAACATTGTAATTCTATTGTTAAAGATAATCTTCCAACATAAGATGTGCTTGCTAAAAGGGTTTTATTAGCAGCTGGTAAGGAACAAAGCCATGGTAAAAATCATTGGCATGCACAGAGGTGCTTTCAATATATCCTGAAACAATTTTTAGTGGAAGAGTTAACCTTTTTAAAATCTCAAACAATTTCAGGTTAAAGGCTTCTTTGGTTCATTAAGTTGAAGTTTGTATAGAAATGTTAGTATATATAAAAATCTATGAGATATTATGCTCACATAAAAAATAAGTAGTCTGAAATGTCCTTGTATTTCATGATGGGAGTATTCATGAACTTCTTTAAGTACCAGGAAGATAAGTAGCATAATAGTTAGAATTTGTTTAAAGTAACAGAATATTATCACCTAGATTTATTGTGTGAAGGCAATGTTTAGAAATCCAACATTGCAGGAGGATTCACAAAAGAGATTGATCATGGTGCATATTTTATAGAGAAATCTCTTCCCACTTTTTTTTTTCTGTCAGTTACTATCAATTAGCTAAACCCTTTAAAGCAAGCTATATTTTGCGAAAGTTGTGAGCCTAGTTTTGTTTTTATTTTGTTAGAGATCTGACATTAGCAACTCAAGGACTTAACTTAAAATGGGAATACAACAAACAAACACATTTTAATTTAGAAAAGGTAAATTTGTGTGCCTAGAAATGAATACTCACCTTGACTAAAATAGAAAAATGCAACACGCCTTCACTTTCAATGTCTTTATTTACCAGACAAGCAATTTTCACTAAACAGTGATTTTAAACTCATCTGAGGGAAGAATAAAAAAGTATTTTGAATTGGTTTAGTTCAACTAACAGTTCACAAGCATGATTTATAAAGTATTGGATGTCAGATTTTGTGTACTCAATAAGAAGAGCAGATGGTGATAATGAAATAACCAAACATTTTAATGGCTTTTTGAATGACTGCATATATTTATCTTCACATAAAAAGGCAGCCTAAACACATCACCTTCTATTTTAATTTGTCTTGATTAATTTGTAAAATTTAAACAATGTATAATGTTTAAACCACAAACATTATTTTTTTAAACCAAATTTTAGCCAAAGTGAAATGATTGCTTAAAACTAATGGCAATACTTGGCCACCATAAATAATGCTACAATGAACATAGGAGTGTATATATCTCTGCATAAAAATTATTTCAAGTTTTTTGGATATATACTCAGGAGTGGGAATGTTGGGTCATATGGTTGCTCTATTTTTAATTTTTTGAGGAATTTCCAGACTGTTTTCCATAGTGGTTGTACTAGTCTGGATAAAGATGTGGTATATATATATATATATATATATATACATATATATTATATATATATATACAATGAAGTACTACACAGTTATAAGAAAGGATGAAATAGCGCCATTTACAACAACATGGATGGACCTTGTGAACATTATGCAAAGTGAAATAAGTCAAACAGAGAAAGCTAAGAACTATATGATTTTTAACCCATATGTGGAATATAAAACTTAAATTTAGGTACACAAACAGCAGTGTGGTGGTTGCCAGAGGGAGGCAGGTACGGGGGGAAAGGTCCTACTATGAGGTGACAGAATATTTGACTTTGGGTGGTAGGCACATGGTCTAATATGCAGATTTTGTAAATTAGTAATCCACACATGTAACCTATATGTTCATGTTAACTAATGTCACCCCAATAAAATTTAAAATAATTAAAATGGGGGGAGAAAAACTAATGGCAACAGAGGAAATAAAACAAAAGCTAACTAAATTATGTGTATTTTAATATTATATACAATTAGTGTTTATTTTTATTAATGAGATTAACCCCATGTTATATCTAATGAATATTAATTGTAAATTATCATAAATATAAGCATTAGACTGCCATCAGTATTTTTTATTTGGTGGTTAAAGCAATTAATCTTTGTTACTCATACTCAATTACTCATTTTTTACAGCTTTATTAATATATATTTGATATGCAAAAAGCTATATATATATAATGTATTAAACTTGATGAGTTTGAACATATGTATATACCCATGATGCAATGCTCAATTACTCTTAAGAGTTTTAGAATAATAATGCACCTTGGGAAAACGATATTTCCTCTTCGTGGTTGGCATCCTCAACAGTCTCACAATTTCATTGAACCAAATCTTTTCAGCTTTTATATAACTTTATACTTTTAAATTGAAAAATGTTTAAGTGGCCATATTTAGACTAAGAAGCTGGATACAGCTGAGTAAAAGATAATTGACAATTAGTTAAGAGATATTTATTTCTATTCCACATCCATGAATTGGCACAGAAGTATTTTGCTGTAGGAGGCCTTGGGACACAAATTGAAACTCAGAGCAAATTATGCTTTGTTTTCCTCTTGGATTCAGGATAAAAAGTAAATATGACCAGTTACAGAAAAATAATAATGTATTTATTGCATGCTTGACTTTGTAAGTGAAATTAATACCTACTGCTTTTGTATGCATTAGAATTTAAATCCCAAGGGAAGAGATTGCATATCTAAAAAGTAGACAAGCACTGTTGTCAGAGTAAATATAAAACATACACACATGTAACCAAAAGCTGACTCTATGAATTCCGTTAATGAATTATAGTAGCAGCTTTCTTTACATATGAATGAAAGTGAGATTCATAGACTGCTCTTACATTCATCTGGATGTTTAAAAACACATAACTATAAACTTACATGCAACATGCATACTGTTTTGATGTAGATGACTGTGTGGTGAAGGCCTGGGAGGGGGCAGGTGCGGGGTAGATGGGATCAATGGTGGGGAAAAAGGGGCACTTCTATAATAGTTTGAAAAACAACAACACTTAACTGAACTCTGGACTGTGTATTTGCCTCTAATCTGGATATTTTCTCCACTAATCCTATAAACTACAGTAGTCCCCAGATTGCTGGTATCATAAGAATTAATTCAAACGAGTTGTTTTAAAAAATGGCTGGGTGAAACTCAATTGTAGAGGCCTACAAAAAAGAGGCGGTTGAAAGGAAGTGGCCCTGGCCTGTCAGTCACATTACCACAAATAAATAATAGCAAAAGTGGAATGACTGTTAGCATCAGCAAATGTAAACAGCACCAAAATCTGTGATTTAAGAATTGAACAATTCTCATTCTGCTTTATCATATTTAGCATAGATGGCAGAATCAAATATCACATCTATAGACATGAGTGCATTAAACAAGATACACTTTTAGAATAGTAAACTTGATTTTACCACATCTATATCTTAGAATGGTAATATTAATTTACTTATAGCTTTAAAAAGCAAAATATTTAATAATAAAGTGATTACTCCTTTTCATACTTTAGCACTTATTTTAAATGATATAATCAAAATATTTTCAAAATGTTACTTTGTGACAAAATAATATTTATTTAAATGTCTAAACATGAGATCAATAAAAATTCATTTTATAGATAAGCAAAGTGAAGCATAGAAAACTAAAATGATGGATAAATATGTGGAAGTCCACATATTTTACTTATTAGGATTTTAGCTCTTCATATAAGACTCAACCGCTCTCTAAAACTGACTTTTACATTTTCTTTTTCTGTGACATGAATTCTCAAATAATCATATGGATGATACAACCTCAGGATTTTTGTTTTTTATTTATTTTAGAAACATTGCAAGGATTACCAAGGGGAAAATCCTCAAATGTATCAACCATTACCCATAAAAATTGTGTTTAGTCATTACTCAGTCTCTTCAGTGATTTCAGTTATCCTCAGGTGCTGAGTGCAGAATTGATTCTCTATTTCATCTACCTTTCTTGTCACTTTTATTGTTATCCCTGTTCAGCACCATGGTTTAAAGTAAGCATTTTCTTCAACATTTGTTTTTCCTACAAATCCTTCTACCTTACATTTTATATTTTCAAAGGTTTCTGCAAATATTTTCTGTATGATTGTGAATAAATGGAATATGCACAAGAAACTTAGGTTTATCTGCTTATAAAACCAGGACCTACGATAGGTACATCTAGAATATACAAACAATAAAATTGTTTTATACTTTTTCAAAGATTAACAGAATTTTTGTGGACCGAGCCTATCCTCTATAATAAAAGGCTAATAAGCAAATAGATTGAACAAGTGGAAGAACCAAACCACCACTTGCTATGATGTGTGCTGACCACCAGGGGCCCTGCTCAGAACACAGCAGGCATTGGCCGCAGGCGGTAGAGCATGGAACATGGTGGGCATCAGCCATGGTGGGATGGTGGAGCAGGTGAGCAAGGATGCCAGACCAAGGTGGGGCACCGGTTGCTCTCATCCGGGAGAAACTCTGGCGGTTACTGAAAATTCTTTGCTCCTGTCCCGCACAACGTAGTCCCACCTAGCGCTTGCACTTGCTGCCAGCACCATCCCCACTCACACTCATGGCTGGCACTGGAGCCGCTGCTCGCACCCATGGCTGGCGCCTGGTGCCAGCCTCGATCACTTGGCACCATCAGTGGGTGTGAGCAGTGGCTGCTGGCCCTGATTGCCCCTCAGGGCTTCTTCACCTCCCCCTACTCCTAAGGGGTGATAGGGGCCAGCAGCTGCTTCTCGCACCTGCTGCTGTTGATGGCTCTGCTCACACCCACTGCCAGCACCATACCTGCAGCCAGCGCCAGAGCTGCCACTCATACTGGCTGCTGGCTCCCAGTGCCAGTCCCAATTGCCCTGAGCGCTACTTTGCCTCCCACTGCTCCTGAGGGGCAACTGGGGCAGCAGCCTCACTGCTGGTGCCAGCCGCAATTGTTCCATGCCGTCAGCATGTGTGATTGGAGGAGGTGGGAACAGGGCTACTGGCAGACAGGCTGCAGCGAGAGAGGCCAGGCAGGGGCGTGGAAGAAGGGCCAACACCCCAACCTGTTCTCACCGAAGCCTAGTGGCCCACAGTTCCTTTCAAGGTGCATGAATAATCACTTTAAAAGCTCCCTGTGTGATTTTTATGTGCAGCTAGGTGTAGATCCACCCTAACTTAAACACCCATATCTTCTTTTTCTTAAAATGTATCTTCATTGTTAAAAGCATTACAGATGTCCCCCATTTATATCCATTGACCACCTCCTCCCCATACCTGCACCCCTCCCCGCAGACTTTAAGTACACTACTTTCTGTGTCTATAGATTATGCATATATGCATATAAATTCTGTGGTTCATCTCCCCCCAGCCCCCACCCACCCCTGCCTTTCCTCTGAGGTTCCTTAGTCTATTCCGTGCTTCTATGTAATTCCCATAGCTCCTTAATTGATGTTTTTTCCAATGTTGCCAGAAGAATCTTTATAAAATTAATTATTTCATGTGATTTTCAGTTCAAAACTCTCCAACATCTCCCCAATGCAAAGTAAAAACCAAAGTCCCTTCCAGAGCCCTCAAGGACTCATAGAATCCATTCCCCTTTTCCCTTTTGAACGTATACTTCACTCTATCCTCATTTTCCTCTCCACTCTGGTCTCATTCACATACAGGCCTCCTGAGTATTTCTCAGAATAGCAGGCAAACTGTTAGTGCATTTACAGTTATAACTTCTATCTGCTAATCTTTCCTCCCATATAACTACAATCAGGTAACAATTCTTTCTGGTCTTTTGTCAAATGAAACCTTTAAATAATTATTATTAGACTATTTAAAATGCATCCTCACTCCCTATAATCCTTACATGTGTATCACGTTTTATTTTATGCCTTATACTAATAATCATCCCCCATGCCATGTATTTATCTTGATTATGATCTGTATCCTCTGGTAGAATACAGTTTCAAAAGAGAATATGTTTTGTTCATTTGGTTTCTTATTTTATGTGTGTCTATTAAAACACTGTCACAAATATTTTAAATAAATTAATTAAAAATCCACTTACAGTTATAATTTGTGAATTCAAACTATTTTAAAACAAAAAATTAGCTCTTTTATTTGGAATAACAAAATAAAATTCAAAAACTATTAATTTAATTGAACTTTTCCTTAATATTTATTTATAAACTACAAAGTAAGGTTGTGCTTCTCTATGCCTTCAATTCTAAAACTATTTACATAAAATAAAAAGAAATATTTTTGTGTGCCTGCCAAAGAAGCTACTGTTTTATCTAATGAATCCAGGTGTTTAGTTTAAATGACTTTCATTAGATTACTCATGGGATAGTCTTCAAACTCTCATCATCAAACATTTTTCTTAAGTTCCAAGAATTTTAAAGTTATAATTATAAGTTAAAAGCATATCTGTTGTTTCCAGAAGTGAATCCCAGCATATCAAAATTCCAAGAGTTTCATCAAAAGGTTGATGGAAATTGGGGACTCAACAAGGGCTGAGTCACATATGTTATTGCCTGCTGGAATGTCTAAAGGCATTTCCCCAAACCTGAAAAGGATGCACTAAATATATTGTTTGCTGCCAGACAGTTCAGGGCATCTTAATCTACATGTTATTGCCTCCTGTTGGCCAAACACCTGAATAGCCAAAGGCAATTCCCCAATCTGACAATGCTTCTGTAGGAAACCCTACCCTTTGAAGTTTATATCTCTACCTTTCCTTAGGACAATTTGTGTTAATAAAAAGCAAGGGGTCCTGAGACAAGGAGAACTTGTTTTTTTCAGCTAGGCTCCTCTGCCCCCCCTACCCCACCCCATATGCCTTTAAAAATTATGTTTCTTATTTAATCTACACACAGCCCTTTCTCCAGATTCCTGAACACTTCTAGATGCTGGATCAAGACCTTCAGCTTTAAATTGCACCCAACATCTGGCATGTTATCTTTGAAAAACTTTTGAATATGTAATTTCCACTTTATTAGAACCTTTTAGGATATCATGATTAATATATTTATTTTTAAAGAAAGAAGAATGCTTTGATAATAAATGAATGCAGGATTAGTTTAGATTCCAAATAATAAAAAAAAAAAAAAAAAAAAAAAAACAAAAAAACCACAGAGACATTTCTACAGTGTTGCTACTTTAGTAGAGGGTTTGGCAAACTATTGCTCTGGATCGAATCCAAGATGCCACCTGTTTTTGTTAATAATGTTTTACTGGAACATAGCCAGAATCTTCAGTTTATGTATTGGGAGTGGCTGTTTTTATGGAGTAACATAGAGTTGAGTCATTGCAACAGACACAACACCCTGCAAAACCAAAAGTATTTGCTACCTGACCCTTTACAGAGAAAGCTTGCCAATCTCTGACGTAGTAGATGATGAGGGTTAAATTGTGTGTAATGGAAAGCAGTAAAACTCTATAACCACCTGAAATTTCTGGAACATTAAAGCCAATTACCACAAGCCATATTTGCAAATATGCTCTCCATATTCCCAAGATAAATCACACATTAACACTGAGAGTTTTCATGAAGATTGGGATATATTTTTATCAAGAGTGGATTCAAATTCTATCCCAATCTTGGGATAAACACATTAGTAAAAATGGATTGTAACAGACAAATATGTAAGAATCTATCAAGTGATATTGCCAATATTTTGAATCATGTTTTGCTATTTGCCAGGAACATAAATATATAGTAAGTCCTCATGAGTAGTTTCTTGGAAACTGCAGTTTTAAGCAAGAGGACATATAATGAATCCATTATTCCCACTGGATAATTAATATAAGCCAGAGTTAAATTTCTACAGCATATTTTTTGTCACAAATTTCTAAATGAAGACCCAAAACACTTCTAATAATCAACATTGAAATAAATGTGAGTTATGCATTCAATGAAGAACAATTAATAAAAACAAGTCAGATACTGATTTTCCTACCCACTTATTCCAGTTCAGAGTCGCACATAGCCAGACCCTATCCTGAAAGCTTAGAACGCAAGGCAGGGACCAAGCCCGGACAGGACACTTTTCAATCACAGAGCCACTCACCCACACCTATACGCAGACTGAGACAATGTGGACACACTGATTTATATCACGCGCACATCTCTGAGGCATAGGAAGAAATTGGAGTGCTTGGGGAAAGCTCTCAGAGACATGGGGAGTAGCTTCAACCTCCATACAGACAGGGGTCTCAGCTGGCAGCATTTGTTTCCCTCACTAGTGTTAAAACAGTAGTGAATGAGACAGTGTTATCCAAGAACTTGCTGTATGCTGTTTAAATGTCCTTCCTAATACCTGTATCTATTTTTTTTAAGTTTCTTATCAAAGTATATCGATGCATATAAAGAAATCTATGGAACATTATACTCCTTCTCACGTGAACACATTTATACTCCTTCTCACATGAACACATTTATACTCCTTCTCACATGAACACATTAGCAGTCTGCCTTACCACAAAAGAAAAACAAAACATAAAAAAACCACAAACGCACAGAAACAACAACCCTGGTAATGTTTGTTAAACTGTGATTTGGGTTACTATTTTAAGTAGTTGCGATAATGAGAGAGAGAACTACAAAATGATGTAAGACAACAAAAAATTGGAATAACCATAAAATTGACTTCAGTAAGGTACGTGTTATCTAAACCTTAGGGGGAAATACAAGAGTGCAGGAGGCACAGAATATCAAAATGTTACTCTTTTAAGTGGGCTGTTTACCCCTGTATAAAATATCACTGTTCAATGTAGTGTCTTAAGACAATGATAATCTTTTACTACATCATGGATCTACACTTCTGGCACAGATTGGTGGGAAAAGGCTGCTATGTGGCATCACTTAAGCTGGCTTAAAGGGCAGCTGGGTTATGGAATTATTTGAATGTGCACTCACTCATGCGTCTGATGGTTTGATGCTGTAGCTCTAGGTGAGGGCCTCAGAAAAGGGTCCTCAGAGGAACACCTCTTGTGGCTGCCAAGCTTCCTCACAGCATAGAGGCTGGGTTCCAAAAGGAAGCATCCTGAGAAACAGAAAAATTATATTGTTGGTTAACCTCAGGAATCACATTTTATCACTTTTGCCATACCACAAAAGGAAGGCACATACATTCTCCCTTTTGATGATCCAGTAGCAAAATTCTAAAAAAAAAACCCAAACAAACAAACAAACAAACAAACAAAACCCACATAATAAACCAGAGATATTGTGTGTGATATTTTTTGGGAAATGTAGTCTGCTAATCGGAGGGTAAAGCATTGTTTTAAGTATTATCCATACCACCACTGTTTCCAAATTGTGTTGATAAATTAAAAAATGAATTTGCTTGGCCAAATATTACATCTTATAAAAATAATTAATGAAAACAATGCAAGAAGACACTTGTACAAGTGTACCCAATGTCCATCAAAATAATTGCTTTTATTTAATTATAGTATTTAACAACAAACTGGATGAAAAATAAAACAACTCAGACAGTTTCATATATTTAGTGAGTGGTTGTTACAATGGTGAAAATGATTACTGAGTGGCAAAGGAAGGAATCCAAATATATGTTATTGTATAAGTAGTGAATATACAGCTCACTATTAACACATAGCTGGATGCATAAAAATGTATCTCAGTAGTATTTTCCTGGCTTTCAATTCCCAATGGATCAAACATACTGCCTGATTGGGGTCCTATAAGATGATTCATTTTTCAATATCATGAGTATTTTACATTTTCTTAGTCCCTCTCAATTGTTTCTGAAATGTCTGCAGGTTAGCCTACTCAGGTGCAAGCAAGTGCTAACAGACCTCATACGCCAGAGTACTTACATAGAGGTGGGGTAAATCAAAGATCAAGATCGCTTTGTGCCCATCAATAGATGAGTTGATAAAAAAAGATCTCATGCATATATACAATGGGATATTACTTGTCCATAAAAAAGAACACAAGCTTATCATTTGCAACAGCATGGCTGGAGCTAGAGGGTACTATTCTCAGTGAAATAAGTCAGTCAGATAAAGACAATTACCATAAGACTTCATTTATCTGCAGAATCTAAAGAACAATCAAATAAAGGAACAGAATTGAAACACTCAAGGATACAGAGAGAGATCTGGTGTCTGCCAGAGGGGAGGGTGTTGGGTTACTGAGTGAAAGAGGAGAAGGGACTAAGACGCACAAACTGTTATTTACAAAATACAGTGGTACCTCGGTACCTCGAGATACAAGTTTAATTCGATCCGTAACCTTGAGGCGTGGGAAACTATGAGACGCTTCAGTCCCGGTAAACTGGTGGGTCGTGTGCAGCCAGCCGATCTGCGCAATTATTCCTATCTCAAATGTTTCTCGTATTTCAAAGCAAAAATTGCTCGCTCGAAGGCTCGTATCTCAAAAATCTCGTATGTTAGGGTACTCCTATCTCGAGGCACCACTGTAGTCACAAGGAAGTAAATAAAGGATAGGGAATATAGTCAATAATATGTCTGGTGCAAGTTGGGGTGCTGGAAATATTGAGGGGAGGGCACTATCTAACGTATAGCCACTAAGCTACATATCTGAAACCAATCCAAAATAAATTAAACAAATTTTAAAATCCCTTTGTATTATCTCCCTGCCAATCCTGGGTTCACCAAAATGTTTTCTTGGCCTAAAGCTGGCTTTAATTACACTATAAACATCACAAATGACAAATTGATTAATTCACTATTTTTTAAATCACTGCTCAATTCCAGATGAGAAACCTCAAGAAACTGAAAGAATGGACATAAGAGATGTGATAAACAGAGACTGAGGATGCCTGTAATTTTGGTATATCAAATACCAATCACCTAGTAACCTAATGAACAAAAAGATGAAGAACAGAGGTTAAGTTATGAAGTAAAATTATGGTACAATTTCCAACATGTTCTATTTGATTTTTAATGGAGTATGAAATCAGTAACGAGGCTGACCTAGGTAACAGCACATGTTTGATACTTGAAGCACGAAGAATGTGTGAGATCACCTGGTATAAGCTCGCATGACCAGCTCCTCAATTCCACTAAGAAAGTATTATGTCTTTCATATCCCAGGTATTGCAATTAAGTTTACCAGGAATCTAGTCATGCAAAACTGATTTTAATTACCTTTATAATGTGTCATATATTTTCTTCATTTACAGGATATCGTCCCTTCTCTGCAGGAATATACTTAACCATTCCCTGAGCATATCTGACAACCTTGTGAATCATGGTGTCTCCAGTATCACAAAAAGCTAAAATGGAATATTTTCCAAGGAAACTGGTAAAATCATGAGGAAATTTTAAAAATAAATTTATTACTGGAAGAGAAAAATAACCCTCCTGACTACTTTGTAGGTACACATTAGAATAGAATGAGTAAAGGAAAATGTTGACTTCTATGAGTGGAGAAATATTTATCTGCTATTGGAGCCAAATTTTTCTATTATGCAGTGTATTCTATAAATTTTATTATCTTCCAAATATATAACACACAAATTTGAAGAAAGGGGGTCTTTGCTCTGTTACATGAAATCCTAAATAATTATTTAAAATATTGAAAATGAAATATTTGCCTGGAAGAATTTTATATATTGTCAACCACCTCATTTTTTTTCCCCCTGGGGACATAGAGGACATAATTTTAGATGTGAATACAAATACAAATTAAAATTACACTTAAGTCTAAGGAGTTGAAATAACTGCTTATTAAAAATAGTAAAATAATTCAACTTCAGTGATATGCTTCTGCTTGATTGATCCTTTGTAAGTACAGTATTGTAAGTACAGTAAAATGGATATATTAACAGAATATTAATTCCATTTGTGCTGGAGGTGGTACATGTTAAAATGGTTGTTCTACTTTTTTCAATGCTATCCTCATATCCTTTATAACCAAAAGGTTATTTATGTATTTGTTAGAGGATTTTTTTTATCTAGGAATATAAATTGCTAATTTTGATAGATAAGGAACTGAAAACTGATTCAATTGTGCAAATATTCAGAATTTTTATTAAGGTGCCAGCTGTAATTATAAAACTGCATTCTTTGATCTGCTTCTGAGGAGAAGATGGTTTAAAAAAAAGGACTGTCACTAAATATTTCAGTTTATCTCCATGGATCTCAATGAAATGAAATCATGTATTAAAGGCTGAAACTTCATCTAGCAGCATAATATGCTCCTGTCACCTTTTATTAACATGACAAGGTTTGAACCATAACTCATGTGTACAGGTTTGTTTTTCATTATTCATAGGTATTCTTTATTCCTTAAGATTTCTAGCTCAGAAATTATATTCAAAATTTAGAATAGTACATAAACTGCTGACAATTATATCAAAGGTATATTTTGTTAGCTGCTGAATAATTTATAAGAAAAGTGTTTCCATTTCTTCCACATGCTAATTTTTGGGATATATATTTGATATCTAGAAACAAAACCAAATGCCAATACTTTAACAATATTCTTTATTTTACTTTATTAATACTGCAAATACAAAGTTATTTGTAATAATGACAGTATTGATTACTAAAATGTTTTATTTTATATTGTCCTAAGATATCCAAGGTAAGTTCTCAATTTGAATTGCATGGGGACACTCAGCCAGTGTTGCTCAGTGGTTGAGCATCAATCTATGAACCATAAAGTCACAGTTTAATTACCGGTCAGGGCATAGGCTTGGGTTGTGGGTTTCATCCCCAGGGTGGGGGTATGCAGGACATAGCTAGTCAATGATTCTCCCTCATCATTGATGTTTCTAGCTCTCTTTCCCTTGCTATCAGAAATAAATTTAAAATATATATATTTACAAAAAAATTTAGGGATGAGCAGTCACATTCCCAAGAGAAATCCCAATAAATGCACTTGTCTAAGTGAAGTAAATAAGCAAATCCTTATTTTTATTAAGAGAATATAAACTATAAAATAATATGAGGGAAGACTTACAACTTGATCATAAATTTCTTAGAAGAAAAAGGGAGACTTATATAAAACTTTCAACAATCCTATATAATAAAGAGGTAATATGTAAATTGACCCTTATACCCTCACAAGAGGGCCGGCAGAGAGGTTAGTAAGGGACAACCAAATGACTGAACAAGCAAGCTGTGTGGGGCAACCAGGACAGTGGGAGGCCAGTTAGGCCAGCAAATGGGGACAGTTGGGAGTAACCAGGCTGGCAGGGGGGGCAGTAAGAGGTGATGAGGCTGGGAGGTGGGGAGAGCAGTTAGAGGCAACCAGGCCAGCAGGAGAAGCAGTCGGGGACTCTTAGGCTGGGAGAGGGGCCAGTGAGGGGTGCCTAGGCCAGTAGGGGAGGCAGTTGGGGGTGTCCAGGCTGGCAGAGGGGGAAGTTAAGGGTGACCAAGCTGGCAGAGGGGGCAGTTGAGGGAGATTATACTTGACCAGGCATGCAGACAGGTGAGAAATCAGGAGCCAGAGGTCCAGGATTGTGAGAGGGATGTCTGACTGCCACTCAGATCACAGGGATC
>JAAGEH010002531.1:61526006-61725889 GCA_011751065.1 Lasiurus cinereus
AATAAATAAATAAATAAATAAATAAATAAATAAATAACTTTAAAAAATCTCTAAATAGAATATTGAAGTGTGACTAAACCAGCCAATACTAAAATTTGAGACATTTAAAGTTTTTCAAATATTAAATATATGGAGTACCACAACATGACTAAATTGATGGACAATGAAATTGGTATCCTTGGTTGGTTCCTGAGTTCAGAAAAAATCAATCTTTAGTATTGAATATAATCTTAGTTTTGGTGTTTGTTTTTTTCATGAATGTTTTTTTATCAGTTTGAGAAAGTTTCCTTCTCTTTCTAATATACCAAAAAGGTAGAGTTTCATTTTTCACATGTTTTCTGCATATAGTGAAATAATAGTATATTTTAAAAGTTTCTTTATATTGTGAAATACCACAATTCATTTTTGGATATTAAGTAATGTACTGCTTGAATAAACCATACTTCATCACAATGTATTTTAATCTTTATATTTCATTGCATGCTGTTCCAACTGCATACTTTGTAGGGCACAGTGCAAAAGTAAAATATTGGACCTCTTGTTCAAAAAAGCAGGAGAATAATGCCCTTCATGGCACTAAATTACACAGCTTTTCCCTTTCTTATTTATTGGTCTCAAAATACTTATCATGGTGTGTGTTTTTGTTGTTATTGTGCTGTTTTACATAAAGAAAAATTTAAAATTACTTGCTTGGCTTTTACTATACATTCTTACATTTTGAAATGCCTTTTTTAAATGCAGATACTTTCTATTTTGTGGCTCATACATGCATATGCATTTTACTCTTAAAAAAAAAAACAAAACACTGCACAGATCTAACTCAACAGTTTCTATTGCACCTCTTGGCAATGCATATGCTACCAGAAATCTTTACCTTAGGCTTACTAATGGGTATAGATGTACTGAAAGGAAAAAAAAAACACACACACACAACAACAACAGCAAATATGGGTTGTTATATTTTTTTCTTACTTCTAATATGTATATAGCAGTAATAATTCATACAGTAGTTCCCTACACTCTATATCAAGCTCTTAAAATTCTATTGGCCTAAGAAATCAATCTTTTTGTTAGCATACAAAAACAGTGGTTGTCAACATTTAAAGGTCATTTGTGCAACCTTTTAAGGTTGTCTGTGGCCTTGCTTATTCAGTCATAGCTGTTGAAATGAACACAGAATCTCCATAGCCCCCAATACATATTTTCTTTTGAAGAAAATACAAGGCAAGCTATCATAACAGGTTTACCTTGTGCTCCCTTTGGATCTGACTAAACTAATCTCACTAAACTACCATCAGAATCCTGGATTTAGTGGGTATGCAAATAGAGCATCAAGGGACTCATACATGGATATTGTGCATATCTCATCTGCTCACACACATCACACTTTGTTTTCAAAACACAATTTCAAAGATAAAATTATTAAGCATTTATAGATGATGACATCAGATCCTTACACCAAGCACACAAAACCTATAAGTGCTTGGGGTTCTGTACAACTACAGTAGTCACAAGCCCATTAAACTGACTCAGCTACATATATGGTATTTATGCTTATGTTTTACAAGCCAATATATTGTTAAAACATAAAATAAATATTTAACTACTTTGTCCCTCTCTAATAATTTTTATATTATAAATGCATCCTAATTTAGTTATGCTTCTTCAAACAAATTTTTAACATTTTACATTGACTTTTCTCCTTTGAATATCTCTAGAGAATCATGGTCTTTCACAAACAATTGGTTTCAATTATTATTATTGTTGATATTGCTTATATTGTTGCTACAACTAGTGACATATTTAATTACTGAATAGTGAGAGTCATTCAAGCTACCTTTTTTTATAATACACTATCATCTTTTGTAACTGTGGGAGCCCCTTTCCACTTCCTGCATGGTTCAGGGTTCCCATTCAGGGTTCAGGTTCTGGAGGAGGCCTCACACAAGTGAAAAGAAAGACTAGAAAAGCACTAATTTGGCAATATTCGGGGCCAGGTGGGAACCTTCCTCTAGTGGAAAATACTACCTCTTGCTCTGATCTTTTTCTCCCTTCTTTTTTTTTTTATATATATATTTTATTGATTTTTTACAGAGAGAAATGGAGAGAGATAGAAAGTCAGAAACATCGATGAGAGAGAGACATTGATCAGCCGCCTCCTGCACGCTCCACAGTGGAGATGTGCCTGCAAGCAAGGTACATGCCCCAAACCGGAATCGAACCCAGGACCTTTCAGTCCACAAGCCGACGCTCTATCCACTGAGCCAAACTGGTCTCAGCTTTTTCTCCCGAGTATTAAGACTTTGGGACACACCCATAGCCTTTAAGCAGGAAATTACAAGATCAGAAATTCACATGAAACAAACAGGTAGAGGCTGCTTCAGCTAACAATGTTTCAACTAAACAGTGAGTGATTAGCTCTGACCTTTCAGAGCAATTAAGGTTGACCAGCCTTCTGGTCTCCTATTCACATCTTTCTATTAGTGAGACGATGTTTAGTTTCCAGCATCTCCCCCATTTTCTTTCCTCTAAAAAATCTTGCATCTGCAGACTAGAAATAAACATATAAGAACAAAAAATAAGACAAGCAACAATGGCTATGCTAAGAGGTAAATGAATAATTCTATAGGTAAGTTTCATTCTGGGCCAACACTCCTTTAAGTCCCATTTTCAATGTCCAACAGTTTTTTGAGTGTACATGTTAGCAATGATATTTCATTCTGGATGGTGGACAAATGGTGGCAATGCAGGTCTGACCCTCTCTGGTTTGCAACCTGCATCAATGCACAGTTGCTGCTGCTAGTATGGCAAGGCGTCGTCAGCATCTTCCTTCTCTGGATGGTTTCTCCTCTTGTCTTTATAACTGGAACATTCCTCTCTGTTGTAGGAACTCACATGGTCTTGTAGTTGTTCTCTGAAAATATACAAACATATTCTCAACCAAAAATTAGTAAAGGAATTTTTTCTATAAATTTGACTTGGGATCCTTTTTATTTTTTGTCCAAATGATTTTCCTTTGTTTATTTTGATACTATGTATGTTTTTCATGGGTGTCTTGCTGATAATACTTTAGGAACAACTTTTTTCCAGTACAATTAAATTTTCTTGAGTATTCACTTATTTCAATTAGCTAATTTAAATTAATTTGAAAACTTGACTACTATTTTATTGTCAAACTTAATATTCTAACAACAATCTTAGTTTTATCCAGTAAATATTAGTAGAAAGGATGATTTGCATTCTTGAGTAGGCCCTGAGCATTCCTGCTGTTAGGCTGGATTTAGAATATAGGGCAGCTGTCGGCCAAGTCTGTCTGTTACCTGGGTCTCAATCTGAGCTGGGTGTGGGAAATGAAGCACCCATGGGGCAGGAGACCTCCCTCAGAAGGGGCGAAGGTTCAAACACCTGCAATGTTGGGGGAGTGAGGGTCTGTGCCTCACCTCTGTTGATCCCCAAGTTATCTCTTGATGGCCCCTCTGCGACTGTTCCTTTCTTAGGTTGTTCCTTCCCTGAGGAATCTCACCCATCTCTGGCTAACCAGTCATCCTCTGGGGCCAAGCAGGGTGATGTGAGGTTCAGTTCTGTCTCTTTGGTAGCTGATGCCCTCATGGCCTCCATGCCCAGCACCTGCCTTGGGATCCCCTCGCCTGCTGGCGGGTTCCCAGCACTGATCACATATCTTAGGGAACTCAGGTTTCTTCTCCAGGGCGGGTCCAGCTCACACCACTGGTGAGAGACAGATTCATGGTACCAGCCACCATATGGCTTCAACCTCAGCATGAACAGAAAGCTCAGGCAACAGCTGTGGGAGGGTCCCTCTTGACAAAAAGAGCAAGAAAAACCAATATAGAATGCTCAAGTGCCTTCCCACTGCCTTAATTCCTTTCATGTTCTTTTTAAAATTGCTACCAAACATTCAAAGAATTAGATTGTAAGTTTGTTTAGGATATTTGTACAATATACTGTTGTAAAATATCAAAAAATTATAATGACATTGTAGAATAATATCATGTAAGGATATTCTTTGTCCTAGGCCATGGCAATTCAATTTCAAACTGGCTATCAATTTCTTTTTGTATAGACAAGTTTTTAGTTACTTTATTAGGATACTTAAATTGCTTAAAAAGACACTGGATTTTCATTTAGCTGAAAACCTTGATTTAAGTATTTAAAGTAGGTATCTTCATTTAAAAAGCAAAGCAAATTTAGTAAATGTTCATGTCCGAATCACAAGCCATAAATGTTGCCCTGCCTCTAGCTTAATTAAGACTACAGGTGGCTATGGGCTTTTTGTCATTTTAAATTCTGCTGTTGGAATTTTAAAAAATATTTAGTTACTTCATTTTGCCCTTCTTAGAGGCCAAAACCTTCATAACATTTAAAATATAGTTATTAATTTTTATTTGATAAGGCTTTCCATGCAATTTCAAGTATATTAGATAGGTTAAATTTAAAAAGATTTCCTTTAAGAAGAGAGAACAAATTTCTTGTATTACTCTGGGCCCATGGAGCTTTACAAGAATCATCTCTATTAAAGCCTTAAAATTTTAACATGGAAAAAACCATCAAATAGATATATTCATATATGATTTAACGATTATAATACTTTTTATAATTATCTTAAGATAACAATCAAATTTAAACTGGTTTTTGCATAGAAGAAATTTGGTTGGGATCACAGAATTAATCCTTTTTTAATTAGACCAATAAACAATATTTTGAATTCCTAATTATTAGAGAAATTTTATTTTATTTTCTCTCAATTTAATTTGAATCTTTAACTTTTAAAGTTGGCAAGTCAAATATTTAGCAGTTCCTAGATTAATAACAGAAAATATTTTCTTTTTGATTCCTTTATGCCACCTTTTTAAAGAAATAAAGACCAGTTCTGAGTTTTTCTTTTTCTGCAGCTTAAAACCCTAATATGTCCAAAAAGGTGGACAGTTGCGTGCATTTCTTTTTAAGCTGGGCTTCTCTCCTCATGAGTACAGACATTCCAGACACATCTCTAAATTTTTAAGACTTTTTCATGGCAAGAAAGGAGACTTTAAATTTAGCATTCTGGGAGAGTGGGCTTTCATATTGGATCATCATGTGTCTCTCCCTTCCCATGCTTACTTTGGGGGAAAGCATCAGTAACAGATCTGGCCGAAAAAATAAAGACAGATCTTAAATTTTTTCTTTCTTTTTCACTTTCCGAAGTAATAACTAGCACCTAATTTGGCCAAGATTAGCATTTCCCTGCGAGTTCTTCTATAATTTTTAAATGAAACCTTAAGTAATCTCATTGCAGGAGAGCAGAGAGCCTTGCCCTCTCCTGCCACCTTTGAATTTCTCCACACCAGAAGCGATTTCAGCAGTGGAGCTTCACTTATTACAGATTTTAATTTGAACAAGAAACCACATTATTTAAGCATGCAAACCAAAAGTCTATTATAGTTTACTTTATATTTATAACCTAATTCTTCCCCATTACCTGGCTAATGGGTGGATGTTCCCACCCTACTTACAGTTCTCAACTCTGCAGTTAGTCCGTGGGCTTTGTGTAAGTTGAATTTCCCTCACCTTTTCTTAGGTGAATTTTCCCTCACCATTTTCCTTGGTGAATTTTCCTTCCTTCGCTCTTAGGTGAAAAATACCTTCTCCTCCAGACGTCCCGTGGTCAGGTTCCAGATGTGGGCAGAAAACCCTTTCCAAGTCCCCTGTTAGGCACCAGATGTAAGAGCCCCTTTCCACGTCCTGAGTGGTTCAGGGTTCCCGGTTCAGGGTTCAGGTTCTGGAGGAGGCCTCACACAAATGAAAAGGAGACTAGAAAAGCATTAATTTGGCGATATTGGGGGGCCAAGTGGGAGCCTTCTTCTAGTGGAAAGGACTACCTCTTGCTCTGGCCTTTTTCTCTCTTTTATTAAGACTATGGGATATACCCATGCCCTTTAGGCAGGAAATTACAAGAACAGAAATTCACATGAAACAAACTGGTAGAGGCTGCTTCAGCTAACAATGTTTCAAATAAACAGTGAGTGATTAGCTCTGACCTTTCAGAGCAATTAAGGTTGACCAGCCTTCTGGTCTTCTGTTCACATCTTTCTATTAGTAAGATAATGTTTAGTTTCCAGCATGTAATGTCCATGTTTTTTTTTTTTTTTTTTGTGTGTGTGTGTGTGTGTTTTAAAATATATTTTATTATTTTTTTTACAGAGAGGAAGGGAGAGGGATAGAGAGTTAGAAACATCTATGAGAGAGAGACATCGATCAGGTGCCTCCTACACGCCCCCTACTGGAGATGTGCCCGCAACCAAGGTACATGCCCTTGACTGGAATCAAAACTGGGACCTTTGAGTCCGCAGGCCAACACTCTATCCACTGAGCCAAACCTATTTCAGCACTGTCCATATTTTATAACAACAACAATGTTACCAGGTCCAACCTGACTTTTTTTTGGAATCCTAGGGACATGGAAGATCAGTGACATTCAAAGTGGAGAAAGTACAATAAGAGAGATAATTAAAACACCGAGGATGAACATGGAAGTGAGAGCAAGAATGCTTTCCTATTGTTCAACATACATAATATGAAAAATGTTGGAAAATATTTTATAAAAGAATTGTGTTCACATTGGTTATTCCAATTAAAGAAGTAAATGTTACTGTACCTGTTTTTTCTCAGATCCCATGTTCCATCTATCACCAAATATTTTTATATAATGACATTGAAAGACATGAGTTTTTGAATATTCTAGACAGATATTATATTATACAGATTTAATGAAATGGGATATCATATTTATCTCTTCACCTCTTTAATCACCACCACAAAGTATAGAACTAAGCTTCCATTTTAGTCATACATAATTTTATCTTTCTATAATATATTATAGAAAGATAAAATTATCTTTCTATAATATTCAACTTTCAAATGTTATGTATTATGATTGTATTCTGTTTTGATCTTGATTTGCCAATTATTTACTTATAAATGATAATAGTAACCCTATTCAGAGGAAAAGAAAAATTACTAAAAATATGTATTTTATTTTGATGCTTTCTTGACTATAAAATAAGCTCTTACAATTCTATTGGCATAAAAAGGAATTAATATTTTGATTAACATATAAGAACAGGATCCTTTTCTGAGTACAGACACAATCACAGTGTAACTCAGGGTTTAAAAATGAAGCAAATAAGCAGGCCTATTTGCCACTTTTCACTTTTTTGAGGGAGATCCTAAGACATTACTGTACTTCTTTCTCCTTCAGAGATGTAAAATATTCTGGTTGGCAATCGGAAGACAACTGTTGACTTAGGAGCCTGCAGCCTATATTATCCTATAGTGACTGTGAAGTGGAAGCCATTCGAAAACAGGGCAATAAAAAGGAAAAGAGAAGTTATCTAAAGAAGTAAAGTAACTAAATACACTGGCGACAAGAGGGAAGAAAATGACTGCATGCTTGTCTCAAAGACATAACATTGTAAGTCCAAAGGAAGAGGCAGAAATATATTACACTATAATACCATAAGGAGAAAATAGTGTGGTACTAGGGATGAGAGAATGGGAATTTCGAGTCAGCTTTGGAATTTTAAGATAGCTTCTTTAAATTGGTGCACATCTTCAAAAACAAACTTCACACACCAGCTCTGAATAAGAGAAGATTTTTTTAACTTCTTTATGGATTAAGTTATTACATATATGTCCTTATTCCCCCATTATCCCCATCCCTCCACTCATGCCCTCACCCTCCTGGTGTCTGTGTCCATTGATTAGACTTATATGCATGTATACAAGTCCTTTGGTTGGTCTCTCCCCCCACTTACTTCCACCCTCCCCTACCTTCCCTCTGAGGTTTGAAGTTCTGATCTATGAGAAGTTTTTACCCCTCATTAACAACATGATCCTGGGAGAATGTCTTTTCATATTTACGTAATTAGGAGAGAGCACTCTTTTCTAGGTTAACTGTGATTTGGATACACAGGTGAGCCTGGCATTTTCATTACTTCTCATTTTCTTCATTGTCATTATTTAAAGCCACTTGTTTTCCCCTTTACAAGTAAGAGTGATTTGTAGGGAAATTCTTAGAGACTCTATAAATACCTGGATCCAAATGTTATACAGAGTATAGTTTCCAAAGATTGATACAGCAAGGGCTCTGGTCCCACAGGCTCTTTCACAATGTGTTCTGGCCACTCTCTCATCAATATGTGGAGTCTCACTCACCTCCCCTTTAATACATTTGGGCTTGGGACCACTTCCCCTAATATATTGCAGTGATGTGACCGTATGGAACTTCCATATCTGCCTCCAAGATGACCCAACGTTTGCTTTGTTTGCTGGGACACTCTCATTTCAAGGACAGAGCCACAATTTGAAAAGTCTTCCTTTCGGAAGCCACCTGGCTGGGAAGAATACAGATAATACTGAGAGACTACGTAGACTGTGCTTGCTCCTGGGAAAGTCTAATAGGTATGTCATGGCATCTCACTGTGGTGTTAATTTTCGTGTCTGTAATGTTTAATACACCGAATATTATTATCATTTGTCATCAAAACAACTTTTTTTCTCCTTGTAATACTGTAAAAGTGCCACGTCACTAATTTTTATTTTGTATATTTTAGTATTAAAGATGTCTTTAATGTTGACAATATTATAGGCATCCCCCTTCCTGCCCCGTCCTCTTTGTCCACCTCTACCCTTCCCTGCCTACCCATTCCTTGTCCCTGTTCATGGCGTACAATATGTTCTTTAGCTATTGTTTGGAAGTGAAACCTGCCATTCATTTGATAAGTCATACAAAGACTCTATGATTATCACATTGCCTGGCACCATCATCATGCTAGCAAGAAAATAGAAAGAAGGCATGCATATAATTTTTATTCAAAATTCTTTAGGAAGAACTAGGTTCTACTTGAGTATAAGAGGCCTAGGTAGCATGGCCTATTGTGCTTCCTGAAAGAAGAAGTATCCCATATATTGGGGAGCACTGGTAATGTATCCATGATCCTCAGCCCAAACCAACCCTATGACTCTGTCCCAAAATTTATCTAAGGCGCAAGCACAGGTGGCCAAGAGTACCCTCTGCCAATAGAATGGACTTATACGGATGACTCAAGGCACTTATTAAATATTGGCCGAGCATAAATTACATAGGAGACAGGCAATGCATGAATCACACGCGGTTTATTTACCAGAGACCTGGTGGTTTCCAGACCTCGGCAGGCCACCCGGAGATCCACGCTGACAGACACCCACACTGGACGTTGGACGTTGCAGCTGCAGCTCGGCGTCTTGTAGAGGCCTCGGCTTGTGGCTCACGGTTCAGACTCAAGGTCCACGGCAGAGCGCAGAGTTCAGGCAGGATGCAGGAAGGGGAGCAGAGAGCGACCATCTGTGGAGGAGCAGACAAGCGGCTCTCATCTCCTTCAGAGCTTGTTCTCTTTTATGTGCTCAAGCAGACGTCTTCAGTATGTCTTCAGTGTGTCTTCTCAGCGGGTCCCAGGTGTTCTGCTATCTGGTCTTACATGTGGGGTACAAACTTTTTTATCTCTTATATGCACATCTCTTTTAAGGGCGTTCACACTTCATTCCACTCTCTAATATGTCACACCCAATTTCTTATTTTATATTTGTATTGTATCCTTATTATTACTATAACAGACTCCAGTGGCCTACTCTGACTTCCAATAGAGATTCCACCTGCCACTTTCCAGGCAAATTCTCCAATTTCCACTAAAGAAATTACCATTCTGGTACTATGGATCTAGAAAATGCACTATCATGACCTCCATTGCCATCCTAGATATGTTTGGAGGGGACCAAGAAGTGTCATCTCATATTAAATAGTTGAAAAAAAATTTGCTTTTATTAAAGAGTCATTGGCCTTTGAATGGACTTGGTAAAACTTGTTTCCATGTGGATTGTATTTTATCTAGAGGCCCAGTGCATGAAATTTGTGCACTGGGGAGGGTGTCCCTAAGCCCAGCTTGCACCCTCTCACAATTCGGGACCACTGGCTCCTAACTGCTCAACTGCCTGCCTGATTGCCACCTAACTGCTCCCTTGCTGGCCTCATTGACACCTAACTGCTTTTCTGCTGGCCTGATTGCCCCCAACTACTCTCCCTTGGTGGCCTGATCGCCCCCAAGGCTTTTATTTGTATAGATGTGACCCTTCACAGAAAATTTTACTAACCCTGCTTTACAATAAGGGATTGAGGATTGAATTATTGGGACCAGACACCAAGATTTCCTTTCTTTGAATAGTGGAGGGAATAATTATCTAGCCTTTAAATTGCCCAAATTAAAATGAGATAATGACTTAGAAAAGTATAAAAGCACCATATAAAGCATATAAAGACAACTGTCTTTTTCATGTACTGAAAAGACAATAAAGTGGTAAAATTAAAAACACTATTTTTAATCTCCCCCTTCCTTCCTTTACAGCCTTTATTTAAACTTCAAAATTTATAAAAATCTCACTCCAATTTTCATTTCTTTACATTCAATATTATTTTATATTGGTTTCAGGGTTTATATTAGTTACAGAATAGTGGTTAGACAATCATATAGTTTACAAAGTGTTTCCTGATATTTCCAGTACCCACCTGGCATCATACCATCATTACAACACTATTGACTATATTCCCTATTTAACTGACAATGGGCTTACGGGTACTTCCACTCTTTCTTTTGTGTTGTTTGCCTTTTCTTTCCTTTCTCATTTCTTCCCTCACTTTCCTTATATAGTATCTCAATTGGCCATCAAAGCTCAGTGAAGGCACTGGAACTTATTTAATCCATTATACAGACCAGGAAACAGGCCAATTCCAGTTGGCTGTGGAACTTGACTCAGTGCACAGAGATCACTCAGAGCACAGGGAGGCCTCACAGCCGTGCTCTCCACCCTTCCTAAGGGGCAGCCGCCAGGAAAACAGAACAAACCCTCCTGTCAGGCTTCTGAGCACTTCTTCATTGTGGACGCGCCACATTCTTTCCTCTTACTAGTCCCCTGCCCCCATTCTTTACTGCCCCCCCCCTTCTCCAGAGCAGGTGAAAGGCTTCACACTCATCGCCTAGGCATGTAATGCTGAGGGGCTGGGTGGTGGGGGCTTGCTTTTGGGTCAAGGCGGGAGCAGGAGTCGAGTCCTCTGCAGTGCAAAGGCTGCCAGGGCGAGCCCGGTTAGCACTGGGAGCTTCTTGGAATCACCTCAGTCAGTACAGTACCTGCAGTGCAGCACCCATCCACTGAGGTGGCACCCTCAGGGCTCTGGGTCCTTACCCCTCTGCCTGGGCATCCTTCCATGCCCCTTGATCCCTGGCCTGGCCCACCTGTATCTTGGGCCACTACAGAACCTCTCTCTCTCTGCAGGTCAGTCAATCTCTGTCCGTGGTCTCCAAGAAGCTATGAATCTGTGGCCAGAGGCCAGGTCTGGGTCTCAGCAACCCCATGCCTGTGATGTTCCCAGGGCCTGGGGTGCCTTCTGGGGTAGAGGTCTTTGATGTTCCTGGGCGCCACGGGAGTGGCTAAGTAGGCCCAGCCACGCATCCCCGGGGTAGCGATGTTCCGGGACCCCATGAAGTGGCTAGGCAAGCTGGCCTCTGGCGATGTTCCCACGCCCTGCAGTAGTGGGTAGATGGGTGCTGCCCCTCCTGGAGCCTGTGGTGGACCTGGAACCCTTGGGTGGCATCTGGTGCTGACCATCCCACCTCCCTGGCCCGATAGACTGATACCTTATGGGTGGTATCTGGTGCTGCCCACCTGGCCTCTCCCTCCCCCAATGGACCCCAGACCCTCAGGAGCGGGCCATGGTGCTGCCTACCCTGCCTGTGTATGCAAATTAACCTCCATCTTTGTTGGGTTAATTTGCATACCAACTCTGATTGGCTGGGGGAGTAGTGGAGGTACAGTCAATTTACATGTTTCTCTATTATTAGGTAAGATAAACTTTGGAAATTTTCAGTGCCATACAACTAAATAATATCTTGGATGTAGTGAGTTTTCAATTGCTATTTGCTTATGGATTATATTATATTGTGCCTTGAAATTATAGTGCAAAGTGTCGGACATATACTTCCTTTTCCTAGAGCAGCGGTTCTCAACCTGTGGGTCACAACCTCTTTGGGGGTCAAACGACCCTTTCACAGGGGTCGCCTAAGGCCATCAGAAAATGCAGATATTTACATCACGATGCATAACAGTAGCAAAATTTCATGGTTGGGGAGTCACCACCACATGAGGAACTATATCCAAGGGTCACGGCCTTAGGAAGGTTGAGAACCACTGTCCTAGAGACTTATGAGTTTTCAAATGTTTTAAAACTAATTGTGTGTTGCAACAATGAGAAGTAGTCACCATTTGGGAAACTAAAGCCTTTGGTTATGAAATTTTGAGACTAGAAATATTAAATTCAATTTAACACTATAAACCTATATCACCTGTATTCAAAGTACAAGGCGCCATGGTTATAGGAATAAATTACACCAATTATAACATACTAGAGGCCCTATGCAGGAAGATTCCTGCAACAGGGTTTTCTGCGGCGATCTCCACTGCCCGACCTGCTTCCCTCCCTTCTCCCTAGCCCGCTTGCTTGCTTCTCTGCAGCTTCGCTCCCTTCTGCAGCATTTGGCTTCCTTCTACAATGTCTTCAGTCTTCTGCACTGTGCCTGGATACCAACTTAACTGCCCTCTTGGTTGGGTTAATTTGCATTTCCATTCCTGATTGGCTGGTGGGTGTGGATTGTGGGTACAGTGTAGGTATGGTCAATTTTCATGTCTCTCTTTTATTATATAGGTACTGTCACCTGGCCCATTTTGCTCAGTGGATAGAGAATCGGCCTGTGGACTGAAGGGCCCCAGATTCAATTTCTGTCAAAGGCATGTACCTTGGTTGCAGATCAATTTCAGCTCTGGTAAAGGCACATGAGATAGTCAAAAAATTGATGTCTTTTTCTCCCATCAATATTTCTCTCTCTCTCTTTCTCTGTCTCTCTCTAAAATAAAATAAATATAAAAATACCCTCAGATGAAGATTAACAAAACAACCCCAAAAATATATACTGTTAATTTAACTTTTTCTTAAAGATAAAAGAATTCTTACTAAAGCTGTAAGATTACAGAGAAAAGAACATGTTTACATGCTAATATTAATTATATATTTTATAGACTAAAACGTTACCAAAATTAAAACAAATACTATATTAAATCTCAAATGGTTGCTTGTTTCATTGACCTAAGCTCTACTTAGTCAATGTTAGATGGTTATCACCAGTAAACATATTAAATCTATGCATCTCAAACACAGATTAGAATGGCTGATTTATAAGGTCACTTCCTATTCTAAACAGTTCAGTTGTATAATTTCAGCAAACTTCATGTCTAGCTTTATTGTAAGAGTAATAGACCAGACTGAAACTTTTCTTATGGGTCAGAGAATGCCTTGGGCACATATGTTACATACCAGCAATTCTATTATTGACTCAGCTATAGATCATCTTGATTTGGCATGAAAACTAGCCACTTCATCTTTTCTGCTCCAGTTCTCTCAGTTGAGGCTCAAAAATAAATGTTTCTTTTTAATTGTCTTATACAAAGGACCTTTTAGGTCATATTGTGAGCTCTAATCACCTGTAGGGAAAAAAAAAAAAAGCTTGGCCCGCAATACATGGCTTCCTGATCTCCAGCTGTGATTTCTAACAGTTTCTTCTCTGAAAGTATATCTGGGGTATACTGGATAAGCAGTAGAACCCTTGTGATGAAAAGAATTAATGTTACTATGATAAAGGTTAAGCACTTCCCTGACAAAGAAACACCTGGACAAGAAGAAGAAAGAACAGATGTGACAAATAGTGATGTTCAGAAAACATTCTTATGGATGTAGGTGGGCAGAAAAGCAAGAACAGGCCAGAGGCTAGACCTCGCTCCTGAGAAGAGTCTGATGATAATAGCAGACAAGACTTTTAAGTGTACATGCTTATAACGACCCTTTCCTCCAATAGAAATATTAAAGAAAAAGGCGCATGTACAGATTGATTTGGATGTACAGTAAATGTCTATATTATAAAGAGACATTGTTGTTATGCTTACGGGGACAAATACTGCATGCTTTACGCATTTTTTTTTTTTTGCCTAAGAAATTAACAGGAACTCTCAAAGATGGCAATAAACACTGCCTCAGAAACTCCAACATTTATATTTGCCCTTGTATATTGATGTTGACATTCTGTTATTAAAGAAACGCAGTGCAAGGCTTGCAGTTTATTACACTTTTACAGCACATATTTGCTTCACTTTAGACTCCATTACCCCTGAGAGATATAACGTGGTGTACAGGTAGTTATAGGCTCTGGTTTCAACCTGGCCCGGCATGTACACTGGGGTATCACTATGAAAATGCAGGCCAACAGGGAAACAACATTATCATAAAGAAGGCTAAGGAAAATGCAGGAAAATACTGAGTACAATGTTTTGTTTGTTTGCTTTTCTGGCAGAAAAATTAGAAATACTACAGGGTATTCCAATGGGATGAGGAGGGTTACTCACTACATTTGGGGTACTTGAGGGAGGACAGAAAGAATCTAAATTCCAGGCACCTGAATACAAAGTTTTATGTCTCACGGTACCTGGCTGTAGATTAATACTCTGGGATCAATTGAGAAAAAAGAAAGAATTCAGTTTTCCCATACCAGTCTTTACCGATACATCTCACTACAAAGAAAATCCAAAGAGTAAGTCCTGCTCTTTAAAATCCTAATATGTGTTAACAACCTGAAAACAGCATGAGGTAAAATAAAATATTAATGTGATGCATGAAAGATTCGGGGTATGGGATATAAAATTTACAGCGGTAAAGATTTTGCCTGTTTGTTATTATAGCATATAATGTAACTTCTATTTTGAAAAAGAAAATTTGCATGAGCAGAAATATAAGCTTTTACCAGTTAATTTATGTTTTACCTATAAATACATGCACTCTATTATTTGCTCCCTCAATCTCTCTTTTTATTATACTCATACACACACACACACACACACACACACACACACACACACACATATACAAATACAAACATAGTTTTTGAAACATTAGAGAAGTTGAACACATCATGGTCCTCTATCCCTAAGTATATATGTTTGTTAACAATAGGGAAATTCACATTATACTTGTTAACCCCAGTACAATTACTTCCTTCATACAATTTTCTTATTTTAGCCATTAATGTTCTTTATAGCATTTTTCTTCTATTACTGGCTCCCATTTAATATTTGATATTTCATGGTATATTATAAAGTTGATAGAAAAAAAATGAGGTTTTGGAACTTAATGTGAAGAGTTCAAATGTTTGTGTGCAGAAAGAACTTCCTCTTTCATGGCATCAATTTTTCCAATAGCCTGGATGTTTGTGTATGGTTGTTCAGGTTATGTAAGGAACAGCATCATGAGAAGCAGAATTTAATAAAATGGGAAGCTATTAAATTTAACTTTTCTGTTTTTTCAACTAATCTCTCCCTAGGATAGCATGAAAACATATAAGAAAATGAGATAACATCATCTTTATATCTCACATTGTTCTGAACACTATACTTGTTTTTGCAACAAATGTGTCCATGACTATGTGAAAGGTTTGCATATTAATGAACCCATTTGTTTATTTAGCAAATATTCATTGAGTGTTTACTGTGTGCTGGACTCTTTATTGACAAGCTGGGGACATTCCACAGGAAATCTCCCTGCTGAGACTAAAATGTGAGGTCAGAGAAGGCAGAAACCATATTGTGAATGGCACTGTAAGTCTTAATGAGGAGTTTATAATGTGTAATAAACATAATAATAAGACATTAATGGTTTGGAGCAATCATTTGGCTTATATTTTAGAAATATAAATCTGAATGTTTTTTTAAAATTACATATTAAAGTGTTTGGTAGATTGTACATATGAGTACATTTATCCATTCTCTACCCCATATTTCCCAAACCCTTATCACACTATCCAGTCCTTGAATTGTATCTTTGCATCAATTCTTCTCATCTCTATCTCTCTAATCTTAACTCTGGCTGGGCCTTGTGACTGTTGGCCACAGAATGTTGCAGGAGGGGTAGTGCCCCAGATCTGAGCCCAAGCCTCACAGGCATTGCACACTCTGTTCTCTCACTTGGAGCCCTTAGATCAGCAGGAAACGATGCCCTGGCTGGTCTGCTGGATGAAGAGATGCATGAAGCAGAGCCAGGACTCTAAGCTGAGGTTGTCCTATATCAGTCAACAGCCAGCTAACTGCCAGACATGTGTGTGTTCCTGAGCCAAGTTTAGAACTTTTCTGCCAAGCCCAGTAAAGATATTCCAGAGTATCTAGCTCTTCTGTAGACTATGAGCCATCAAAAACCATTCTTTCTTTAAGCCACTGTTTGTTTTAGTTTGTTTTTCATCAATAGCTAGGTGCTGCAGAGGAGGCAGTGCTACCAAGGAGTACAGTTAGAAATATTTTATGACAATGGAGGCTTCTTTGAAGACTCTAGCATCAATTAAAGAGTTAATGTTAGAAACAAAGAAAAATCATATTTGGTAATGTTTTAAAGATGAACTCCAAGGACTTCTAAATGGTATGGATGTGAAACATGTTCAAAGATTACTAAATATCACCCAAGACACTTTTTCTATTTTTCCTTCAGGGCAAAAGATAAAGTGTGATATTTCTGTAATCTGGAAATTGACTTTACTTTGCTGATTGTCAGTTGTTAGTGTTTTTATTTGAAAAATATCCTTTGGATTGAGTAATTAAATTTCAGATCGAAAAGTGCTATAAAGCAAAGACAAATTTTATACTCATTAGTATAATTATTGTGCTAATGTCTATAATAATTTGAATTAGCCAATGAAAATACTTCTGAAACAATTTCTGTTTATTCTAATATATATCTCTAATTGGAAAAAAATATGCCATTCTTTATTTCATGTTATTTTTAATTTGGCATGAAAATTTGTTTTCTCTTTTAATTTATATTTATTCTTAAAATAAAGTATTGGGGAATGATAAAATGCATGTGTAAATAAAGATATTTCCTCATGTTTTGATGCACAATCTATATATAATAGAGAGATATGCTAATTAACTGGGACACTGTAATGGGTTGCCCAAACAGGAGGAGGTTGCCTGCACAGTGTTGGGGGGTGGGGCACAGGAGCCTCGGCGCCTGCACTGGGGGAAGGCCTGATCAGCTGTGGCCACAGCTGCTTCAAGGGCTGGAGAGGGAGGCAGGGCCGGCAGCAGCCACAGATGCTGTGGGGCCCAGCAAGGGCCAGACCCTCAATTCGAGGGTGGGCAGCGCCATGTGATTTTGAATTGCATGCTGGGCTCCTAGTGCTACAACATTAGGGCATATGGTAAGCAACAAGTAACTGATTTTATTTTTTAAAATAAATCCTTATTGTTCAGTTTATTATAGATGTTCCTCCTTTTTTCCCTTCCCATAGCTCCCCTCCACCTAATTCCTTCCACCCCCATCCCATCCCCTTACCCCCAACCACTGTCATCATCCATAGGTGTAAGATTTTTGTCCAAACTCTTCCTGCACCCCTCTCTCCTCCTTTCCCCTGAGAATTGTTAGTCCATTCCCTTTCTATGCCCCTAATTCTATTATATTCACTTGATTTTTAGATTCACTTGTTGATAGATATGCATTTGTTATCACTTTGTTGTTCATAATTTTTATTTTTATCTTTACCTTTTTATTCTTCTTCCTCTTCTTAAAGAAAACCCTTCAGCATTTCATATAATTCTGGTTTGGTGGTGATGAACTTCTTTAGCTTTTTCTTATCTGTGAAGCTCTTTATCTGACTTTTAATTCTGAATGATAGCTTTGCTAGGTAGAGCACTCTTGGTTGTAGGTTCTTGCTATTCATCACATTGAATATTTCCTGCCACTCCCTTCTGGCTTGCATAGTTTTCATTGAGAAATCAGCTGACAGTCATATGGGTACTCCCTTGTAGGTAATTAACTGTTTTCTTGCTTTCAAGATTCTCTCTTTGTCTTTTGCCCTTGGCATTTTAATTATGATGTGTCTTGGTGTGGTCCTCTTTGGATTCTTTTTGTTTGGTGTTCTGTGTGCTTCCTGGACTTGTAAGTCCATTTCTTTCACCAGTTAGGGAAAGTTTTCAGTCATTATTTCTTCAAATAGGTTTTCAGTATCTTGCTCTCTCTCTTCTTCTGGCACTCCCATAATTCTGATGTTGGTACACTTGAAGTTGTCTCAGAGGCTCCTTACACTATTTTCACATTTTTGGACTCGTTTCTTTTTGTTTTTCTGTTAGAGTGTTTTTTGCTTCCTCATATTTCAGATCTTTGATTTGATTCTTGGGGTCCTCTACTCTGCTGTTGGATTTCTGTATATTATTGTGTTTTTTTTAAATATATTTTATTGATTTTTTACAGAGAGGAAAGGAGAGGGATAGAGAGTTAGAAACATCGATGAGAGAGAGACATCTATCAGCCACTTCCTGCACGCCCCCTACTGGCAATGTGCACGCAACCAAGATACATGCCCTTGACCGGAATCGAACCTGGGGCCTTTCAGTCCGCAGGCCAATGTGAGTCTATCCACTGAGCCAAACCAGTTCTAGCTGTATATCATTCTTTATTGCAGACAGTGCATGCTTAATTTCTGACTGGTCCTTTTCCATTTTTTTGGCATTCTCATTAAAATCTTTGTAAGACTCACTAAGTTTCTCAGAGTTCTCAATAAGTTTGTTGGCAGTTTATATAAGATTCTTGAATAACCTTATAAATGTGGTTTTGAACTCTATGTCCAGTCATTTGCTTTCCTCCATTTCTTTCATTCGTGACATGTGTCTTGGTCTCCACATTTTGGCTGCTTCCTGGTGTTGATGGAGTAGCTTTGTGTGCTAGTTGTCCTTAGGACCCAGTAGCTCTGCTTCCCCAATCGCCTGAGGTGGACACTCTTGGTGCACCCCTTTGTGGGCTAGGTTCACACTCTTGTTGTAGTTAAACCTTGATTGCTATTGGTACACTGGGAGGAATTGATCTCCAGGCCAATTGACGATGAGGATTAGCTATATTTATTAATGGAAGAACTGCTGTGCTGGAGACACCCCTATGGGGCAGAACTTGCTTCTGTGGGGCTTTGGTGCTCACTGAGTCTGCCTCTTGAGAATGTCACTTATGTATGTGAGGTATTGAAATCTGGTGTTGTCTCACACTGACCTCTAGGTACACTGGTTCCTGGATCTCCAAGGAGGTGCAAGTCAGCTAGTGTCTGAGGCCACCCAGCATGAGCTACGGGGAGCTCTGCAGATTTCTCCTCTTTGCTTGGAGTTTGGAAGTTTTGGAGTTGTCTGACCCAGCTGCAATTTGTTAGGTTAAGCTGTCAGAGGGCAGGCCATTCATATGCAAAAGTTGCAAAATAGCTGGGTGGGTTTGTAAATTAGATAGGGCGGGGTCTCAGGAATCTCTTGGTGTGGAAAACAGCAGTGGCTGCCAGTCAGCCCTCTCTGCTGCCTTCTGTTTAGTGTCCTGTGTCCTGCGCCCCAGCCTAGTAAACAATGATTCCAGTGCACAACTCTGTGAGAGAGCCACCCTCCCTTTCTCACCTGATGGCAGACAGTCCAGTTTCTCCCTGTATGAGTCTGGGTCCCCAGAATCTCACCAGAAACTGGAGTTCAGAGAATCAGGAACTTGTAACTCTCTGCCAATTGAAAACAATACCAGCCCAAATCAGGTGTGTCTCCGTGCCTTGCCTTTTTGAGCCTCTGCCCGTCCTACCAGGTCTGGTGCACTATTTTCTTTCTAGATGTAGAACTTCCACTCTGCCAGCTTTCCCGTGGCTCCAGGGGATAGTTGTTCTGTCTTTTAGTTGTAGTTCTGGTGTGGCTGCAAGAGACAGCACGCACAGATGTATACCCTATGCTGCCATCTTGGTTCCTCTGATATTGGTCAACAAGTAACTGATTTTAAAATGCTTGTAAATGTCACAATATGCTTTCAGGGCCTTCTTTAGTATCTAAAAATCACAATTATTTGTTTTCTTATTGAAACTATAAAATATTATTGTATAGCACAAACTTTCACAAAGTAGAAAATAAAACATGAATAAAGCTTTGGGAAATGCCTTCTCAGTACTTAAAAAACACACACACACATACACACACACAAACACCCTCACAATTGCCTTTAAATACAGAAATAGACAAGGTTTCAGTTAAATATTTAATAATAAATTCATCATAACAAGACATTTGACTTTTAAGTCTGTGATGGCTAATTTTATGTGTCAAACTGACTGGGCTAAAGATTGCCATATATTTGGTTAAATGTTATTCTGGGAATTGATAAAAAACAAAACAAAACAAAAAAACAAAACAGAAAAGTTATACTGGGCATGCCCATCAGGGTGTTCCTGATGAAATGAGTAAATTTGATTGCCCTCCCTAATACAGATGTGCCTCATCCAATTCATCCAAAGCCTAAAGAGGACAAAAGCAGAATAGGAAAGAATCATATCTCTCTACTTATCTTTAAAGCAAGGACATTGGTTTTCTCTTGTCCTTGGACTAGAACTATACTACTTCTTTCCTAGCTTAGTTAGTATAAATTTCCAGAAATATATTCACTTATTTTTTCAGCGAAGTAGACTAAACATCTATTAGATTCCCCAAAATATTCTGTATGCTATGGAACAAAAAACTAAAAAACTAAAAAAAAAAAAAAAACTAAAACAAAAAAAAAAACTTAAAAGATTATATTTTGTTGCAAAGAGACTTAAAATATATGTTAATAAAATATGTAGTATGTTAGATGGCAATAAGTAAAGTAGGAAAATAGAAAGCAGTGTAAGATAGTGTTCTTATTCAGAATGTGTGTTTGAATAAAAACCTGAAAGAGAAAAGAGAAGCATAAATGAGCAATGTAGATAGTTAGGAAGAGGCTCTCATATGACAAAAGAATAGGAATATAGCTCTTGAAGGGAGTAAACATCAAGAGTGCATGAGAAACAACTGTTAAGTATCACGTTCTGTAGATCATTTTTGTTTTGTTTTGAGTATGCATGAGATGGGAATAGAGTAGAGTAGTCTGAGTAGAGATAAGCATGATCTGACATTTATTTTAACAATATCCTTGAGCTGTTGGACTAGAAATAGTAAGTGGGGATACATGTAAAAGCAGCCATAGTTATAGAATAGTATTGACTACATTCCATATACTGTACTTCATGGTTATTAGGTAACAACCAATTGTACTTCTTTAAAAAATTATATTTTATTAATTTTTACAGAAAGAAAGAGAGAGGGACAGAAAATCAGAAATATCAATGGGAGAGATACATTGATCAGCCACCTCCTACACACCTCCTACTGGGGATTTGCCTGCAACCAAGGTACATGCCCTTGACCAGAATCGAACCTAGGACCCCCTCAGTCCACAAGCCGATGCTCTATCCATTGAGCAAAATTAGTTAGGGCCAATTTGTACCTCTTAATTTCTTTACCTTTTTCACCTGCCCTGCCCACTCCTATGCCATTTAGCAATCATCAAAAAGTTCTCATATGTATGAGTTTATTTCTGTTTTGTTTGCTTTTTTAGATTAAGTTTGATAGATATGTATTTATTGCCATTGTATTATTTATATATATATATATTTTTTAATATTTTTATCCTCACTTTACCCTATTCTATGGTATTTTGCTCTCAGTCATACTACTGGTTTCCCTGCAAAACCCAAAGGCCATTCAATGATCATTACCCAGTGTAAAATGAGAATAGTTTAGGTCAGAAATTGTCAGTATTTCTTTTCTTCCTCTCAGTTCCAGCTCAGAATTTAGGAAATTTGCAAAGGCAATCCATTGAGGAAGTGATTCCGTTCCAGTATAAAGAATGCAAATGCAAACTGGTGCAGCCACTGTGGAAAACAAAATGAAACTCCCATATGACCCATTAATTCAACTCCTAGGAATGTATGCCAGGAAACCACAAATACTAATCAGAAAGAACATATGTAACACTCTGTTTACAGCAGCTCAATTTAGTAAAATAGTTAAGATTTGGAAACAACCTAAGTGCCTATCAACAAATGAATGGATTAAAAAACTGTGGTATATCTACACAATGAAATACTACGCTGCAGTAAAAAAGAAGGAATTCTTACCATTTGCAACAGCATGGATGGACCTGGAGAGCATTATGCTAAGTGAAGTAAGTCTGTCAGAAAAAGATAAATATCACATGATCTCACTCATTTGTGGAATATAATGAACATCATAAAGTGATGTACAAAAGTAGAATCAGAGTCATAGAATGATCAAACAAACAATCCAACCTAAGAGGAAAAGTGGTGTGGGGGGAGGATAAAAGGTCAACCAAAGAATTTGTATACATGCATATGAGCATAACCAATAGACATAGACAGTAAAGGGTGAGGGCAATTGCTGGGGGTGGGGGTGGGAGCAGCTGTCAAAAAGAGAAGTTAGCCGAAACCGGTTTGGCTCAGTGGATAGAGCGTCGGTAATCAGACTGAAAGGTCCCAGGTTCGATTCCGGTCAAGGGCATGTACCTTGGTTGCGGGCACATCCCCAGTAGGGGGTATGCAAGAGGCAGCTGATCGATGTCTCTCTCTCATCGATGTTTCTAACTCTCTATCCCTCTCCCTTCCTCTCTGTAAAAAATCAATAAAATATATTTTAAAAAAAAGAGAAGTTAATGGGAGGAGAAAGGAGACTTATGTAATACTTTAAACAATAAAAATTTAAATAAAAAAAACCTGTACATCTACACAATGGAATACCACGCTGCTGTAAAAAGAAAGAACTCTTATCATTTACAAAAGCATAGATGGATCTAGAGTGCATTATGCTAAAATAAGCCAGTCAGAAGAAGATAAGTATCACATTATCTCAATAATTTGTGAAATATAATGAACAACATAAACTGATGAACAAAAATAGATCCAGAGACATAGAAACATGGAACACAGTCAAACCTCAGAGGGAAGGCAGAGGAAGGTGGGTGAAGTGGGGGAGGGTTGCAGGGGGAAGAAATCAATAAAAGAACATGTATGCATATAAGCAAACCAATGGACACAGACAACGGGAGGAGTGAAGGCTGGAGCTGGCGAGCAGGGGTAGGCTGGGAGAGGACAACAGGGGGTGGTGTAAAGGGGAGGGACATATGCAATACTTTTAAGAATAAATAATTTTAAAAAAGAGTAAATAGCAGATTCTGAAATGAGAAGGTGGGGAAGCATCTCTCAAACAGAGGGTGTAATATGGGCAAGGAAAGTAAAATGAAACTACTGGAATGTAAAAAGGAAATGATTTTATGGAATGGGAGGAGGATGTATGGGTTAACAAAACCATGGCTTTAAGTTAAGAGCTACAAGTCTGATTGAATGTATTTTGGCAATGTCATTAGGTTTATTTTTGTATTTGTCTTTTGTGTGGGTATTCAGAAAAAGTCAGCAGAAGGTAAAAAAGGAAATGGTTAGACACATTTTTATTCCTAACAATTTCAATTCTGTTTCCTAGACAACTATATTGGCATACTTGAGAAAAAAGTAGAAGGAGAGATATCTAGACATATTAAAGATGAAAATCAGAGAATCTAGTCAACTGGTTAAGAAAGTAAAGACAAAGGATGTGAAAACTAAAACTTGGATTTCTTTTTCTTTTCTAGAGCTCTTTACATTTTATTTTTTATATTGTCTAATGTTTTACATATGTCTCCTTTTTCCCCAATTACTCCCCCCCTCCCGCCCCATTCCAAGCCATTCCCACCCGAGGCAAGCCCCCATTGTCTCGTGTCTGTGTCCATTTGTTATGCTAATATGCATGCATACAAGTCCTTTGGTTGTTCTCTAACCCACCCACCCACTCCCTTACCATTTGTCTCTGTTCAATTCTTATGTCTCAAAGTATGTTGTTCATTATATTCCACATATGAGTGAGATCATGTGATATTTATTTTTCTCTGACTGGCTTATTTCACTTAGCATAATGCTCTCTAGTTTCATCCATGCTGTTGCAAATGGTAAAAGTTCCTTTTACATCACCAACTTACACCATACACAAAAAAGAACTCAAAATGGCTAAAGGACTTAAATGTAAGATGGAAAAACCATAAAAATCCTACAAGACTCCATAGGCAGCAAAATAGCAGACATATGGCATAGTAATAGCTTACAGATACAGCTCCTAGGGCAATGGAGACTAAGGAGAAAATAAACAAATGGGACTACATAAAAATTAAAAGTTTCTATACAGCAAAAAAAAAAAACATCAACAAAACAAGAAAGTCAACTGCATGGGAGAACATATTTGACAAAGATATTTCCAATAAGGGTTTAATCTCCAAAATTTACAGAGAACTCATACAACTTAACAAAAGGAAGATAAATGATCCAACCAAAAAATGGGCAAAGGATCTAAATAGACACCTCTTGAAAGAGGACATTCAGAAAGCCGAGTGACATATGAAAACATGCTCAAAGTCACTAATCATCTGAGAGATGCAAATTAGAACAACAATGAGGTACCATCTCACACCTGTCAGAATGGCTGTCATCAACCAATCAATAAATGACAAGTGCTGCCAAGGATGCAAAGAAAAAGGAACCTTTGTGCACTGCTGGTGGGAATCCGGACTGGTGCAGCCACTGTGGAGAACAGTATGGAGTTTCCTCCAAAAATTAAAAATGGATCTCCCATTTGACCCAGTGATCCCACTCCTAGGACTACATCCCAAGAAAACAGAAATATCAATCAGAAAGGGTATGTTTATCCCTATGTTCATAGCAGCACAATAGCTAAGATTTGGAAACAGTTTAAGTGCTCATCAGCAGATAATAGATTAAAAAACAGATACATCTACACAGTGAAACATTATAAAACTTGGACTTCTATATGAAATACTTAAGGGATCATTGTCCATATCTTCTCCCCAACCCACAACCCCCTCCCCCCACACACACCACTATTTCTTTCTCCTAGAGATTTCTATTTTGTTATCCTGATACAACTCTATATTTTGTTTTCTAAATCAATCTTATATTTCTGTAAATTTATAGTGTAACATTAAGCCCAGTACTTAAAATTAGTTCTTTTCCACATTCATATTTTTTGTCAATTTTAAACATTTTCTTGAATAAAAGTACATATAAAAAACCCTAAGGGAGAGGCTTGATGACTTTTCACATAGAGAACAGGTCCTTGTAACCAGCACCCAAATCAAGACAGAGAACATAAACTGAACCTCAGAAGCCCCCTGGAGCCACCTTCCATTCACAGCCCAGTGTCTCAAGGGTAACGGTTATTCTGACATCTAACAGCTTAGATTATAGCCTTGCTGTTTTTCTCAAATGTATATGTTTCAAAATAGGTAATGTGCTGAGTTTTAATTTTGTTTTTCATGTTGCTTCTTTTAAATTATTTATAGCTTTTAAATTTAATATAGGTAAGTCAAGTAATTGCATCCTTCAACATTTTAACTCAGGTTGTTGTGGGCATAAGGCTGATTACTTCTTTGAGAACAGTAACTGAGAAAAGCAAAATGAGAGTAGATTATAAAGAAAATTAAAGGCATGTGCTAAATGCAAAATTGTACATGTAAGGAAGAGAAATTTCAAGCTTGGTTCTATGTGTTTTCACGATGTTTGAATACTCCATTGCTGGGTTTTGCAAAAAAATTCAAATTTGCTTCTAGTGAGGCTGTCAATATGTATTGGTAATTCATGGTGATATTCACTTCCTTTTTAATCATTACTACAGAAAATGTATTATATTATAAAATAAAAAATTTAATATTTATTGCTTTGCCAGTAGCTATTTTAAATTCTCTAATGATCCAATAATTAGGTGGTCAGGTAAGGATTCCAGGTTAAAGCTTGGCTTTAGACACACCACCCTCTTAATGCAAGATTTTGAAAGAAGTTTTTTAACAAAAGGGAGAACCAATGAAGTCACTATCCCTAGGAGTTCAGGAAGTACATCTGGATGGATCTGTATCCTTTATTTGTCAAAAACTAGAGGGAACAGTATTTCTAAATGATTTTAGCTAATCTATACTTATGAATACTTCTAATTGATATTTACACTTATGTCTAATATCTATTATACTAATTAATAGGACACTGTTTAACCAATGTAATACTTTTCTATGGATATACTAATTATGAAAGTACTGATTGTTGATGAAATATTGATAACTGAAGTATAATTAATAGCCCTATCTACATGGTTCTTTCTCTTATAATGCTGATTGTTCTCAAACTGTGCTTACTGAATAGAATTTGTCATCTCAACACATTTAGGATTAAACTATATGTAACTTGCATATACATAATAAACCTTTCACATAAATTATACCAAATATATGAAAGAGGTCATATTTAAATAAAAAGATTGTCATCAATGAGACTAAAATATAGTCATGGTTGTATCATTAAAATGTACAAATATTTAAAATGTAATTATCCTTTTAAGGAAAAAAAATTACTAGGATTTTAGCAAGTCTAGAACTCCAATAAAACATAAGAACTATTATATTTAACTTATTTCTTAAAAATTAAAATTATTCCTTAGCTGCCACCCCCAGTAGAATTTCATAGAGTCAATGCACATTAGAGCAGTGGATTTAATTATAGCTATTTTAAACTGCAAAAAGCTCATCATTTGCAAAGAGAAAACTGGTGAATAAAATATGTTATTATTAAATCTTAGGTTATGAGTACATATTGATTTTGAAATGTAGCTTTTGGCAACTTTATCGGAGACCATTCAAACTTTAAAACAATAATTTGAGAAAATATTACTTTGTAGGGATAATGGCAATATCTATAATGTTCATTCTTCCTTGATCTTGGTAGAAGTCCCACTCAGTAATTTTTAGAAGTGAACATGATATCACTCCTTCATTTTTTTCAGTTGAAGTTCATTGTTCATTCTCTGCCAAGAATCATTGTTGTAGCAATGCATTTAAATATTACCTCCCCACCCAATCTGAGGCTAGTGATAGGTAAAAGTCATAATTTAGGATATGATGGAACACCGAATATCTAAAAACAGAGGGAATCTTGTTTTTAAAGTAAAAAGATAAAACTTTAAGAGTAAAAATATATGGTCAATATTGAAAATGTCTAACTTGAGTGATGTTATAATATGGATACATTTTGAAGCCCCTTTGTGTCCCTTATTGTGTCATTTTACTGCTTTCAAATTTAAGGTTATTTTCCTGGGAGCCTTACACCCTTCATATATTATGTTATAAACTTGACCATTACATAAGATGTAGGCTCTACATCATCACTACCCTGACCATTTTTTCAACCTTGTCTTATTAACTCTGCCCTTCAGGCCCAATAGGCTACTTGCTATCTCACCAGAAAAGTAAGCTCTTTCCCACTTTAGGGCTTTCCACATGTTCTGATGGCTGCTTGACGGAGGTTTTCTCTCTATTGTTCACAAGATCGGAACCTTATTCTTCACGGCTCATCTTAAATATTTTTCCAGTGAGGCAATTTGTGACCAATGTATCCAAGTGGATTCACTGTCCTCCAAAATCTGAAGGTCCCTTCACATTCTGCTATTCTCTGTCATTCATTGCAGCTTGTTCCCAACATGTGTATATTTTGTGTCCTATCATAAATTGTACTTTGATACTGATGGACATAAATAAATGTAATATATATGAGCAAAAATTTGCTTACTTGTTTACTATCACCTACTTTGCCTTAATTTATATACTCTGTACTATTCAGTATTTTATTGTATCAATGGTAAACATTAAGCCTGACACATAGAATATAAGTAATGTTTTTTTCTCTATTTATTCTAATAAACTTTAAATTACTCCTTTATTTATGTTGTAGTTAGGCTTAAAAGTTAAGGATTTCTAAAGATTAAACTTTAATTACTAGAAAATACACATTTTGGAATAAACACTAAAATAAAAGCATTCCCTAACCAGATATATAAATCTTCATTAGTTATACTGAAATTATTGTTTTATAGCTTTATTTCTGCCACTCCCTCATTCCCATTCCTCATCACTTCAACCTTGTTTAATTACTATTCCCTGAAGAAAGATAGCATCATATAATGTTTGCTCAAATATCATATTCAATTGGTCCACAATGATATCACCATTTCTTTCTAAAGGCTATTTATTATTTTGCTTAAATGTGTCTATTCCCTTTCATCTTCCACCTCAGAAGAAAGTATTCTTCTTCCTCTTAGATTCATATCATTTACTTCTCTTTTTTAGTCTTAATCTCAGTTGGAGAATTTAGAAGTGAATCAATAAAAAAAAAGCCTAGAAATTATCCTTAATGACTATTTTCTTAATACACATGACCAATGAAATATTCCAGATTTCCTGCATATAACTTCATACACATTTCATGCATTCTACGTATCCTATTACCAGTTTCTACTGCCATGTTTTATTGAAATTCAACAGGCTACCACAACAATACACCAGGTTTCCCTTTTTCTCTCTCTTGGCCTCCTCAAAATATCTCACAAAAGACACCAGGGTGAACATCTAAAGCAGAAATGTGGCAGTATCACCTCTCAAAATAAAACACTTCAGGGCTTCCTATTTTCCTCAAGGTTGAATCTGATCTCTTTGATCTGACAGATGGAGACTCTGGGTCTGCTTCTGGCAGAATTTCCTTTTTCCTTCATTCCATTTCTCCACTTTCGTACTCCAATAATTCTGAACGGCTTGAAATCCTCTAAAACCGTGTTTCTCAAGTGGTTTCTTCAGCTTGGGAGCCCTTCTCACATTCTCTTCCTTACCTTAACCCAGAGAGTACGTCCTAACTCAATTTCATTCATCACAAGCTCTCCTAGTATGCAGCCCATATACTTCAATACCACCTTGTTTTATATATATGTGTGTGTGTGTGTGTGTGTGTGTGTATACACACACACACACACAGACACATAGACACACACACACTAGAGGCCCGGTGCACAAAATTCATCATGCATGAGGGGATGAGGGGGGTGTCCCACAGCCCAGCCAGCACACTCTCCAATATGGGACCACTAGAGGGATGTCTGACTGTCCATTTAGGCCCGATCCTAAACGGGTAGTCATCATCCCTATCACAATCCCAGACTACTGACTCCCAACTACTCGCCTACATGCCTTCCTGATTGCCGCTAACTGCTTCTGCTTGCCAGCCTGATCACCCCTTAACCACTCCCCTGCCAGCCTGATTGATGCTTAAATGCTCCCCTGCCAGCCTGTTTGCCTCTAACTGTCCTCCTATGCAGGTCTGGTCACCCCCAACTGCTGTCCCTTGCAGGCCTGGGTTCCCCTCAACTGCCCTTACCTGTAGGCCGGGTCGCCCCCAACTTCCCTCCTCTGCCAGCCTGGTAATCCCTAACATCCCTCCCCTGCATGCTTGATTGCCCCTAACTGCCCTCCCTTGTAGGCTTGGTCCCTTCCAACTGCCCTCCCCTGCTGGCCTGATCGCCTACAACTTCCCTCCCTTGCAGGCCAACTTGTGGTGGCCACTTTATGTCCACATTGGGGCAGGATCTTTTACCACATGAGGGCAGCTATTTTGTGTGTTGGAATGATGCTCAATCTGTATATTACCTTTTTATTTAATAGGATAGAGGCCTGGTGCATGGGTGGGGGCCAGCTAGTTTGCCCTGAAGGGTGTCCCTTATCAGGAAGGGGTTTTCTTGGGGTGTGAGGTGGCCTGGTCGAGGGACCTGTGGTGGTTTTCAGGCTAGCCATGCCCCTTGGCGACTCAAACAGAGGCCCTGGTATCTGGGATTTATTTATCTTCTTCAATTGAAATTTTGTAGCCTGGAGCAGAGCTAAGCTTCCTGCTCCCTCTCTGGCCACAGCCATTTCTGTTGGGATTTATCTATCTTCTATAATTGAAACTTTATAGCCTTAAGCAGAGGCCAAGGCAGGCCAGGACTGCAGAAAACTTGGTGTCCTCCATCACTAGGGGCAACCCTAGCCTCCTGCTCTCTCCAGCTCTGTGGCTGCTACTGTTTTTGTTGGGATTTATTTATCTTCTATAATTGAAACTTGGTAGCATTGAGTGGAGGACTGAACCGGCCAGGATGTGCAGAAAGCTTGGCTCCCTCCATCGCCAGGGAAACCCAAGCCTCCTTCCTGCTCTCTCAGTGGCCACAGTCATCTTGGTTGGGTTAATTTGCATATTTGCTCTGCTTGGCTGGTGAGTGTGACTTGTGGTGTAGCGAAGGTATAGTCAATTTGCATATTACTCTTTTATTAGATAGGGTATCATATACAAATTAGGCTGGGACACCATAATTGGTCATGACTGGACAAGAGGAGGTTGTGCGCAAAGGTGAGGCCTAGAATGGAGATGGAGATAGAGACAGGGGGACATGCCTGAGCTGGTGTGGTGGCTTTGGCAGCCCAGAGCAGACACAGGGGGGCTGGAGGGCCTAGGGCAGAAGTTAGGCATGGGTCCTGGCCACCCTCAGTGCTGGTCCAGCCTGATTCACAGCAGCTCATGGGGTGCCTCCTTACATAGCAGGAGGTGGGGCACCTCCTCAAATAATTTCTTGGGCCTCTAGTGTGTGTATGTATGTATATGTATGGTGTGTACACTTTTAGAATTCTACATGAATTGAATTGAAATCCCACATTTGTCATTCTGCAATAGTACAACCTTGAACAAGATACTGCTCTGTGTCTTGATTTCTTACTCTGAGATATAAGAATGAGAATTGAACCTAAATGAACAGAGATATAACAAGCCATGTTTGACTTAAAGAAATTGTCCACTAATGTGCTATGCTTACATTGTTGTGATTACTAAATGTGTCATGAACATCTGTCTCTGTGTCTGTCTCTCTCTCTCCAGGTTTTAACTCTTTGAAAACAGAATTCATGGTTTGTTTATTTTGGTGTCAGTACAGCATGAAATGATGGCAAGCACATGTATTTACTCAATACTTTGTTTAATTAAAGAATGAACATAGTGGTTATTTTGAAAATATGAAACAATTGCCAAGAGTAGAGCAGGTTTTATTTCTATGTGTTCTTTAGTGTTCTACATATATTCAAGTAATATATATGTAAAATATGTATGATTATTTAAATTCTATATATCCTCTGTGCATTTTAATAGCAATACCTAGAGACAGTGCCTCATTTCCAAACAGAAAAAAAAATACTGAAAAATGACAGGTAGTGAAACCTGAAAATGATGCTCATAGACCAGTCTTGGCATTGACTGCCGCTTATTTCTATTCTAGTCCAGACTTTAGCTACTTTCCTGTGATGTGAGCTCTATGATCCAAAAGGAGTTTATTTTCAAAACTTTGAAAAAATTAGGGATAACTTTGAGGTGATGAGAGGAAGGAATAGTAGATACTCAGAGATCACACAGCATTTGTTATTTACTCATGAAAATGGATGATTTATTTTTTGCATATTGTTCTGCTGAGGTCTGCAAAGGGGGAAGAAGTAATGAGTTTGACAAATTGGCCAATCTAGAGTATTTTTTCAAAGCTCATGTGTGTAGCCTAACAAACCTAAACTCCTTATGGCATGGAATTTTCAATATATAATTATGTGTATGAATAAGATAATTGGCTAAAGAGGGGGGAAATGGGTAAGAGAGTTAACTATAAAAAATATAATTTTATGAGTTATATATAAATCCATAAAACAAAATGTTCCAAGAAAATAACAAATACAAATCATCAAGATTGATCATGCCAAAATTGGTTTGGCTCAGTGGATAGAGCATCGGTCTGCGGACTGAAGGGTCCCAGATTCGATTCTGGTCAAGGGCATGTACCTTGGTTGCGGGCACATCCCCAGTGTGGGGCATGCAGGAGGCAGCTGATCGATGTCCCTCTCTCATCAATGTTTCTAGCTCTTTATCCCTCTCCCTTCCTCTCTGTAAAAAATCAATAATAATAAAAAAAGATTGATCATTATGTTTACTTATGAAAGTCTTTATTTGAAACTAGAGGACCGGTGCACAAAATTCATGCATGGGGGTGGGAGGGCATCCCTAAGCCCAGCCTGCAACCTCTCCAATCTGGGACCTCTTGAGGGATGTCCAACTGGCCATTTAGGCTTGATAGGGGATCGGGTCTAAACGGACAGTCAGACATCCCTCTCACAATCCAGGAATGCTGGTTCCCAATTGCTTGCCTGCCTACCTTCCTGATTGCCCCTAACTGCTTCTGCCTACCAGTCTGATCACCCCCTAACTACTCCCCTGCCAGCCTGATTGATGCGTAACTGCTCCTCTGCCAGCCTATTTGCCCTTAACTGCCTTCCCCTGCAGGCCTGGTCACCCCTAACTGCTCTCCCCTGCAGGCCTGAGTCTCCCACAACTGCCCTTCCCTGCAGGCCCAGTCACCCCAACTTCCCTCCTCTGCCAGCCTGGTCATCCCTAATGCCCTCCTCTGGGGGTTGATCTCCCACAACTGCCCTCCGTTGAAGGCCTTGTCCCTGTCAACTTCCTTCCCCTGCTGGCCGCCCCCTGCTGGCCATCTTGTGTTCACATGGGGGCAGGAATTTTGACCACATGGAGGCAGCCATCTTGTGTGTTGGAGTGATGGTCAATCTGCATATTACTCTTTTATTAGATAGGATACTAATATTTCTTGACATCATAGAGTCAATTATCTTAACTAAAATGTAATTGATTTATCTGTGTAATGCTTCCAAGGTCTATTGGAAAGACATTTATTTACTAAATATTTTAAAAATATATATTATTCTTTGTGCTGATGTCCTTCCTCCATTCCACTCTGATTATTGTTGAATTGCTCTATCTCTAACTTCTACAATTTATTTTTGTACTTAATGCATGACAGAGGAGAAAGACAATGTATTATATATTACAAAGTATCCAGTAAATTTATAGTCCATGCAATTCCATAATGTTCTTCCCTATTTAGATATAATTATTTTTGTATTTTATATATATATATGTATATATATATATATATATGTATGTATATATATAACCTTGAATAATAATTCTGTGAAATCAATTTTTGTATTCAAACTTTATTTATGTCATATTAATCAATTATGAACTAATAGAACTTTATGTCTCACATTCAAAATCAAATTGTAAGTAAGCAGAATACAGATACCTATTTTGTTATGTTTTATTCTGTGTTGTTTGTTATAACAGAAGGAAGAAAAAGAAAGTCACTTTGGGATATTTTAAAATTTGTCATAATATTTGTGGACCAAAAAATCTCTGCTAGACTAGGAGGAAAGTGGAGACAAGTGGAGAAAATAATGATTAAAAGAATGTCATGAGACTGGCTGATCAAAAAAGATAGTTGAGGAGATATATAAATTACTGATATCTTTAGTGATATTATTTGTCAACAAGAAATACAGGTATATTAATAGGAATCTGTGTTTATAGTGGTAAGAGAAATTATCATTGGTAGTATATAGATCAAGAAACAATTAAGGTGACCCTAACTGGTTTGGCTCAGTGGACAGAGCATTGGCTTGAGGACTGAAAGGTTCCAGGTTCAATTCTGGTCAAGGGCATGTACCTTGGTTGCAGGCACATTCCCAGTAGGAGGTGTGCAGGAGGCAGCTGATCAATGTTTCTCTCTCATTGATGTTTTAACTCTCTATCCCTCTCATTCCTCTCTGTAAAAAAAAAAATCAATAAAATATATTTAAAAAAAAAACAATTAAGGTGGATATATCCATCCATATGGATATATCAGTGTAACTGTTTGAGAATGATGGCACGATTTGGGGGTATATAAAAGTCCTGTAAGTTGCTATTATAGAGCAATATTGATAAAGATATGTTTGGCATTTCATAGCATGCACTTTAAAGCAGTGTTATTTTTCCTCTCATTCTTTGTTTGCATAGTTGAATAATTATACAGGGAAAGAATGTTATGAAAATAACATTAAGGATCAACGTGGAGTTCTCTGCTAACTTAAACTAGAGGGTTATGACAACTTCAAAGCAAATGGTAAAACAAAAAGAGAAACCTTTCATTTGTATGCTTAAAAGGGCAATGCTGTTTTCTGAATAGAATCATTTTTAAATTAAGATAAGTGGGCAGAAAGAGTTTTGAGAATGTTTATATTGACTTTTTCAGGTGAAATTTCCATAAAGCACACTGGGAATCTTAGGGTAAAGAACAGTGAGGATTGGGTGAGCTCAAGGGAACAGAGGAGAGGACAATGTATTATATAAAGCTATGTATTGCATGCAGTCTCTAGTAGAAGAGTGGGATGTCAAGCTTATAGGAGAAACCATGAAACTTCATAGAAATGCTTGTGAGCAAGGATAATTTTGGTATCATTGATTTTTGAGGGATGGCATGACAGAGAATAAAAAGACATTTTCATAGTCTTTAGTCATTTTGATGGCAAGATATATTTTTTTCCTTCCTCCATTCTACTCTGATTATTGTTGATTTGCGCTGTCTCTGATTTCTACAATTTATTTTTGTACTTAATGCATGACAGAGGAGAAAGAAAATGTATTATATAAAGCTATGGAGTCATTAAGTACAAAACAAGTATTTGAGAATAGAAAGAGATGACCTTTCAATAAACATAGTCTGATGAGAAATACATTTTAATTAATAAGTTAAATATTATGCATTGTACATTTGGAATATTAACTTATGCATGTTTTTATTTTCTCCTATTTCATATCAAAAATAAAAGTTGAATCTGTCAAGTCTCCAACTGACAAATTATAACAACAGAACCAAAGAAAAAGGGGAAACCAAATTGTGGCTTTTGATTTCACAAGCAGGAATAGAGTTACAAGAAATATTTGTGTGTGTGTGTGTGTGTGTGTGTGTGTGTGTAGAAAATAGTATGTTTCAGAAGAACCAATTTCATGACCCAAAGCACATAAGATAGTATGTACTGAAGTAGAAGAAATTGGGGGGGGAATGAAAGAGACTGAAGAAATATTCCAAGAAAAAAACACATAACTTTGAATACCAAAAATTTAGGATTCAGAGGGAAGAGGACAAAAGTGCTCCAAAAAAATCTGGATGCTTACAAGGGCAATACTTCTCAACTTGAGTCTTAAAAAGGTCAATTTGAATTTTAAAAAGTACAAATTAAGAGTAGATAGTCATTTGGGAAGGCAGAAAAAACATTTTCATTGTCAAACATTTTATTTCCTCCCTCCCTCTCTCCCTTCCTTCCCTCCCTTCTTCCTTCCTTCCTTCCTTCCTTCCTTCCTCTTTTTTTCCTTTTCTCTCAGTTTTATTAATTTCTCAAAAAGTGGAGATAAGACATCACTCAAATACATAATGTATTCCATAAACAAAGGAAAAAAATGCCAGATAGGAAGCATCTTTCATGATAGTATTTTATATGCTTACAAGTAACTTTTAATTAATTTCACATTTTTCATATGACTATAATGTAATAGTATTTATATCATATTTAAACAAAATAAATTTTGAGACTAAAAATCAAAATAATAATTATAAACTAATTGTTAAAGCTCTCATTCTCTGCTTAAATGTACTTCTCTCTTTCTTGACCTCAAACTCAGCTATATTAGCACTTCCTATCTTATGCCTTAATAAAATTAATTACTGTTACTTACTATAGCCAGCATACTTGTAATTATTCTTGTACAAAAGTATATCTCTCTTGAGAATTGTAAATGTTATTGGGACAAGGGACACATCTATATTTTAGTGTGATGGAAGGAACATAACTGCTTGTTTTTGTATGACTAAGTATGAATTGCATTGTGGTCATGGGAATAATAGAAAGGTTAAAGATAATACAGAACCTATATCCAGAGAGTTTATAATATAAGTGATTAAGATATGCATTAGCGTAATATCAATTCCAAACTGGTATAAAGACAAGTGTTTTAACAAAGGTAGAAAAATAATAATTTTAGAGCACAGAAAGAGAAAAAAAAAGTTAATCTGTCTCAGAGGATGTTTAAAAAGGTGTTGAAGTGAACTCAAAGAGTAGACTTCCATCAGACAAAGTGTGCAATAGTTTTCCAAGGTAGAGGTATTACAATAAGAGAAGGACCAAACACCTCCTGTATAAATTAGGTTTGCATTTAGCACTGAAACATTGGATAAGAGTAAGTTGATATTGTTGGGAGAGCATCTTGAAAGTCCAAATAAGATTTTAAAATCTAATGACTAACAAGATAAACAATATGTACCTCTTTTCTTTTTTTGTTGAAAAACAAAAATTTTAAAATTTTAATGGGATGGGTAGTTGGGAGGTCCAAAAAATAATGATAAGAGCTATATAATTGGGTGATAAGTAGCAAGTAAATATTACTTTTCTTATTTTACTTATAAAATATTTGTTTGTCTTTTAATTGAAATAATAAGTATTTTTATCTTATTTTGTTATCATGATATTGAAATATAAAATTAATAACATATATTAAGAAAGTGGTAGATATCCAACATTAACTATTGAATGTCCCTAACTGCCCTCCCTTGCAGGCCTGGTCCCTCCCAACTGTCCTCCCCTGCTGGCCTGATCACCTACAACTGCCCTCCTTTGCAGGCCTGTTCTCTGCCAATTCTCTCCCCTGCTGGCCACCTTGTAGTGGCCATCTTGTGTCCACATGGGGGCAGTCATCTTGTGTGTTGGAGTGATAGTCAATCTGCATATTACTCTTTTATTAGATAGACTAGAGGTCTGGTGCAAAGGTGGGTTTGCCCTGAAGGGTGGGTTTGTCCTAGATCAGGATGGGTATTCCCTTAGGGCATGGGAATGGGGCCTGTGGTGGTTTGTAGGCTGGCCATGCCTCCCGTGACCCAAGCGGAGGCCCTGGTATCTGGGATTTATTTATCTTCTACAACTGAAACTTGGTAGCCTGGAGCAGAGCCAAGCCTTCTGCTCACACAGCCATTGAAACTTTGTAGCCTTAAGTGGAGGCCTGCACCAGCCAGGGTGTGTGGAAAGCTTGGTTTCCTCCATTGCCAGGGGCAACCCAAGCCTCCCTCCTGCTCTCTCTGTGGCCATAGCCATCATGGTTGGGTTAATTTGCATATTCGTTCTGATTGGCTTGTCGGCATGGCTGGTGGGCATGGCTGGTGGGTGTAGTGGAGGTATGGTCAATTTGTATATTACTCTTTTATTAGATAGGATAATCTCAAAGGAAGATATTTAAGTCTAAAATGTAACTCTTTTTCAGACTTTGATAATTGAAATTCAAGTCATGTGATAAACACCATTAATTTTTCCAGTATATTGGTAAAGAGAGCTTGGTCAATGATATTACTTATTATCTTATTAAAGGAAGATCTATATAATTTTCTGACTACTAAGCTTATCTTATGGTTCTTAATTGCTTGTATAATTATTGTGTATATAAAAACAGATATTTTATAATAGTAGTCTGTTCTATAAATTTGACAATATGCACAATGAATATTTTAATAACACTTATAGATAAGGCCTTCAGGAATAATAAGCAGTAATTATGCTAACAAGCCTCTTATAATTTCAAAGTAGTTGAAACAAATATGAATATTTGCATTATAGTGTTTATCTAATTTTAAATCACTTATTTCTTACTTATTGTTAAATAATGCTAACTATTAGACATGCATAATTACAAATACATATAAATTTGGCTACAGTGAACAAGCAGGACCTGCAAGAAGCAGACTTTGTAGTAACTAGAGAGAGGATGCGATTAAGTTGCTTGAGTAATTCTGGGAGATAGAAGGAAACTGTAATCTGATACTGAGGGGTATATATTCAATGTGCCCAGTTCCTGAGGGAAAAATAAAGGTTGTTTGGTTAAAGGATCTTACTACAAGAAACTAGTAGGAGGGGAATTTATAGTTAGGCAATATAGTCCTTCCAAACTTTACCAGATTTTCAAAATAGCAGATAAAATGTAATATTCTTTTCATAGTCTGCACTGCAAGATATCTATGGATCAAGTGATAAAAGTGAATGCTGATTCAAGCTTCTGAAATGAAAGGTGGTGAAAGTATCAAGTGAGCATGATTAAATAAAAGGAGGGAAAATTAAGGTGGGATATGATATGTCAGCTGTTGAGCTTTTGACTTGTAAAGCTGGTGAGTTTTGGCTTTGTTTGAGCTCAAAATAAAGGTTTAGAGCTTTTCACTAGGATGTTTAAATCCAATATGACTACCAAATTTTAGTAGCATTAGTAAATGTAAGGTTCATAATAAGCATGGCTATATGTACATTTTTAGAACATAAACAGAATTCAAATAACATGTTAATATATCTATTAAAGGGAAGAAGTTGTGTTGTTTAATTTATTTTTGGGGGGGGAACAACAAGGAGTTTTATTTTTAGTACTTTATGAATAAAGACACTCTTATTCAAACCAGCAAGATAATATAGACATGATTTTAACAAATTTCTAAAATTTACCAAATTCAGCAACCTTTCTAGCAAACCACAGTTCCCATTGTAGGTATACATTAAATATATAGCCAAGAAAATGTATCACTAAGTTTTCAAGTAAAACTAAATTTATCCAAATATTAAGGTATCAAGTTTATATAATACTAGGAGGAAATGCTCAACTATATGTTTATTTTTCTTCATGGAAAGAACTAAAAACTGATTGGGATAGACATGGGAGTGGGCAGGGAAAACAGTTGCATAACATATAACAAAAACTTTACTTGCTATTAAAATATATTTTAAAGTACCTATTTTAAAATTTAAAAACATGAAACACATGCCAATATAAAATAAAAGTGTCAATATTTTAACCTAATTAATTAATGAGGGAAATATAGACAAGTTAAAATCAGTTCAATTGATACCAAAAACTGTGGGTGTTGTTTGAGTCCTAGTTCTTACAAAAATCAAAGAATGAAGTCACAGACAAAATCAATGAGTGGGAGCAAAGTTTATTGGGAGAATCCAGTCCTGGAAAAGATGTAGCTGGGGTTCCAGGAGCAGGACAGTGTCCGGAATTTCCTTTCCTTGTAACAGTCGGGAGTAGTTTAGTATCCAAGCTAATTAAAGTCTAATAGTTCATGTGTGGAGCCCAACATGACTCTAAGCCACGTGGGTGGAGGAATGTGCTTCCCTGCCACAAGGAATGAACGTCAGGAACGCACAGCATGCCAGGGAGAAGAGAGAGGGCCTAGGGCCGTGGTCGGGAAACTGTGGCTGGCGAGCCACATGCTGCTCTTTGGCCCTTCTTCCACAAAATGCCACGGCCTGGGCGAGTCTATTTTGAAGAAGTTTAAGTTTGGCTCTTAAAAGAAATTTCAATCATTGTGCTGTTGATATTTGGCTCTGTTGACTAATGAGTTTGCCGACCACTGGCCTAGTGTGAGAGTCCCTTTTTTTGGGGGGTGGGTACAGTCCTGCTAGCTCCTAACTGGTCTTTTGCTGTTTTGTGATTGGTTATCTGTATGCTGCCTGTCTTAGCAATACCCCCATATTTTAAGTTTATGCTTCTGGTGTGAGTGCCCTTCCTTCCCTCCACCCCAGACTGGGAAGCCTTAGTAACTCTGCCTCATTGGGTTCTGGTTCTACTTCCTTTCCCATGGTCCCACTTCTATCTCTCTGCATTCCTTTTGTCTCCTCAACAGGGATGTGATCCTTTCTGGAGGTTCTAGAATCAATCTCTTTGCCTTTCCCACCTTAAACTTCCCCTCTTCAAAGTCAGAAATAGCCAGTTCAGTCTTTTCCATGATACCATCTCTTTCTTGCTCTCTTTTACCTCCTTCTTTCCTATTTAAAGATCTCTGTGATTACATTAGATCCATGTGGACAATTCTGAATAACCTCCTTAATTTAAAGGCAGATTGATTAGCAACTTTAATTGTAATTTGATTTCCCTCTTGCCATATAACCAAACGTATTCATAGATTCCAGAAGTTAGGATTTGAACATAATTTGTGTGTGTGTGTGGTGGTGGTGGGTGGGGGTGGTGGACAACGTTCTGTGAATTGCATCTATGAATAAGTAACAAAGCATGAACTATGAGTTGATACCAATGCAAATTACTGCAGCCTTCTCAAGGCCTTCTTATTCAGAATCTTATACTGTATGCTCCAGGATTCTATGTTTTATCAAGATCTCTAAGCAAATTTTGTCACAGTAAAGTTTTGGAAACAATGGATTAGGAAACATCAATCAGAAGTGACTTTCTTTTTCCAATAAGAATTAAAATCCTAAACTAAAAATGTTTAAACATATTACTTCACATATTTGAGATCTTTTTCCAGCTCTCCCTTCCTTGCTTTTGCATTACGAACAGAGTCTACTACCAAATACCTGAATAAGCTGTTAGGCTCTAGCCCTTTTTCAGTCCAATTTCCATTCTCTGGTTTGCAAACTTTTGATCCTTTTCCTTGAGCTCATCTTAACAATTTCAGATACATCACTGGTGCTATTACTACTCTCAAACCAAGATTACACCATGCCAATGTTTCCGGAAAATAAACAGCATCAGGAATTTCTAATCTACAGTCTGTATATTGGTATCATCTATCTGAATATTGGTTTTCTCATTTCAATCTCTAATGCCAGAGAGCTTAGTGCATTTTTTATCAATTGTAGGTGGGCATATCATCTTTTTCTCTGATAGAAATATCCAGGAAGCCAGATGGAAATAATAATTTAAATTATATCAATGTTTGTTATAAAAATTTTACTATTTATTTTATAAATAATAATGTATAAAATTACTGCATCAAATATTATAGTTTTTAATAAAACACTAGGGGCCTGGTGCATGAAATTCGTGCACTGGGGGGGGAGGGTTCCCTCAGCCTAGCCTGCCCCCTCTCACATATTGGGAACCTTCAGGGGATGTCCTACTGAGGCGACCAGGCTGATCAGGGGAAGGCACCAGCCCCATCACCCTGCTGCTGCAGCCACTACCAGTCACCGTAGCCACCAAGGCGTTTTCATCAACACGGACTCCAGTCCCTTCACCATGAAAAAATGACAACTTTCTTTAGGCATTTTCAACATGTGTCTTTCATAGGATATGACATTTTTCTTTCTTTCTTTCTTTTTTTATCCTCACCTGAGGATATGTTTCCATTGATTTTTAGAGAATGTGGAAGAGAAAAGGAGAGACAGAGAGAAACATCCAAGTGAGAGGAACACTTTGATTGGTTGCCCCCTGCATGAGCCCTGACCTGGGCTCCAAACAGGGAGGATCCTGCTCTTGATCAGAATTGAACTGGACCCTGCGCTCTATCCACTGAGCCAGACTGGCTAGGGCAGCATATGACGTGTCTAGGCCCCTCCAGCAGTGGACTTTCATTTTTTTTCTCCAGGAGTGTGATGGAAAAAACCCTAGGTCACCTTTTTATATTCTTATTCCCAAGTTACTAAGAATATTACCAGTGGCAAACAGGGAGCTTAGCCAATGAGAGGTCAAAAAAGGTGTTTCCTCTCTAGTTCACACTAATTGCCTCCGATCTCTGGCTCCACCCCTGCCAAGGCCTAAAGTGTCAGGGCCTGAGCAGGGGACCCCCTCCCCCCCCCAGCTCCCTCTAATCACTAGCTACACCTCTGCCAAGCCTATAGCCTCGGGGCCTAGGCTGGGGCCTCCAGCTCTCTCCAATTGCCTGGCTCCACCCCTGCCTAGGAGCTCCCTGGCTCAGGTCCTTCACAGATTGCTCAGGACCCATGGGGGTCTAACTCGGAGTGACCTGGGTGCTGAGAAAGTTCCTGGGATTAGGCTGCGTGCCTACATATGCAAAGTAACCTCCATCTTTGTTGAGTTAATTTGCATACCCACTCTAATATGCTGTGAGTGTAGTGGAGGTACAGTCAATTTACATGTTTGTCTATTATTAGGTATGATAAGACATAAAATTGCTTTCCTCTTTGCTACTTCTCTCTTGTTATCAGATATTTACTAACTAATTAATTCCATAATAGGTAGGATCATTTTTTTGTCACTCAAGTAGAGGCATTGACTTGAATTTATTAAAATAAACTGTTGTCTTTGTGACATTAGGCAACAGGTTTAGGGTCTGTAGGAATCTAAGAGGCAGAAAAGTCCTGCATGTCTATAAATTAGTTACTAAATGTAATACCAAGTAATGTTTCATGTTGTTGCTCTCACTGACTGAAAGGGAGATCCACATTTTTCATAAAAGTCCAGAGTATCATATCTGGTTTAGCATTCTGAGTGCAGCAGTGTCTGGAACAACCTCTGCTGACTAGGTTTCCTGCTTGCATTATGGGGCAAGCACATTTATTTCTCAACCCACCTACTTACTATATTTCCTTTAAGAAATTGAGGTCCAATATCACATGTAACAAAAACAATGACAGCATAGTTCACAATATTCTTAGCATTTAGCATTTTTTTTGGGGGGGGGTGGAGATAGCATGATATTTATCCGGAGGAAATTTAACCCAGGAACACAGATCATTGAATACCTTATTTTAAAGCAACAGAAACAAATTTTCAATCATTCTGGTGTCTTGAATTTTCCTGAATCTACATCAAGTTTCTTAAATGCCCTTAGCTTCTATTTCCCCATATATTATATTAAGTTAATGCTGACATCACACAGTTTTATTTTGAAAAATAAATGAAATCATAATGTAGATAAAATATTTAGCAGATTGCTTAGCTTATAGTAACTCCTCAAAAGTAATAATTATAATGAGGCATATCACAATTGTTTTCATTTTTATGTTTTTTAAATACTTTAATTTTTTAAATAAAAGTTATGTTTTAATATGAGAGTCCATCTATTATAGTTGTGATACTAACACCTAAGATTCACTTGAATAACCACCAGTTGTTTATTTCTTATAATTGTGTCTGGTGTCCCTTCCAATAGATTCTCTGAATAACTTAAATTGTTATTTAAGTTTACCCTGCTAAAATAATGTTCATCATCACCATTATGTGGGACATAATGTAGTTTCTAAGAGGAAAATTTGGTGATTGCATATTTTTACATACCCGAAAAGTAAACCATTTAATTATAAACATGTCCTATTTGGTATTAGGCCAGATCTGTATCCCAAATAGCTAGACATTTCAGGAGAGAACTCAAAGTGATACGTTTTGATATTAGATTTTGGAGCAAACAGAATGATATCTGTCAGGTTCTGTGTCCTATCTTCATAAGACAGCACAGATGCTGGCACATATTTGATCTTCCATAAACATTTGATAATTGAATGACTTTAATTATTCTCCCACCAGCGTGTCATTTGGCACAACCCCTCAGGGCACTGCCACTGTCACACAGAGGGATGAGGAGCAGCAGGATGTGGCTGGGGAAAGTAGCCAAATCCAAAAATCTGTTAGGGTAAGAGCATTCTGGCAGATTTCATTGGTGGGCATACAAGAAATTAATTATATAGAACTAAATATGTCTAAAGGTATCAGGTGGGATATGTTGAAACAGGCAAGCTAAAATCAGTTTAGAAAAGTCAGGGAAGGTCAAACAACCACCAATCTCTCTCTCCCCACCTCTGTTTTAGTCTTTCTGAGTATTTATTTTGACCAAAAATCACTGAGAGGATTTGGACAAAGGAAACATAATTTTCAAAAAATAAAAATAAAATACAAAGGAGAGAGATCATTTCCCAAATTATATGTTTGGAACTGCCAAATTACATATGTGGACCTATATATATTTGGTAACAAAAAAATATCATATAAGTGACTATTTCTACCAATGTCACTCCAATTACAGAAATGATTCCAACTGTTCAATATATTGAGGTTCCTTTTATGAGATTTTGTGAGATTTTTATATAGGTCCTAATAATGATAATAGCAAATGTTGTAGTAACAGTCACACTGGCAATGTTCTTGTATTGAAAAATAATTCATCTTTTAGAGGTTTCTATATTAATGCAGGGCGATGCTCTAATAAGCAAATGCATTTCAGTAAAAGCATTTCCATTAGGTGATACAAAGTATAGCTCATGGTAGAAGCCTCCATGATAGTCTAGTTAAATTGATCAAAACCATAAACTCACAGATTTAAGACTTTCAAAGAACCCTGAGCACAAGAAACATAAAGGAACCAAGAAACACAACTAAGTGCTATCCAAATCCCTGAACAACCAATCTTTGGATTTGTTACATATAATTTTTCTTAATAAACCCAAGTAGGTGTCATGTCATTAGTCAACCTTTACCATCTCTCTCTCTCTATATATATAAAGAGGAAATATACAAACTAGGCCAGGTCACCATAACAGGTGACGATCAGACAGGAGGAGTCTGTATGGGCAGGTGAGGCCCAGCGCGGACACAGACAGAGACAGGGGGCCGGCCCGCAGCCTCTGCAGCCAAGCGCAGGCCACTTCCTCTTAGTTCACCCTCCTGCCTCCCGTGGAATCGGCATGGTGCCTCCTGGCTCCCACAGAAGCAGCGTGGTTCCCTCCCAGCAACCGTGGAAGCCACAGGGCTCCTGTAGAAGCAGCATGACTGCGGTTCCTGCAGGCTCCCACGGAAACAGCAGGCAGCCTACTGTGTGCAATATTGCGTGATGGGCAGGCAGCCTACTGCGTGCAATATTGCGTAATGGGCTACTGGTTACATACATATATGTCCTGCTTGACAGAAAATTTATATATTTTTTTCTCAACCTAATTTGAGAGATTTTTTTTATTCTTATTATTGTCCACTGTTTTGTATTATGCTTAAAGATCATAACTTTATAGCCAGGAAGCTATATCTTTTATTTTTATTTTTGTAATTCTCACCAAAAGAGATTTTTTCTACTGCTTTTTAGAGAAAGTGCAGTGATAGGGAGGGAGGGAGGGAGAGAGAGAGAGAGAGAGAGAGAGAGAGAGAGATATCAATGTGAGAGAGACATATGGTGGTTTCTTCTTTCAATCACCCCCACACTGGATTGGATATCAAACCAGCAACTAAGATAAGTGCCCTAGACAGGGAACTGAACCCATAACCCTTCTGTGCATGGGCCGATTCTCTAACTACTTAGCAACCACCAGGGCCTTTCCCTTACAGTTGTAGTTGCCTGTTTTAGCTAGACTATTTGATTTTCCTATATGTAGTCCATGAATCTTGCCAATTGTCTTAATTTTTCTTGGCTTCCTTTATTCTTTTTTTTTTTTCCTATTAAATGGCCTATTCATGTCAGGTCTTTCTGCAACTTCTAAAGGTAAATGTTCCACGTCCCCAGCAGCTTCAATCACTTGGAAAATCTGATGATGCCCTACAGTGCAAGGACTGGGTGCCTGGCTTCTCAGGAACTGTATAGTGAAAAGTGATATGATCCAAAATTCTAGAAGCATAAACTCTTTGCCGAATAATCATCAACCACTGGGGACAGGACACAGAAGGGAGCAGTCCAAATCCTGCTGTCCAAAGGAAAAGCACAAGGCTGGTTGTTTTGCTGGGCCACTTGAGCTTTGCTTCAGGCGGGACAGGGTCCTTCGGAGCTGATTTCACAGTGTTTATTTTGTGTCTGTGTTTCCCCTCCTCCGAGGGCTTCTGGAGGGCTTGCACATGCCATGTCTTCATCTGGGAGCTTACACAGGTGTATTCAATTTGTGAAAAATCATCAGCTACTCATCAGCTATAAGGTAATAACTACTTAGCAATATGTATATTTATATTTCAATAAAACATTGGAAAAAATAACAGAATGGCGCAGTTTGCCTCAGGGCTTTTTGTAATAAAAAAAAAAGCCTATGCTCACACAAAGTATCATAAAATGCTTATAATGAGAGTTTGTCAAAATGGAGATCAAAAGGGCTATTTGGTAATATCTGAAAATGTGAATGTTTCTTTTTAAGAAACTATGCAAAATCTTGCTGCTGTCCATTATAATTATGTTTATATGCAGTACGGGTAAGTTTTAGTCCATGCTAGAGCACCACTCACTGTCTCCATTAAAAGGTTAACACACTGATCCCTGATTCGCTCTCTCAGCCCTGTTAAAATGGCAGTGTGGCAAACCTTCAAATAACTGTCAATTTATCCTCCCTAAAGGCAGTACAAAGGTTATTTTGAAGCGCAGTGCATATAATACGTCGGTATTTGTGCTTCACAAGGCCTGGGTAGCATTTATTTGTTTTATGTGTTTTGAAATAAATAATCTATACTGATAATAGAGAAATATGCACATTGTCTGGGATACCATCACAGCAACAGTAACGATCAAACAGCAGGCTGCTTGGGGTGACAAGATTGACAGGGGATTAGTAAGGGATGACCAAGCAACTGAACAGCAGGCTGCATGGGGAGACCAGGCCAGCAGGGGTGTTAGTGAGGGATGACCAAATGACTGAAAAGTAGGCTGTGTGGGGTGACGAGGCCAGCAAGGGGGTGGGGAGGGCAGTTGGGGACAACCAGGTCAACAGGGAAGGGCAGTTGGGGGCAACCAGGCTGGCAGGGGGGCCAGTTGAGGGTGATCAGGCCAGCTGGGGAACAGTTTGGCATCAACCAGACTGGTAGAGGAGCAGTTGGAAGGCGATCAGGCTGGCAGGCAGAAGTGGTTAGAGGCAATCAGTCAGGCAGGCAGGCAAGCAGTTAGGAGTCAGCAATAACGATTGTGAGAGGGATTTTGACTGGCAGGTGGACATCCCCCAAGGGGTTCCAGATTGGAGTGAGTGTAGGCCAGGATGAGGGACACCTCTCCCATGCACTAATTTTGTGCAAAGAAATAAATCCAAATAAGTATATATATTTTTCAAGTAAAGTTATCACATATGCTCTATCTCTCTATCATCTGTCTACCCAGTTATCTATAAACAGGAAGAGAAATGACAGGGTTACTGTTATTATCATGAATATCATTATTATCTTACTGTCAAATATTTCCATGAACTTAATATAAGATCTTTCCAAGGGCCAAAGTCATTCTTTATGAAAGCACAGTAAGTTAAAAATTACCTAATATTACATAAATAAAATGTATGTAATTTTCTAATTTGCAATGCTATTTTCTAATTTATAATTCATACCCAAATTTTGCTACTTAGCTAATAATAGTCTTTTCAGTATTTTACCCTAGTCTATCTAGCTTATGATCTATCATTACACCTTGCATTCAGTTACTGGGTTTAGATGGACTTCTTTAAACTGGAAAATTTTGTAAGCCTTTCTTTTTTTTTTTTCTCATGAAGTTGTCCTTTCTGAGGAGAGTAGATCAATTTGTTTGGAAGAATGCCAATAAAGTAGTGGTTACCTGATTATTTTCTCATAATCGATGTAGATTTTACATATTTAGAAGAACACTGCATTAATCTGGTTCTGCATGTATACTGATTTTTAGTATAGGTTTAGTAATGAAAGCTTCTTCTCTCTGTTGGTGTTTTAAGTTACCTTGGACACTATTATATTCTCTAGTTACAAAATCACTTTGTCATAAATTCCACGTAAAAGAGTTATTTATGTATTAAAGTCAGAAAGTGTTTTCTTTATTAAAGCTGCTACTTTTATTTTAAAAAATATTTTATTGATTTCAGAGAGAAAAGTAGACACAGAGAGAGATAGAAACATCAGTGATGAGAGAGAATCATTAATCACCTGCCTCCTTCAAGTCCCCCACCCCTGGGAATCAAGCCTGAAACCCAAACATATGACAACTGGGATATGAACCATGACCTCCTGGTCCATAGGTTGACGCTCGACTACTGAACTATGCCAGTAGGCCAAAGTCTGTTTTTAAATTGTTTACATTTTTTAAAAATATGAGACCAATAAAGGTCCTATATGACAGTGTATAACTCTAAATTTTGTTTGATACTGTTATTGATCTTTAGTTCTTAGAAATAATGCAATATAGCAATGTCTTTTATTTCTAACCAATATTTTAAAAGTATTTTCTATATATCTGTTTATATTCAAAGCAATCTCATAGAAATTCTTAAGGCTTTTTTCCCCTAGCAGTTCAAATGTAAGACATTTTTATCTTTAGTGGTAAATAGATCTGACTACATGTTTTGCCACAAAGTCAACAAGATTAATAATATCTGTTAAAGGGAAATTAAAAACATTCTTTTTCATCTAAAACAAAAAAGTAAATCACTGCAACAAATACACTAATGCAGTTAATCCGTTACATTTATAGATTCCATTATGTAAATTCATTAGAATTTTATCTAACATCATTTGATCAGAATAATACAGTCTTGCAAGCCATAAATTGAAGCTTGCTAATGAATTCAAATATGTTTATTTTTTGTAAGTGCTGAGGAGTAAAAATGCAAATGCTGTTGGACCACCATTGACTCAGATCATCCATCCTTAAATGAAGAGAAAAAAAAGTCATCAAAGCAGTAAAATTATATATATATATGTGTGTGTAAATAAATATCAGAACCTTTTTCCCAAAGAAACACTACTACCTACAAAAATCCACATTCAATGTTAATGAATGAAGAAATGTTCCATAATAGTTTACTATGTGCTATTGCTTCACTTGAGTAACTACCTACTTTTGGTGTAAAAAAAAAAAGCTCTCAAGTAGTCTCCTGACAATTTTTTTCTGCTTTTTTGTTTTTGTTTCCCAGGATTATTATTTAAGATAATTACAATTTTTTAAAGTTACGAAAGATTAGAGATGAAAGAAATGAAACACATATTATTTATTTTTATACTTCAATCAGTGGGAGCAAGATTGCACTACTGCCCTAGCCGGTTTTGCTCAGTGGATAGAGTGTCAGCTTGTGGACCAAAGAGTCCTGAGTTCAATGCTGGTCAAAGGCATGTACCACAACTTCAGTTTCCTTTCTGGCCTGGGCCCCTATTCAGGGCATGTGCAGAAGGCAACCAAGCCATGTGTTTCTCTTACATTGAAATTTCTCCCTATCTTTCCCTCTTTCTTCCACTCTCTTTAAAATTCAATGGAGGAAGAATACAAGATGGCAGCATAGGTGAGCACCTACACTGTTGCCTCGCACAACAATTTCAAAAAACTACAACTAAAAGACAGAATGGACATCATCCAGAACCACAGGAAAGCTGGCTGAGTGGAAATTCTACAACTAGAAGGAAAGAGAGGGGCTCATGGAGACCTAGAGGAACTGCAAAAAACTGAGGTACGGAGATGCACGTGTGGAGAGAGCAGGAGCCAGATTGCCTGGCTGGCTTCCTCTGGCAGGAGGGAGATGGGAGACTTCCAACTGCACTGAACCCCCTATCCTCTGGCACTGAACCCCAGGTCTGGCCAAAATTCATACGGGGGGAGTTTTGACTATGAAAAGGGAGAAGTACACCGAAATTTAGGGGAGCTGCGAAAAGGCAGAAGTCTGGTGGCACGCACAGCATTGCACGCAGAAGACCAATTGCTGATTGTGCCGCTGGCATTCATGAGTGGGTAGGAGACAGAGCCTCCCAACTGTGCCATTTCTAACTCTACTAAACCCCAGTTTCGGGCAAGACCCTGGGGACCTAGACTCATATGGTTCCAGAGCACAGGTGAGCCAGAAAGGCAGTGGTATAGAGGCACTGCACGTGCACACAGGGACCGCTCCAGCAATTATGGTGTGGTCCTCTTTGAATTCCTAAGAGACTCAGGGGCCTCTTAGGGCGGGGCCGACAATGTGGAGGCAATGTGTTTAAGCCCTGAGACTCCACCCCTCCAAAGCTCAACAGAGAGACTTTTGCAGTTTTGTAAGTCTTGTATCATAAGGCTGAATCCAACATGAAGCTCTCCCAGCATAGTGAAAATGCAGAGACAAAGGAAGAGATCACAAACAAAAGAAATGGAGGAAAACAAACGACTGGATATAGAGTTCAAAACCATGCTTATAAGTTTTTTCAAGAATTTCCTAGACAAGATGGATAAATTTAGTGAGACCCAAGAGAAGAAGAAAATGGACCAACTAGAAATTAAAAATACACTGACTGAAATAAAAAAATATTATACAGAGACCTAATAGCAGAGTAGAGGAATGTAAGAATCAAGTCAAAAATTTGACATACAAAGAAGTAGAAAACACTCAACTGGAAAAGTAAAAAGAAAAAAGAATGCAACAATGTGAAGATAGTGTAAGGAGTCTTTGGGACAACTTCAAGCGTACCAACATCAGAATTATGGGGGTTCCAGAAGAAGAGAGAGAGCAAGATACTGAAAACCTATTGAAGAAATAATGACTGAAAACTTTCCGCATATGGTGAAAGAAATAGATTTACAAGTCCACGAAGCACACAGAACCCCAAATAAAAGGAATCCAAAGAGGACCACACCATAATTAAGGAGGACACATAATAATTAAAATACCAAGAGCAAAAGACAAAGAGAGAATATTAAAAGCTGCAAGAGGAAAACAATTAATTACCTACAAAGGAGCACCCATTCGATTGTCAGCTGATTTCTCAACAGAAACTATGCAGGCCAGATGGGAGTGGCAAGAAATATTCAACATGATAAATAGCAAGAACCTACAGTCAAGAATACTCTATCCAGCAAAGTTATCATTCAGAATTAAAGGGCAGATAAAGAGCTTCACAGATAAAACTAAAGGAGTTCATCTACACCAAATCAGTATTATATGAAATGCTGAAAGGTACTCTTTAGGAAGAGGAAGAAGTAAAAGGTACTTTTTATTTCTAAACAACAAATACATATCTATCAACAAGTGAATCTAAAAAGTGAATTAAAAATCTGATGAACAGAATAAACTGGTGAATGTAATAGAATCAGGAAAGGGGTGAGGGAGATAGAGAGAGAGACTGGACAATAATCATACACCTATGGATGAGGACAATGTGAGGGAAGGTAAGGTAGAAGGAGGGGTGAGAGCAGGTGGAGGGGAGCTATGTGGGGGAAAAAAAGAGAAACAAATATAATAATCTGAACAATAAAGATTTATTAAATTTTAAGAAATAAAAAAAATAAAAAAATAAAAAAAATAAAATTCAATGGAAAAATATCTTTGGGTAAAGATTTAAAAAACAAATAAATAAAATATAATTTAAATAAAATTTGCACTATCATCTAAGGCAATACTTCTCAAGTTAGTTAGATGAATATGAGACAGAAGAAATCTATAAAACTATATTATATAATAACTAGAGGCCTCGTGCACTGAATTTGTGCACAGGGTTGTGTGACCCTCAGCTCAGCCTGCACCCTCTCCATTCTGGGATCCCTCTCACAATCCAGGACTGCTGGCTCCCAAGTGCTTGCCTTCCTGATTGCCCCTAACTGCTTCTGCCTGCCATCCTGATCACCCCCTAATCACACTCCTGCCAGCCTGATTCATGTCTAACTGCTCCCTTGCCAGTCTGTATGCCCCTAACTGCTCTCCCCTGCAGGCCTGGTCCCCCCCAACTGGTCTCCCCTGCAGGCTTGATCACCCCCAACTGCTCTCCCTTGCACGCCTGGTCCTTCCCAACTGCCTTCCCCTGCTGGCCATCTTGTGGTGGCCTTCTTGTGTCCACATAGGGTCAGCTATCTTGTGTGGGAGTGATGGTCAATTTGCATATTATTCTTGTTAGAATTTTCTAATAAATCATTTTTGATGAGGGTTTTTGAATGGGATATGATTCTACTTTACTAAAATATTTTAATAAAAATATAAAAATGCATAATGGTTCTGCTTGAATCAATGACCAAATCATTATTCTTATGAAATTTTAAACATATTACAGTAAACATAAACTCAAAATAAATGTTGCCTATTTCTTTTGAAGTTGATTATCTTACATAAGGAAAGTATGCATTATATGGCAATCATGTAGAAATTTTCAGTATACATTTAGTGAATAGCAAATGAGTTCACATTCCTTTTAATTAGGTAGCAAACAAACAAAACAACCAATGTCATTAATTTGTTTAAAAGGAAATATCTCAATGACTGGCAAAGGGTTTTAATGTCAAGTATATAAGTGACAAATCACAAGCTGAATACAGGTATAAATTGGTCTAATTTTCTCATTTGTTTAAAAGATGTATTAATTAAATAAGTAGGGGTAGTAACACAAATATAGTTTAAAAGTAGATTTTAATGAGTAAATATCTAAGAGATAAACCTATATACAAATGTAAATTAGTATATGTGCACTGTAATCAATATGTTAAAATTACAGAGCCATTTTTATAGAGATGGTGTCTTATGGCCCATATGTTGTCATGGCAAGCCCTTGTTATATTGAAAAATAAAATAATGCAATGAAAATTAAAAAGAAAAAATTGGAGTACAAGAGTTGCTGCATTCGTTCCAAAAATTCTGGGACACTGATATTTAATAGAAAACAACAATCCTGCTAGGTATAATAATGTTTGGCCTGCAGTTTATTGAAGACTCAAGAAATCATTTGGTCTGGCTCTGCCAAGGCCTTAGGGTTGAGTTAATGAAATGTTTGGCCAAACACAGTTGGCTAATTCTTAAGTTGCTAATTTTGTATGGCCTTGGATGATGTTATAAATATCCAAATGGCTCCTGACAGAAAAAAAGGTTCCCCACCCCTGATGTAAATGAAACATATTACAATCTACATAGAGATCCCAAAGTTCAACTCGTAAGTACTGTTTCCTAAGACTTCCTGCTGCAATATGTTGACAATACCTACGATGACTTCCCTTTGGGGAACGTGCTGCAGCCACAGATCTGCATTTTCTTAAAACAGTAAACCTGCATCAATTATTTAACAACATTGCTATCATGGTATTAAAACCGGGTTAATAATACAGTATACATGTGCTGATTGGCATCATCGGAGAGGCAGGTATCAAGGCAATCTAACATTGCAGCAATGTTAGAAATTGGAAATAGAGCTGCATAATACTGGGGCAGTCATCCAAACACAATGAAGTCCAGAAAGAAAGGAGATGGAAATAAAGTGGATTAGGTAGTGATCTGTAAACCGCTGTGTGATGGAGGAAATTTCTGCAAAGCTGGTGAGCAGTGTTTATAGGTATTTTAAGACTTCTGGAATTGGGTCTAAAAATGTACCTCTGCTGATCTCAGTTACTACCTGGAAACAGCCTGAGAAGGTATGGACTTAGCATAAATGCAGAAATGGATTTCAGAACTCGGCAGCCAAAGCTGCCTCCCGCAATTTGGGAGCAAGGAGGTGAATGCTTGTGGTCATCTCATTACTTCACAGAGTTAGGGATCTCATGGAAATGATTTCAGAAAAGTACTTGCAACAGTTTTAAGATCCTGCTCAATAAATGCTTGCTATTATTTGGAGAGGTAAACTACTTGCCTTTGGGTAGTGACATAAGCTCCAGTTCACTTGTAAGACTTTGAAGATTAACAGTATTTAGAAGTGTTAAGCCTCACTGTCCAAGTACAAAGTGAGGAAGGAAATGAATGCATATTGTAGGAACAAGACTCCTGCTTGACCTGGTTTCTGACTGAGAAGCAGCATCAAGAGCAAGATTGGGCTTTTTAAGTGAGAAGACAAAGGGAAATTGTCTTGTTCTTAACACAAAAGCTTCAGTAAGATAGCACAAACATACACAACCGCCTCCAGAGACAGAGACTCTCATAGCACTTTTGTGAAAGAGCATGGTATATAATTTTCCAATACGGACATAATTAAAATTTAAATGAGTTCAGTCAAAACAATGCATTCTTTTTTATATGACATAAGATTTTTATTTAGAATATGATTTAAGTGCAGATTCCTCCTCTGCACACATTTTTCTCAGGTTTATGTTGCAGCATTAGGAGGACAATAAAAGGGCTTGACATTTTTAAGGATGAATTTATATTCAAGGGTAAACTTTTATGCCTGTTTATGATAGTTAAATTACAACAAATATACTATGCTCAAAGATTTGTATTAACTAGCTTGAATGAGTGTGAACAAAACCAGAAGAACATTCAGGGATAAGAATAATATGAGAATGCAAAACTGCATGACACTATTGAAACATGAAGGACTGTTTATGGCACGAGAACAAATATACTTCAGGAGATGAATTGATGCAGGTATTTTACTTATATAGCTACATATATAGATGGCCATATGTGTAACTGATAATAGGTGTTTTTTTAATTTTCATTTTCATTTTGGACAAAATGGTGATTTCTGCTCAAGAAGCAATATGATATGGACTAAAGGCATCACAGTCATGAATCTTTGCCAATATCTTAAACTTTCTGAGTCTCAGTTTTAATAGCCATAAAACAAGATAGAAAAAAATAACTATCTCATAATGATCAGATATTAAAAGTATAATATATGTAAAATATTATATGTCTCAAATATATATATATGTGTGTGTGTGTGTGTGTGAAAGAAAATATTAAACTCAGATATGGGTTATCACAGAAGGAGAAAAAACTTATCACAAAAATATTCATAGCAGTTTCCAGGTTAATGAAAGAATCAATGTGTGCACACCCCAAGAACATGGGGACAAATGGTCTGTGCTTAAAGACTCTTCTGGATCTTGTTCCTATGCCTCTTTAGTTCATATGCCTCTAGTCATCTATATTCTTTTTTTTAAAATATATTTTATTGATTTTTTTTACAGAGAGGAAGAAAGAGGGATAGAAAGTTAGAAACATCAATGAGAGAGAAACATCATTCAGCTGCCTCCTGCACACCCTCTACTGGGGATGTGCCCGCAACCAAGGCACATGCTCCTGACCGGAATTGAACCTGGGACCTTTCAGTCCACAGGCCAATGTTCTATCCACTGAGCCAAACCAGTTTCAGCAGTCATCTATAGTCTTAATAAGATATCTTAATGTATAAAAAGCCAGGGGCCATCACAACCAAAACAAGTGGACTGATGACCAATAGCAAGCTGGGGAGCTGAGGGAGCGGGATGAACGGTCACCATGAGGGGACCCCCACATTGACCAGACCTAATCCGGCAGTCAGACATCTCCCAAGGGGTCCCAGATTGGAGAGGGTACAGGCCAGGCTGAGGAAGCCTCCCCTCCATGTAGGAATTTCATGCACTAGGCCTCTAGTTTATAATAAACCAGTAAACTTATGATAAGGTCTGTTAACCTATTAGCTAAAAATTTCATGCTCAAACCAAATACATGGGTTATGCACCTGGCAAGTGAAGATGACTTCCTTTCTAATACTAAACCCTGAGCTCAATGCAATCAGATTTTTAGTTATATTTGCAAAGTCTTAACTGTGTAAAAAAATAAGAGATTTTTATGTATATACATTATGCTTTTAATTCATCTGGCTGCTTCAATAAACATCTGAATATCAACGTGGCTAAAAGAAGATGAGATAGAACTAAAAATTAGCCATGTTACCCAGAAGAGATAACTTTTGAAGTTATTGAAATACATATGACTCTCGGAATAAGCTTAAAAATATTTGAATTTTGTGGTCAAATTCTCAATATTTTTGTGCATCCAAATTTGTGAAAGTATAATCTCATTCAAGAAACTGTGAAATCAAAGACACAATTATTTGAATCATGTATCAAATTCACTATCATACACTTAATCATTATATAAAAATGCTATAATGGCCTAGCATTAGTATTTTAATATTTTTTAAAATACATATTTATTAATTTCAGAGAAGAAGGGTGAGAGAGAGAGTGATAGAAACATCAATAAATGATGAGAGAGAATCTTTGTTTGGCTGCCTCCTAAAAGTACCACACTGAGGATCAAGCCCACAACCCAGACATGTGCCCTGACCTGGAATCAAATGCTGACCTTCTGGTTCATAGGTGGATGCTCAACCACTGAACCATAAATGCCTGGTAATTATTAATAGATAATTACATTTGTTGTTAAATAGTAAGAATAATTAAATATATTCAGTATAAACTCACAGTATTAATCACAGGATTCAACTGATCCAACTCAACTGCTTTAAATGTTCTCTAAAAATCTAAAAAAAATAGTTTTGTTTATCTAATTTAAAAATATTTGAGAATATTCTTCATATCCATATAAATATTACTACTAAAACAATGATTTTATATTCTGTTAATTTGATTTAAAAAAAGTATTCACAAATAGATAGAATAAATTTTAGGCTTAGTTCACTAAATGTTAAATCACTGGAAAATTTGTTAAATCCTATTGAACAAACCTGTGTTCCCCTAACAAACTCTGCATCATGAATTGAAGTTTTGGTAATCAGACTATTCCTTTAAACTTTCCACATATTTAGCTATTTTATCTCTTTTCATCTTTTCTTCCTTTCATTCCATTTCTTTTTTATAAAGAAACTAGAGGCTGAAACCGGTTTGGCTCAGTGGATAGAGCATCAGCCTGCGGACTGAAAGGTCCCAGTTTCGATTCTGGTCAAGGGCATGTATCCTGGTTGCGGGCACATCCCCAGTAGGGGGCGTGCAGGAGGTGGCTGAAAGATGTCTCTCTCTCATCGATGTTTCTGGCTTTCTATCCCTTTCCCTTCCTCTCTGTGAAAAATCAATAAAATATATTTAAAAAAAGAAAGAAAGAAAGAAAGAAGAAAGAAAGAAAGAAAGAAAGAAAGGAAGGAAGGAAGGAAGGAAGGAAGGAAGGAAGGAAGGAAGGAAGAAAGAAACTAGAGGCCCAATGCACAAAGAATCATGAAAGAATAGACCTTCCTTTCCCTAGCTGCCCGCATTACCTTTGCTCTGGCTGAAGCTACCTTTTGGCTTGTGCTCTGGCCTGGAGCCATCTTTCTACCTTCTCTCCAGTGCAGAGCTGCCTTTCCACCTCTCACCTTGTTGCATCAATTTGCATATCTCTTCCCTATGGGCTGTGGGCACTGCCATCTCTGTCATGGAATTATGGTCAATTTGCCTGTTAGATAGGATAATTTACCCCACATGAAAATAAGGCAAATGACCACTGATTATTTACTATTTTTAATTATCTATCTATATATAAAAGCCTATGTAACTGGACAACTGAGCAACCGGGTGACTGGCCAGTACCTATGACATGCACTGACCACCAGGGAAAAGATTCTCAATGCAGGAGCTTTTCCCTGCAGGAAGAGCCATTCAGCTGACAAATGGGCGCCAGATGCCAGGCTCATGGCTGACAAGTGCAGCTTTAGCAGCACAAGCCTCTCCCACAGACACTCCCCTTGTGTGCCCAAGTGGCAGTGGTGGCAGCAGGTGTAGTGGGGCCAGGATGAACAGGAGTGGTGCAGTACCCAGTCTAGGCTGGGCTCCTCCCTGGCCACCTGCTACTTATTGCACTATTTAGTGCTGTGCGGGATCAACTTGGACAGCAGGCTGGAGCCCGATGAGCTGGTGGATAAGGCCAGGCCGTGGCAGCATGGAGGTCCACTAATTGCCATAGGCCAAGCCAAGGTACCCCATCGGTGCACAAATTCATGCACCAGGCCTCTAGTATTTTATAAGCTTACTTCACACTAGTCTAAATACACACACACACACACACACACACACACACACACACACACTAGAGGCCTGGTGCATGAAGTTCATGCACTTGGGGTAGGGGTCTCTCAGCCAATTCTACAACCTATTACAGTCTGGGAGCCCTTGAGGGATGTCTCACTGGTGGCTTAGGTCCACTTCTCATGGGAAATGGGCCTAAGTCATCAGTTGAACATCCTTAGCACTGCCATGGAGGCAGGAGAAGCTCCCATCACCACCACTGCGCTCACCAGCCATGAGCCTGGCTTTTGGCTGAGCAGCACTCCATCTGTGGGAGCACAATGACCACCAGGGGGCAGCTCCTCAATGGAGACCAGGACCCTTACTATGACCCTAACTTCCCTAGTCACCATGATTAATGTTCCCCCCTCATATTATTCATATTATTCATCCTTTAGATAGAAAGGTCTTTGAACATGAGCTCACCTCTGACTCAGGTACGGTACCATTCCTTAATTAATAAAACTTTACTTTACTTGGCTGCAAACTGTTCCCATTTGATTGGGCATGGTGCAATTCTAAAACACATGTGCTACTGATTTCATATAGTAGAAATTATTTATAAATCAAATGATTTCATCTATGTTTTCTTCCAGAATTTGAGAGTTGATAAACAAAAAGAGTGTGAGAGTTTTAACTACATTTTAGGTTTCTGTTTGCTTGTTTGTTTTTTGTATTTGCATAAGGAACCAGTTTCATTATTTTTCATTTGCATATTAATTTTCTCAAAACCATTTGTCGCAAAGACAGACATTTTGACATTTCCCCATTTAATTGTCCTGGCACTCTATTGTTTTGAATCACTGAAGTCTTGAGTATGATCTGAAGTTTTCTTATTAAATAATATATAATTTACAATTATTTAATCTCAAATTATAAACATTTATGATATAAAATAGCACGTAATCTATGGTTATGGGAACAGATTTACTTTGGGTGATGGGCACACAGTGCAATACACAGATCTTGTAACATAGAAACCCACACCTGAAGCCTATATGATATTAACCAATGACACTCCAATAAATTTAATAAAAAAGGAAAAAATAGCACCTTAAGGTTTGGGAATATGTAATTTACTTTGCAGTTTGGATTTGATCATTTAATCAATTTCATTTTCCTTTTATTTTTCTGAAATTATTGGTCTTAACTTTCTATCCTATAGACTGCACAAAACTAGATTTATGTATATTGTGAAACAAGAGTAAAGGTATCAGATTCAAGTTGATAATCATTCTAAGACTTAGTAGTAAAAATGAAAAAAAGTGCAAAACATTGAACTGTCAATTTTAGAAAGGTTATACTTGTTTGTGTCAAGTGTCTGAGACTCTTTTACCTTTCAGTTTAACTAACTGAGTTGAACCAGCATATGTTAGAGATCCCTCTTCTATGATCTTCCTTTGATAGAAATAGTTACTAACAGACTGGATGGAAATATAGGTTACTGATATTTACACAGTAAATTATTTCATCTATTACTATTTCTTTAATCACGCACTACATGTCTGCCACTTCTAATAACATCTTGATATCTGGCAGATATTGTGCTTTATCTCTGTGGTCACTGCTTGTGTGAACAGTTTTGAATAATAGTCTAGTAATTTTTTACATTCTTAGATTAAATTTCACTTTAATCTCATTGCTTTTACATCTATTCGAAATTGGCTCATCATTGTTCTATTCTGACTCAGGAGTTCCATTGCTTCTGCTGTGTTTACATGGATGAGGTTCTTGCTAGGTTTATTTGTAGAAAATGTGTTTTTTTATTTTTTTATTTAAACACACACACATGTTCCATTTTTACACATTGAATATTATTTGTGTTTTTATTTCTGATTTGTTTTTTTCATTGAATTGATTGTCTCATATCTATTAGTCTCAGAGTCTCCAGCTGACTATTAATCTTTTTTCTCCCTAAAGTCCATTTCTCTATTCCAAGTTAAATTTTAAAGAGGTGGTGACTTTTATTAATCTGTTTATTTAAAAATATGCTTATTATTCCCTCTTCTTAATTGAGAAATAAATAAAAAAGAATATGTATATTTATATTTCTTTTTTTTCAAGAGTAGCTTTAACCTCTGTGGCTCTCTAAAGTTTGAATTGAAATATTCCTATCTTTTCTATAAAAATGTTCCATGTTAATTTTCTAATCAAATGAAATACATTACTTTTTTTTCTTGAACTAATGACTGTACCTTCATGAAGAAATTTTAATACATGCATCTGTCTTATTGAATAATTTAAATATTAAATCAATTTTGTTTTTAGTAAGCATTCTGATAGACAGACATTCATTCCTCCTAGATAAATCCTCCTATAATATTGTATGCCAATTTATGTTTCACTACATTTCTTTCAGTCCAATCCACATCTTAAAATTAATGGTTTAAGAATATAGAATGACCAATAAGTCTTATTTTGTTAAATTATTAAACCTCAGATGTCATGACGTTCAAGTAAAAGTTGAAGGACTTGCCAGTATTTTACTCTACTTATTTATTTATACTCAACTAGAGGACCCATCCACAAAATTCGTACATGGGAGTGGAGAGTGTCCCTCAGCCTGCCTGTACCCTCTCCAATCTGGGACCCCAAGGGATCAGGCCTAAACTGGAAGTCAGACATCCCTCTCACAATCTGGGACTGCTGGCTACTAACCTCTTTCCTGCATGCCTGCCTGATTACTCCTAACCATTTCTGCCTGCCAGCCTGATAGCCCCCTAACAACTCTCCTGCTGGCCTGATTGATGCCTATCTGCTCCACTGACAGCCTAATCACTCCCAACTGCCCTCCCCTGCAGGCTCAATTGTTCCCAACTGCCTTACTTTGCTGGCCTGGTCACCCCTAATTGCCCTCACCTGCTGACCCGGTTATCCCTAACTGCCTTCCTCTGCAGGCCTGGTGGCCCCAACTACTTTCCCCTGGCAGCTTGATCACCCCCAACTGCCTTCCTCTGCAGGCCCAATCACCTCCAACTGCTCTCCCCTGCAGGCCATTTTGTGGCAGCCATCTTGTGGTGGCTATCTTGTGACTATGTGAGGATGGCTATCTTGTGGCAGCCATCTTGTAGGAGCCATCTTATGATGGTGCAAGGAATACCTAGGCTTTTATTAGTATAGAGAAGTCACATGAGGGCATGAGGAACACCTAGGCTTTTATTAGTATAGAGAAGTTTCTAGGCTCATAAAGCTGGTTTATGTTTATTATATTATTATATATTAATTGTTTTGAACTATTCATTACAAGTTAAAAATTCAATGTTTAAAAATTTGTCTGTGCCACATATTAGTTATTTTGAAATATTTCTTGAATAGTTTCAATTTTGAGAAAATTTAGAATTGGTTGATTATATTAATAAGCTTTAATCTTTTTTTTCTAGCTCTGGGTGTCATCTATAAACTTTCAGTTTGCAAATAAAAATTATTTAAAATGAATTTTACCATATTTGTATATATCAATTTGCTTTCAGAAATCTGATGTACTCAACTATACAATAAACTAATAAAAAAGTCATTAATTCTGTAAGAAGCAGATATTTTAAGGTATGATATCTACTTTTAAGTTAATGACATTCCATATGTAATATTTTAATGGTAATTAGCAATAGAAGATATTATAATTTTATGTAAGTAGTGAGCATATACCCTTCAAAAGAACATAAGAATTCGACACAGAAGGCTTCCTTCTTACTGCTGCATATTGCATTTCCACACACAATAGGGAGGCCTAGAACAACAGATAAGGTGACTGTGATTCTTATACTCTGACTAGAGGCCCAGTGAATGAAATTCATACATGAGAGGTGGGTCCTTCAACCCAACCTGTACCCTCTCCAATCTGGGAGCCCTCAGGGGAGCCTTCTCCAATATGGGAACCATGACAGCTTAGGCCCACTCTCCATGGTTCTCTACTCTCTGCGGTGTCTGGCTGCTCCGAGCCCACTGCCCAGAGGTTCTCCACAGCCTGGAGGCCCTTCGTAGCTAGGGTGGGATGCTTGCCTCATCACTGTGGTGATGAGGAAAGCATTCTGCCAGGCCGCTCATGCTGCCCGCTCTCAGTGGCTGTCCCCCCAGGACTGGAGATTTCAGTGGGGCTAAGAAGACTGGGCACCACCATCTTGAGGCTATGGGCACCACCATATTTATGACAGAGTGATGGTTAATTTGCATATTACTCTTTTATTAAGACAGTCAATGCAAAAGCTTGGAGCTCCAAATTTAATGAGAAATAAGTTATCTAATAAAAGAGTAATAAGCAAATCGGCCATGCCTTCACTATATCCACAAGCCACACCCACCAGCCAATCAGGAGTGAGTATGCAAATTAACCCAATTAAGATGGCTGTGGCCACAGAGCTGCAGCAAGCAGAAGGCTTGAGTTTCCCTGACAATGGAGGAAGCCAAGCTTCCTTGCCACCCTGGCCAGCCCAGGCCTACACTCAAGGCTACAAAGTTTCAATTATAGAAGATAGATAAAGCCCAACAAAAATGGGAGCAACCATGGAGTTGGAGAGAGCAGGAAGCTTGAGTTGCCCCTGGGATGGAGGAAGCCAAGCTCTTGCAGCACTGGACTGCCTTGGACTCCACTACAAAGCTTCAATTATAGAAGATAAATAATTCCCAACAAAAATGGCTACAGTCATGGAGTGAGCAGGACGCTTGGCTCCACTCAAGGCTACAAAGTTTCAGTTATAGAAAATATATTTAAAAAAAAAAAAGAAAGAAAGAAAGAAAGAAAAAAAAAAAGGAAGAAGATATATAAACCACAGATACCAGGGCCTCCGCTTGGGTCACGGAGGTGTGTGGTTGGCCCACAAATCACTACAGGTCCCTCACCTAGGCCACCCCATATCCCAAAGAAACCTCCACCTTGATCCGGGACACCCTTTAGGGCAAACCAGCTGCCCCCCACTCCCCATGCACCAGGATCTATTCTATCTAATAAAAAAGTAATATTCAAATTGAGTATCACTCCAACACATAAGATGGCTTCCCCCATGTGGTCAAAGAACCTCCCTCCAAGTGAACAAAAGATGGTTGCGACAAGATGACCAGCAGAGGGAGGGCAGTTAGAGGGATCAGGTCTGCAAGGGAGGGCAGTTGTGGGTGATCAGGCCAGCAGGGGAGGGCAGTTGGAAGGGACCAGGGCTGTAAGGGAGGGCAGTTGGGGACAATCAAGCCTGCAGGGGAGGGCAGTTAGGGGTGACCAGGCTGGCAGAGGAGGGAAGTTGTGGGCAACCAGGCCTGGAGGGAAGGGCAGTTGGGAGGGACCTAGACCTGCAGAGAGAGCAGTTGGGGGGAACCAGATCTGCAAGGGAGGGCAGTGGGAAAGATCAAGCCTACAGGGGAGGGAAGTCAGAGATGATGAGGATGACAGAGGAGGAAAGTTGGGGCAAGTGGGCCTACAGGTAAGAGAGTTCGGGGGGACCCACGCCTGCAAGGGAAAGAAGTTGTGGGGGACCAGGCCTTCAGGGGAGGACAGTTGGGAGGGACCAGGCCTGCAATGCAGGGCAGTTGGGATGATCAAGCCTGCAAGGGTGGACAGTTAGGGGTGACCAGGCCAGCAGAGAAGGGAAGTTGGGAGCAACGGGTCCTGCAGGGAAGGGCAATTAGGGGGGATCAGGTCTGCAGGGGAGGGCAGTTAGGGGTGACAAGGCCTGCAGGGGAGAGCAGTTATGAGAAATCAGGCTGGCAGGGGAGCAGTTTGGCATCAATCAGACTGGCAGGGGGATGGTTAGAGGGTGTTCAGGCTGACCTGCAGAATTGGATAGGGGCAATCAGGAAGGCAAGCAGTCAAGCAGTTGAGAGCCAGCAGTCCTGGATTATGAGAGGGATGTCCGATTGCCCATTTAAGCCCAATCCTACCAGGATTGGGAGTAAATGGGCGATCTGACATCTCTCAAGTGGTCACAGGTTGGAGAGGGTGCAGGCTGGACTGAGGAACATTCTCCCCCTGTGCACGAATTCTGGGTACCAGGCCTCTAGTTGACAATAAAAGAGACTTTGCTTGGGAAACTCCTCTTAACACTTAGAAAAAGAAATAGAAAACTGAACTGATTTCATCAGTAACAATTGTATGGTTATTTCTCAGAATAAAGAGCATATTGTATTATTCATAAAATCAATAGGCTCCTCATTTATTACAAGGTGTTATCAGAAGAGAAACTTTCAGACATATGTTAAGCTTATGCTTGAGCATGACGAAGGAGGCAGCACAAAGGAAATAAAGATCCTCTGAACTGACCTTGGGGCTGGCACTGCTTGGCTGTTTTAATAAGTTGGAGACAAAGAGGGTGTTTATGAAAGAGAGGGCTTTTTTAGAAAAAGGAGGGCTCTATTACCTGGTAACTGTGTTGGTACCTGCTCATTGCCACTTCCTTAGAAAGTACATATAGCAGTCAAACATTGGTTAACTGCACGTTTGTCAGTAGTTTCAACATCTGCTGTTAGAAAAGAGATACAATCAGCTACTTCCATGCTTTTGGGTAGGGCATGGGGCGGTGTCACCTTCTTGAGGTCAGGTTCCCTAGTATTCCTTCCGACCACCTCATCTTAACTTAGCTTCCTGGCAACCAGGCATATTTTGTTCCCTGCTCAAGTCCATATGCTGTCTCAAAAAAAGTACTAAAAACATTATTTAAATTCCTAGATAATTTTAATAAACTTTAATATAAACCTAAGTGTTTATAGTACTTCTATGTATGTATATACATATCTGTCCATACGGATTACTTTAATTCACTTTTAATATGTTTGCTCATACAAAGTATTATAGTATACACTCCAGGTCACTTGAAGATAGTCCAGATTTGTTCAGGGAAGCCTGGGACAAATGGTCAGGCAATACACATGCCAGGCCCTTAAGATTTTAAATCTAAAAGTGCTGTTTGAGTCCATTTTTTTCTTTAAATTTTATGATTGCCATTCTGCTACACTCCAAAGGGTTACATTCATAACCAGAGACAATAAATAAGCATGCAAAACTATGGTTTTTACATTTTGTTATGCATTTCAAACAAAGTAGTACTATGATTGCTGCAGAAAAATAAATCTGCTTGCTGACTGATACTGAATTACAAGGCTGATATGGTCATTTCCTAGCATTCATAAATATTTATTAGGTTTTCTCTGAATTCTCATTTCAAACACAACTGAATTTAATCCCAATAAATTGTCCTTATTTTATAGTGTTGCTCTGTGGCACCTCCTTTGTTTTCATAAAACTTTCTGAACCATGTGTACTTATTATTCCCATTTTAGGGGTGAAACACCTAAGGCTTAGTGGTTAAAGACTTTTCAGAGTCATATATCCTATCCTATATAATAAAAGGCCAGAGGCTATAACAGCATCATGACCAGAACAACTGTTAGACCAGAACCACCAGGGCCCCTCACTGGGCTGGCCTCACCCCCAAGCAAGCAGTTAGGAGTGATCAGCCAGGTAGGCAGAATTGTTAGGGGTGATCAGTCAGGCAGACCACTGGTTAGGGGTGGTCAGGTAGGCAGGAAAGTGGCTAGGGGCAATCAGGTAAGCAGGCCAGTAGTTAGGGGCAATCAGGTAGGCAGACAGCCCTTCGCTGGGCTGACTCCTTCCCCAAGTGGTTAGGGTAATCAGGCAGACAGGCAGAGTGGTTAGGGGTGATCAGGTAGGCAGAACAGAGGTTAGAGGTAATCGGGTAATCAGATGGCCCTGTTCAGGGCTGGCCCTGCCCCCCAGCAAGCAGTTAGGGGTGATCAGGTAGGCAGGCAGTGGCAATTAGGAGCAATCACACAGGCAAGCAGAGAGGTTAGGGGCAATATGGTAAGCAGGCAGAGTGGTTAGGGGTGATCAGGCAGGCAGGGTAGCAGTTAGGGGCATCTGGCAGGCAGGCAGAGGGGTTAGGGGCAATCAGATATGCAGGCAGGTGAGCAGTTAGGAGCCAGTGATCCCGGATTGGGATGTCTAACTGCCGGTTTGAGCCTAAACCAACAATTGTACATCCCCCTAGGGGGTCCCAGATTAGACAGGGTAGAGGTCAGGCTGAAGAACTCCCCACCCTATGCACAAATTTCATGCACTAGGCCTCCAGAATGTAACATAAAAGAGCTAAGATCTAAACAATTCCTTTCTTACAACTGCTAGTAATAACCGTTCCCTAACATAATTTGCTTTACTAGAACAGAAAAAAAATATTTCTAAATTTTAAAGCATTATGGCAAAATTATATTTCATTCTTGTCAAAATAAGCACTCTTAAATATATAACATAATATTTACTCACACAAGTAACCAAAATGTGAACTTTAGCCATGAATGCATGATCATTTTGATTTCCTTCTTTATATTGAGGGAAAGTAGAACAAAGTGAATGCAATGAAAGGTGACTTAAGGGAAGTTTATTCAATATATGCAGAGAATTATGAATTCTCCAAACATGAAAAGAAATCATACCAGGAGTTCAGTTCAGGCCACTATACGGAATAAGACTCGGTGGCTTATAAACCACAGAAATGCATTTCTCATAGTTCTGGTTGTCTGAAAGTCCGAGGCCAGGGTGGCAGCATGATCGGATTTCGGTGAGAGCCCTCTTCCGTGTTGCAAGCTGCACACTGCAGACTACTCAAGGTAGCCTCACATACCAAAGAGGAGAACTCCTCTGTTGCAACTCCTTTAAGTGGGCTAATCCCATTCATGAGGGCTTCTCCTTTCTGACTTCATCTAATCTTAATTACCTCTGAAAGTTCCACCTTGATAACACAAATATCATCTCATCTCGGGTAAGATTTCAACATAACAATCTGAGGGAGTCACATACATTTAGTCTATAATATAAAGACTTTATTAACCTGAAAAAAAATTAAAAATATTAAACATTTCAATCATTAATACACAGTATGCCCTAAACTCGTTTTTAGGTGCATGTCTAACTTAAATATTTTATTTGGATAAGCAGCATGTTCTCCATTTGTACCATTTAAAAGTATGAACATAAGCAGATGAAAAAATTCAACTATTGTATATAAGAGTTCATAGATATTTTATCTTGCTCACAGAATGTACTTGGCTTTTTAAAATATATATATATATATATTCCTGATTGATATCAGAGAGGAAGGAATAGAGAGAAATAGAATTACCATTGATGAGAGAGTCATAGATAGGCTGCTTCCTATAAGCCCCACACTGGGGATTGAGCCTGCAACCTGAGCATGTGTCCTGACCTCCTGGTTCATAGGTTGACACTCCACCACTGAGCTATGCTAGCCAGGCTGTACTTGGTTTTTGAAGTCCTTGAGAATTCATGATAACAGTAAATGACATAGAGTGAATAATTCATGAGACGGATATTAATGATTTACTATTTGATTTTTGGTCAGGGCCATAATGGAGGAATGTGTCAATGTAAGAGGTAACTATTAGCAATGTGCAGCCTCAACTGGTTAATATATCATCCTCACTGGCTACCAGTGGACTGCCAGATCATGAGGTGCACAAACTTAGTGTTAACCAAACGTTGTGACACCTAGTAGGTACACTGCTTCATACTAGTGTAAGAGCTTTTAAATATATTGCTTTTTGTTACTATCACACACACACACACACACACACACACACAAACACACATTTGTATAGACATTTGTGTATGTATAATTATTTCGTGAATATCTTAGGAAGGAAATAAATCTACCTTGAAACTGGCATTTTACCCAGAAGCCTCCAAGAATTTTTAATTTAATACAATTATATTCTGTCTATCTTTCCTTATCTTTTTTCCTATGTAATATCAATGGTTATTGCATAACAAAACTGGCATAAGACTAATGTTTATGTTCAGATTATGATTTTTCAGAAGAGTTTAATGATGCTATAATCATAGATATAAGAAATGCTGAATTTCATTCTTAAGAATTCTTCATAGATAAATCAATGTAAATTCCTAGTAAGATAAGTGGCTATGAATTTATACATCTCTAACATAGCTGAAAATGGTCTTGAATTTGTTGACATTTCAATATATCAGATTCCAGAAGCTCAAAATCAAAACAGTGCATTAGTTATATTCATACTTCACCTGCTTTTGGGGAATGACATCTGTGCAAATTTTTTCCTTCCAAAATACATTTATTTCTACATAGGCTGAATTTAGAGCCGGGAAATCTAATGCAGAATATCACTCTTATCCTGTCACATATAAAATAACAACATTACAAAAGATACATCTATTTTCTAGTAGACACACTTTATAAATAAGCATAGACCAACGTTTGATATTAAAAGTATATCAACTTCACAATCAAATTCCTCAAAAATAAATTAATTTCTTTTTGGGAGCAGGGAGGGGGAGTGGTGCCCAAGTGTCTGAGTTTTCACACATGCAGAGATTCAGATCTCCATCACCATAGGATGATATTCTATCAGCCAAGATAGTCCCTCATGCTGCCTCTTTACTAGTATAGTCAAACCCTTGTGAAAACCCTACAATGCTGATTTTTTTTCTGGAAATTTGTAAAATGGAATTATACTATATTTAACTTCCTAAGATTGGCTTCTTTAATTTAGCAGAATATAATATATAATTTTTCCATGACATTGGCTATGCCAATATTTTGTTCCTTTTTATTACTGAACTAGAGGCCTAGGACATAAAATTTGTGCATGGGAGGGAGTTTTCCCTTCAGTCCAACCTGCATGCTCTCCAATTTGGGACCCCTTGAGGGATATCCAATTCACAGTCTGGGACTGCTGGCTCCTAATTGTTCACATACCTGCCTGACTGATTGCCCCTAAATGCTCCCCCCTGCCAGCCTGATCACCCCTAACTGCCTCTGCCTGCCGGCCTGATTGCCCCCAACATCCCCCCTTCTGTCCTGGTTGCCCATAATTGCCTCCCTCTGCCAGTCTGGTCACCCCTAACTGTCCCTCCCCCCCGATGGCCTAGTATCCCCCAACTGCCTCACCCCCTGCTGGCCTGGTCATCCCTCACTAACCCCTGCCAGTGTGGTCACCCCCCAACTGCCCTTCCCTGCTGGCCTGGTCTTCCCTCAGTAACCCCTACTGGCCTGATCACCCCACGCAACCTGATGTTCAGTTGTCACTGTGAGGGCATCCTGACCAATATGCATATTAGCCTTTTATTAGTATAGATAGTATTTTATCAAATGAATGAATAATGGATGCTTTGTCCATTCATCTGATTTCAGAGAGGAAGGAAAAGGGAGAGAGCAACAGAAATATCAATGATGAGAGAGATGATCTGCTGCTTCCTGCATGCCCCCCACTGGGGACCGAGCCCACAACCTGGGCATGTGCCCCTACCAGGAATAGAACCATAGGTCTACACTCAACCACTGAGCCACACTGGTTGGGTTATCTATTTACCTCTTAAGCACATTTAGCTTATCTGTTTTTCAGTGATTAAATAATGGTTAAAAAAACACATATTGGTATTTTCATTACATAATTTTTGTTTATCTGGGCAGGATTCCTGAAACATATGTAAGTATGTGTTTGATTTTATAAGAAACTACCAAACTGACTGTACTATTTTCATTCTGACCAAATATGTATGCGATAGAGTTGAGTTTCTCTAAGTCCTTGCCAGTCTTTGTTAACATTATGTATTGTAAGACTTTGTTTTTTGTTATTGTTTGTTTTGTTTTAGCCATTCTGCTAGGTAAGTAGTAGTACCCCATTGTGGCTTTAAGTTTCACTTCCCAAATCACTTGGACTTTTATATATGTTTTCATGTACTTACTTCTCATACACTTAGTTTCATTAATGAAGTGATTGTTTTGCTCCTATTTTTATTGTTTTATGTTTCTGCATTGTTGAATTTTGAGAGTTTTTATATGTTCTGAACAAAAGGATTTTGCTACATGTGAGATATGTACATATTGTCTTCCAGATTAGTGCTTCTCTTTTTATTTAGGTCTTTCATCATTTGGTGCATTATATTAAGATAGATAAAAACATTTAGAGTTTGTGAAGTCATAATCTATTTTGCTTTACATGTTGTTTTATTCATACAAATCCAAGTTACTGAATTACTGTTCTTGGAGAATTACTCAGTAGGTTTGAATTTCACACTTAATTTAGAAGCTGTGTGACTAAAGGTTAAGAGACTTAATATCATTGAACCTTAGTTCATTTACATACAAAAATGGAATGATAATAGCTACTAAAATATAAGGCTATTGCAATGATGGATGTGAAGGTACGGAGTACAACGTGTAGCTAATGAAGGAAAGCAGAGTTTGCCATCCCAAAGAAGGGAAGAAAAAAAAAATTTCGAAATTATACGGAGACAATTTGGAAATCACACACAAAAGAACTAAGACACTTTACACTATAAATAAAAAATATTAAAATTTATATACTAAATACAAAAGCTAAAACTATAAAGTATATAAAAAAGTAATGAAAATAATTCTTCATGGGTTAGGAAAATAATTATCAGATTAAATCACCAAAGGTATGATCTTTAAAAATAAAAATAATGATAATTTGGACTTTATCAAAATTAAAAATTCTTTGCTCATCAAAAAACACCATTATGAAAATGAAATAATAAGGCAGAGATTGGGGAGGGAATATTTACTAAATATACTTCTTATCAAGGAAATATATCCATAGTGTATAAAGAACTGTTCTAATTCAATAATTATATGCTAAATAAACCAGTTACAATGGCTAAAATATTAAATAGACACTTCACATTAAAATAGTTTTAATTAAACATAATTTTATATGTAATTATAATTTATTTTACTTTTTTGAACATTTATTATGTTTTCTTTAAGACCTGCATTCATTCTATTGATATGAAAAATCACATTTCTTTAGTTTTTCTTTTAATAAAACATCATGCTATTTAATTTTGCATATATATCTGGCTCCAGTACCTGGCTAGGTGGCTTTTCTATGTAGATCTAGTGACTCCAAAAATGTTAATTTTGCAGTGACTGCATTTCATTTTCTTATCATGAGAAAAGCCACAAAGGAAGACGTGGTAATTAGTGTTTGCTGACATTAGACAAGAATGTTAAAAATTCATTAGGCCAAAACCAGTTTGGCTCAGTGGATAGAGCGTCAGCCTGAGGACTGAAAGGGCCCAGGTTCAATTCCGGTCAAGGGCACATACCTTAGTTGCGAGCACATCCCCAGTAGGGAGTGTTCAGAGGCAGCTGATAGATATTTCTCTCTATCTCTCTTCCTTCCTCTCTGTAAAAAAATCAATAAAATATATCAAAACAAATTTGTTAGGATGGAGTGGACGGTGTGGATAAGAGACTGTTCCATGACGTGACTGCTGTCTGGCCCATGAGCTGGCCTAGGCAGGACCAAAGAACTCTTATTCCCTTATTGCAACCCCCACTTGCAGACTGATCATAACTGATATTCACTGTGACATTGAACCTTAGTTAATATCTGTGAACCTAAGTTAACTTCTGTATGTCGCCCATGCCTTCTGCTACATAATGGTTCTTGGAAGAGACCATTGCCCTGACCTGGTCAAGCATGTGAAGGAATTTCCTGTCCCTGGTAGCTTTCCCATACTGGTACTCATGACCATTTCCCCCTCCCTTTTCACTCTACGGAATTCTTTGGTTCCTGCCAAGCAATACAGAGAACATCCATTTTGTCTTAGAACCACCCAAGATGTGCCATGTATGTATGTTCCCTTAATACACTCTGTTAGTGGCCAGACTCCGGTGGCCTGCATGTTTCTTCAGTATCTCCCCGGCCTTGTGCTTAAGACGGCAGCTTTCCAGGCACGGGATGTTCCCTGACTTTGCCTGTGCTAACAGACAGTTGTAGCAAACTCACATGCTGTCACCTAGCTAATGGGTGACCATTATTGAGCTCTGCAAGAGTGGCAAAAGGGAAAACATGTAGTCTTGTCATTTTTCTCAAGAGGGTACATATCTGAAATACTGAGCTATTGTATACTTGAGCACGAATTCAGTTAAATACACACAGACTCACACAGTGCTTTTATTTTGACCTCTCTCTCCAAAGCCCATATAGCTGCAATGTAGTCATCAGCCACAGTAAAATAATGTGAGATTTTTTATAGATACTTACTTAAATTACTTTATTACTTTGAAGTTTCAAAAGAATCTGAATTTTGTTGTCTCTTGTGAGAGAAAACCCCGAGCAATAACTAAATGAAAATTTCACTCAGAGCAATATTTGAAGCCTGTAAAGCAAATTATGAATGAATATGACCAAACTATTTTTGCAACTCTGAAGAGAAAATTTTTGGCTGGGAGCAATGCAATGAAAACTATAATCAAAAAGCAAATTAATCAATTGCTTGGAGCTTCCTTTTGGGAAAGTTTGAAAATTGCCTTGATGAGTAAATTTTACAAACTAGCTAAAAAAACTTGGTAAAGCCCTGCAAGTAAACATTTGTCATGTGTCAAAGAGGGCAGTCAGGTTCCAAAAAGAACAAAAAACAAAACAAAACAAAAAAACACATCAACTTTGGACACTACTTCTTGTTTTAATGCTTCCCCAAGGGTATGTTTTTGTTTTATTTCATTGATTCTAAAGACAGAGAAAGGGAGAGAGAGAAAAAGAAAGAGAAAAATCAATGGGAGAGAAAAACATCGATATGAGAAACATCAATAGGTTGCCTCATGTATGCTCCCCCACCAAGGACTGAACCCAGGACTTAGGTATGTGCCCTGACTTGGAATTGAACCCATGACCCTGCAGTGCACAGGATGCTGCTATAACCTTTTAGTAACACTAGTCAGGCCAAGGACACTATTTTCAAATATACAAATGAGTACGTTTAAAAGTGCTTCAAATATGCTTAAAATAAATAAGAAGACTAAGATTAAGCTAATCTTTACAATTAGATAAAACAATTATTTTATCCACTAAGCCTACTTGTCCATTTCTATTTATTTTATTTATATTGATGACTTATAAAGTTTATCATTAACAAAGTGCTTGATTAGTAAAAATTCTGTGAAGAACAGAAAAATATGTCACTGTTTTGGAGAACATGAATTAGCTGGTAAAAAATAAATGCTCGCATAGAAAATTGTTAATCAGCGATGTGCAAAAAAAGTACTAATAATATTCCAACCCTGTCTTCTTTTCTCAATTATAATTTTAAAGGGAAAAAAGTTTTAAAAAACTCATTCCTTATATACTTGACTTCCCAGCATTTAAAAAATGTCTTGAAAATGCTTCTAGGTATCTCAAATTAATTAAAATTAAAAGCCCTTAAATATTTAAGATAAAGTAACAATCTTTAACTTTTTAAAGGGTGGTAATATATGACATGCTGATTGTGGAATGATCTGAGAACAACTTTTAATACTGTATTTCATTTTCTATTTAACACATTTATGTAAGTTATGATTTGTTTCAATGTTAAAGGTGGCAGAAGGAAGGCTTAGAGAAGTAATTAACTGGCTATTCCCTAGTATTATCACAATTTCATCTCACCAGCTTGGTAAAAAAGCAGATCCTTTCTCTATTACATCAGACTGACTTGTCTGGTGAAGTGGAGTTTGGAATTCCACATTTACTGACAAACTTTTGTCCTGTTTTTGTGATTGATTTTTCATTATTTAGAAGAGGGCTGTGATAGAAATCCATATAGAAGTCTCTCTGTGTTTGCAGAGATACAGATAGCACTACAAAATTGTGAAATATCCTCATTAACGTGTAAGAGTAGTAGGAGGAAAGCATGTCCAGAGATGTTTATCTATTTATAGACAGAAAATGTCTTCCATTCTTCCTGCATGCAATTCCTGAGTGACTTCAATACTTTCCAGCAATATTTTAGCTGAGGCCGTCTGCTAGGAAATTAAATTAGAAAGGTCCCCTGAGGCTCAATTGTCTGACCCGCACAAACAGGTAAAGAACAATCTAGTTAGGCTTGTACTACCTGCCTCCACACATATAGAGACAGCACCATAAAACTCTTACTTTAAATGTTATGAGAAAGTCCTGCTGTATTTGAGTGTTTGAAATTTTTTAAACCAATGTCTCATCTGATATACTGTAGTACAAAAAAAATCTGAATTTTTTAATCCAGTACTAGAGGCCTGGTGAGCAAATTCATGTATGGGCTGTATATGGCCAGCCTGTCCTGAAGGGGTCGTTCAGGTCAGGTTGGAGGTGAGAGAAAAAGGGGGAGGTTGGCCAGCAAGCCCTGTCCCCAATCTGGGTGTAGGAGCCGATTGGAGGTGGGGGCAGCCCATGGGAGGGGCCATGGGGGATTGGCCAGCTGGCCTCACCCCCAATCAGTGGGGGCTGAACAGAGGCCAGGCCAGTTGAGGGGGGCTGCGGCTGCAGGAGGTTGGCCAGTCAGTCCCATCCCCGATCTGGCCAGTTGGCCAGCATCATTGTGCATCATAATGACTGGTGGTTTCAGTTGTTCTGGTCACTCCAGCATTCTGGTTACTTGGATTTTATATATATATATGTTCATGTTTTTATGAATACTGGGGTAGGCAAAAGTAAGTTTACAGTTATTCAATTAGAGAAAGACATGCCAGTTATGATTATTAAAATAGCTTTGTTAACTCAAAAGAATGTAACTCACAACTGTAAATCTACTTTTGTACATATATATGGGTATATATATATATATATGGGTATATATAATATATGACTTTTGTATATATATATGGGTATATATAATATATGACACATGTATATATGTAGAAGATATATGTCATATATCATACATGAATGAATATTTACTGTCTAGTCTAGAAAGCAACAAGAGCCTTTCTTTGGTAAGTTTCAAGCAATAAATTCAGAATCAGTGTTCAGGCTATAGAGGACTAATGAAGATATTTTACAGTTATTAAGACAACTTCAATTATTCTCAAAACAGCCTATATTTGCAAAACAGCTGGTAAGAAATAGATATCGTCAAACATAATCACCTGTTTTCTTAAACAGTCAATTCATGATAAATAATTTTCTATTAAAGGCTATCTAAATAGGCAATGCCTATAGTTTTTAAATATTTCAATATCTAATGAGGGTTGAAGTAAGCTGTGTGAACCAGAAACAGTATTTTGTGGTGTGTTTGTGTGTGTGTGTGTGTGTGTGTGTGTGTGTTTTCTATCATGCATCTGGAGTTAGGTTTACTTTTTTAGAATATTATTTTTAAGTGATTGTACTGAAAAAGAAATACTAATTTCCAAAACATTTCTATTTATTGATCTCATAAAAGAGTATTTGTTACTTCATTTTTAAATATATATTCAGGCAGCACTGGAATGATGGAAAGTCACAAGTCTTCCTATCGCCTGTAATAGAAATATGTATGCAGAGTCTGTCATTCAAATGTTCCTTTTCCTCTATCATATTTCACAGAACTTTATATCCAAAGGGGAAAAGAGAAATGTGCAAATATTACTTATTCAATGAATAAACATAAGGCCAATCCTCACAGCACTTTGCAGATTGTGCTAAGGCGTCACCAGGCAAGGATATGAAGATTCCAAATGCTTTTGTTGGTCTATTTGTTTTGCATCTGAGAGATTGTGTGTGTTCTAGTTGCCCACACCTGCCTCTCCGTTTTCTCTCATAAAAATCCACCTAATTTTTAAATAAGAGAAAAGCAAACTTCAATATTTAAAGTAAATATATTACATGAGGGGTGAGGGGTGGGAACCACCTCTGGTTTTGTGACAAAATCCAAAACTTTTTCATTTAAGAGTATCAGGTGAGGGCGTGTGCTGAGGGGTGGGGGCGGACAGGGGACATCAATGGGAGGAAAAGGAGACATATGTAATACTGTATCTAATGCTTTAAACAAAACAAAAAAAATCAAGAGTCAATAATGCAAAAAAAAGAAAATAATAATCACAATAGCCGAAACTGGTTTCGCTCAGTGGATAGAGCATCACCCTGTGGACTGAAAGGTCCCAGGTTCAATTCCGGTCAAGGACATGTACCTTGGTTGTGGGCACATCCCCAGTGGGGAGGCTGCTGATTGATATCTCTCTCTCATTGATGTTTCTAACTCTCTATCCCTCTTCCTTCCTCTCTGTGAAAAATCAATAAAATATTAAAAAAAAATAATCACAATAGACTATGATACATGCTATATAGATTTCACATATACAACAACCTGGAGAAGGCCTAATTAGAGGAACCCAAAACAGAACAGTTGCCAGGGGCTGGGGGAGGGCATGGGGTTTGTGGAGATAATGCAGTTGTGTTGGTGTTGGTTATGGTGCTAACTGCATTTATTAAAACAGGCAGAAATGTATACTCAAAAAACAAACAAACAACAACAAAAAAAACACAATAAAAGTATAGTATAAAAAGCCATATTAACTTAGGTCTGCATTTCAGGAGTGATTTCTGCCTACTGAAAAACAGAATTCACGTTATATGAATTGTCAGGAATTTTGTTTGCTACCTGGTTAACCAACGAGGAATATTTCATGATGTTTAGGATCACAGAGTAATGGGGGTGGGGGTGGGGAGATATTTTTAATGGCAAAGGAGAGATTGTCAGATATTTTTCCTCAAATAAATATTTATGTTGGCATTGTAGCCACCTGATTTGCATCAGTAAATAAAGCAAAGATCTTTCATGAATCTTGCATTACAGAAAACAAAAAACAAAACAAAATATAAGTCATAGGGTAAATAACCACATGCTCCGTTTGCTTGTGATAATTCCCATTTATGCCTGCTGTTAATAGCAACCTCTTCCATTTTCAAATTATACTATTCAGATATTATTTTAAATGGTCACCTTATAAACATAACTATTAACTAGGAATATTATTTAAAATGTTAGGTAATAAGTGCTCTAGAAAAAGAAATAGTAAAATGGGGTGGAAGAATTAAAGTGTGGGAGACAATGGAGAAGGATTGCATAATACTAGATCTCTCAAAGTAGGTCTCATTGCAGATTGAAATTAAGCATTCTGGCATGTGTACCAATGACGATAAAGAAGTACTAGTCCAAAGAAAAAGCCACTAAAAATACCTTAAAGTGCTCATGTGCCTAAAGTCGCAAGACCAGTGTAGCTGAAACAGAGTAAAAAAGTCTAAGAGAAAAAGAGAATCTCATGTAACTACTTGTAGAAGATGGTAAAAAATGTGAATCTTACTGTAAGAAAATTGAGGAAAATCTCATTTTTGTTTCAACAGATAAGTGGCAAAAGAATTCCTCTGTTGGTAGTAAAAATATTTAGGAAGAAAGAAAAGAGAGACTTATTTTGGGAATCTTACTTTTCCTATTGAGTGGCCAAAATTTTTAATGCAAGGAACTGATTTAGTAATATTGGTTACCCTGGCTTTTTTACAATTTTAAAGAAATGTTTTTAATTTTCACCATACAACACATACTTGTCCTACCCTATTTATATTTTGCCAAGTTTTTTGGTTTTATTTCATATGGAGACATCATTAGAATGTTTTCTTAAGTGATTTTCCCTTTAATATGCCATTGTGGTAAATCAAATATGCTTGTGCCTTTAAATGCATTTTTGTATTTATTTATCTTTCAGATTTTTGTACATATTTTGTGATATATTTTGACCATAATACTCATTTCTATAATCATCTTCTTGTTTTAATATCATTATGAGGAGATTAGATTCAGATAATGAGTATTTGCATTTTTTATATTTTTTAAAAGAATTAGCCTAATATTGAAGTGATCTTGTTTGTAATATGTCATATAATTCATCAATAAAATGTAATTTATTATAATCAATCAACATTGTTAATATTGATTTATTTTATTAAAGAAGTCATCTACATTTATTTACGAGACTTTTATTCACTTCTATTTTTATATACTTTCTTTTTTAATCTAAATTCTTAAATATATTGAATATATTAGCATAATTTTGATTATAATATTTTCTTAGGTTTTTAGTGTAGTCAACTCTTGTGATTATTTTCTATTTTTCTTCCCTAACATAGCCACTTGTCATTTTTTTCTCTCCTTTGAAAGGAGAAGCATAGAACAAATTATTTAGTTCATTTTTTTTCATTTAATGTTATTCTTTAAATGTTAGAACAATTGCATGTGTTTATTAACACAGTTGTTCCTTTATCTGTGCTAATTTTTGGAGAGTTGAAAATTAAGATGCTTTCTTTCAGTGAGTCTGTTAACTGCCTTGTGTCATGACTAACTCAGTTATTTAAGTCATCTTCTTAGATTATAGATTTTTGGCCAGAAGAACACAGTTAAGTCAGATCCCAATTTCTATCTGTGCCTTTTCTGGTGGAAACTTTACTGTCCTTCCCAAAGAGAATGAAGGTTTTGAGCTAGTGTAGGTACAGTCTTGTTCTGTGCAGTAAGATTTAAGTTTGTTCAATTTTTATGGATGGTGGCATCTCCTTTCAAGGATTTAGTCTTTACTTGGAAGTCTTTAATTTGACATTTTACCACATGTAGACTCTAGGACTTTTTTGTATCCTCTCTATACACAGATAATTAAAACCCAGGATATGGCCTTCAATGATTGTCAAATGCCCCAAGGCAGCTACCAACTTCAAAGCTTTCTTTCTTCTTTGAATTCATGCTTCATCATTTTAGGCTCACACATTTCCCGCACTTTCTTGCCTGCTGTGAAATGTGCCGGGAAGGAAGTTTTCCTACAACTTATCCTATGATTTTTTATTTTCTCTACTGTGTGGTGTTTCACATTGTTCAATTGCCAAATTGCCATAAATATAAGTACTCCAGCTTATATACATTTTCTGCAAACTGAAAATTGCTGACCCAGCTTATCTGCTATACTGTCTTATCCAATTTATGTGCTTTATTTTCTTTTTTCTTTCAAAGTGTCTGTGCTGTTTGTTCTTTTCTTTCCATTTTAGTTCATTGAGGAAATTAACATTTTATTTTAAACAAAAGCTTTTGTAACAACTGCCAAATTTTTATCTAACTCTTCTATCTACACTTTTGTGTAACTCTCAGTGTAGAACAGAAGCACCATTTGCTGGATGGTTCTGTATAAAATTCTTCCTGTGGTGTTTTAGAGGTAGAATGGCAAGCAAAAATTGATAAAAAAAAATAATGATAAGTTGTTGTTTCAAAACACCAGAATTACTTTTTATTAATTAAGATATTTTCAGCTTCCCAAAGATTTAACCAAAGTATGGGTAATAATGTATGTTCTAGACATTTTCATAGGTGTGAAGAAGGCACAATTTACCTTTTTGCTCTTGTTGAGGATTTGTAATAAATTGCTTTTCCCTGGATCAATTATGTTTCAAAATATTAAAACTGAAAGATATCAGGAAAGAAAATGACAGGGTAGTAAATTTGATTAGCAAAGGCAATAAATGAAGATTTCTATATTGAATGACAGAATAATTAGGTGAAAATAAAATGGTTAGAAAGATATAAATATTATCTTATATTTTCAAAATTAAGCCAGAAATATCAATTAGTGCTGACACCCCTTTCTAACCCTAAAACACAACAGACAATAGAGTGTCAATTTTTTACATTGGTAAAAATAAATAGCATGAAGCCTTAGCTAAGGTAATAGATTTATAGCAAAACTAAAAATGAGAACCGAAGAATATTTTCAGTAACTAAAGAGAAACTTCATCCCTTTTCTTAAATCTATTTGGATATAGCTATCTATATATATATAAAAGGCTAAGTGACGATTATGACTAGATGACCGGATAACCAGGTGACTGGCCAGTAGCTATGATGCATACTGATCACCTGGGGACAGATGCTCAATACAGGAGCTGCCCCCTGGTAGTCAATGCACTCCCACAACCAACCTCCCATGGCCAGCCAACCTCCTGCAGTCTCTCACTTTGGCTGGCCAGACCTGAGCAGTCTTGATGGGGATTGGGTGAGATGACTCTAATCAACCCCAATCACCAGCCAGGCCGAGGGACCCCACTTGTGCACAAATTTGTGCACTGGACCTCTAGTTATTAAATAAATTAACAAAGTGACAGATTTGGGGCAGTGTGTTAAAAAAATACATTATTTTCTTTCCAAAAATTATGAGAAGGGGCATTATAACAAACCTCTGAAGTAAAAAAGGAAAACATGTAAATACTGGAATACAACTAGGATTGCCAATAAGCTGCACAATTCTGTATGTAAGCAGAATTTCAATTAATACTGAGAAAAAAATAATCCTTGTAATTCATGTCCCTGTTGTATACTAAACATTGGCTTCAATAGTATAACTTTATGTCCATCATCATTCACTGTAATTGACCCTCAAAAATCAATTGATAAACTCAGTGGCCTCTTTGGAATTGTTGTATTATAGCAGAATAAATAGAATCAATACTTTTGATAATTCTATTGTGTCCTAATTTGGATGGTGGCAGAATTTGGAAGGAAAAGAGACATTTTGTCACCTCTCTTGTATAAGTTATGAGCTAGCCTTTCCCCCTAACATTTATTTTAAACCAGAGGCCGGTGCACAAAATTCATGCAAGGTGGTGGTGGTGGTGGGTGGCCTGGGGGAGGTTCCTCAGCCAGGCCTGCACCCTCTCCGACCTGGGACTCTTTGAGGAATGTCTGACTGCTGGTTTAGTAAGTATACTATATTTATTCCGCATATTCAATTATCAACAGTGACTGTAGATTGTAACTATATTAAAATGTATGAGTTTAAAAGTTTAAATCATTGTCCTTTCCTATACCTCCATTAAAACACATTGCCCAGTCTACCTAATCTTCTTTTTCTAGTAAAATAAAATTTTTAAACTGAAAAAAATAGCCATCAACCTGGTATTTCCAAATATTAAAGAATCAAAATACCTAAGATATACAAATGTAATCAAAATAATTTTGATGACATGTATATACATATCTGGGTTAGCAGAATTATTAGGTTATAACTTCCAAACATATATTTTGAGTTTTTTTTAAATATATTTTTATTGATTTCAGAGAGGGAGAAGAAGAAAGAGATAGAAATATCAATGATGAGAGAGAATTACTGATCAGCTGCCTCCTGCACATTCCACAGTGGGTATCAAGCCTGCACACCAGGCATGTGCCCTGACCAGGAATCAAAGTATGGCCTCCTGGTTCATAGGTCGACACTCAATCACTGAGCCACGCTGGCTGGGCTGATTTGAGTTTTGATCATTTAAGAAAAGTTAGAGCATCCATAATGGTCTTGTTGATAAGATTTACCTGATTGTTCAGTTCTTATTTTAAATGTCAATAATACTCTATAATAAAGAGCTAATATGCAAATGATTTTCACACCCTCACACCTTCACACCATAACTGCTCAGACACTCAACACTGGGGAGAGAGGAATGGGGACCAGCCAGGCAAAAATGAACTTGCAAGAGAGGAATGGGGACCAGTCAGGCTGCTGCCTGGGAGAAGGACATGTTCCACACCCTGTGGTCCCGGGTGCCAGCAACTGCGCCTGTGCCTGCGGCCTGGGAGAGGGACAAGCCCCCTGCCCTGTGGTCCTAGTTGCCAGTGGATGCACCTGCACCTGCACCTGCACCTATGGCCTGGGGAGGCACAAGCCACCATCCTGCAGTCCCAGGCACCTGTAGCTGTGGCCCAGGTGAAGCTGCCTGGCCATGGTCCCCTGCAGCTGGGGCTGGCCCAGGTGAACCCAGCTTGTTTCCTGGGTTCCTGTGGCTGGCCAGAGGGAGGGAAGCCTGGGTCCCAGGTGTGGGGCAAGGCAGAGGTAGTGAGGGGTGATCAGGCCAGCAAGGAGCAGTTACAGGCAATCAGGCCAGTAAGGGAGCAGTGAAGGGCAATCAGGCAGGCAGGCAAGCGTTTAGGAGCCAGCAGTCCTGGATTGGAGAGGGTGCAGGCCTGGCTGAGGGACACACACCACATGCCTGAATTTCGTACACCTGGCCTCTAGTTAGAACATAAGCCTCTTTAGTATTCTAAATGTTATTTAGAAGAATATTTTATAGTTATATTGCACACTGCTAATAAATACTTATCATATGTAAATATATCTATCTACCTGCAATGTTAGAAAGTTAGTGAAAAATATCAACATCTTCATTTGGAAATGTTGAAAATGAAGGAATGGCTTCCTCAGGAAACCATAGATATAGGGACTTTGGATCTAAACAGGGATCACTTTGAGAGTTGTATTCATTTTGATGCACTAGTGATGGTCCTTAGACAAAACTAATTTCCTTTAAGACTGTAATTCAAAATCTGTCAAAAGCCTTGCAAGCTTCACAGTACATGTTCCCAAATGCATTGCTCTTCTTACATACCATCTGCACCTGTGTCGATGGTGGATTACACAAAGAAAATGTAACCATGGTAGGTAAAAGATAGCCTACAAAAACAGGATAAAGCTTAACTTAGAGCAATTTGGCATAGCTGCATACAGCTGGAAAAAGAAAGGAGCAGATGGATTGTGTTGACTTCCTGAAATCAGAAATGAGATGCTTTATAACGAACAAAAATTTTACATAGCCTCTAAGGCAAAGGCAGCACAGACTTTGTAAATGATAACCAGAAAATAATAATGTGACATTCATGAAGATAGTATAATTAGCAAGCAATTTATAGATACAATTTCAGATACACTTTCATATATTTTTAATTAAAAAAAGAAGATTCCATAAATAGGAGCAAAAGGTTGTTCTTTGCTCTGCCTGATTTTGCTCAGTGGTTAGAGCATCAGATCACAGATTTGATTCCCATTCAAGGGCAGGGACTACCTAGGTTGCAGGTTTGATCCCTAACCCCAGTTTGGGTGTATGCAGAAAGCAACCAGTCGGATGTCTCTTTCTCTTTCTCTCTCTCCCTGCCTCCCTTCCACTCTCTCTAAAGAAAATCAATAGAAATAATACCCTCAGGTGAAAATTAACAACAACAACAACAAAATAGCTATTTTTATGTCACAAAGTTTGTTTCAAATGAGTTTTATATTCATGATTATAATATTCAGACTACTGCAATTATAAATCTAAAACAAAATATTTAGTCAAGTAACTAATACAAATTCAAGAGGAGGACATGACTAGTTTTATTTGTTTAGTTTTGTGTGCTTTTGTTCATTTTTGTGTTTATAGTCTTCCTACATTGTAAGAATAGATAAAGTAATTCTTCATACCTGTCCCACTGAATTTATAACCAACATTAACATTGTCCTGTTAAAGATCCCATTCAACCTCTTTCTCTGATAATGACTTGATCAGCAATAGCAAATATAACTTAAGTCTGGCTGGTGTTGCTCAGTGGTTGAGCATTTACTTAGGAAACAGGAAGTCAAGATTCAATTCCAGTCATAGCACCAAACCACATGCCCAGTATGAGGCATGCAGGAGGCAGCTTATCTATGATTCTCTCTCATCATTAGTGTTTCTATCTCTTCCTCTCCTTCCTCTCTGAAATCAATAAAAATATATTAAAAAATAAAATAAAATACAAGTTAAGGTAAATGAATTAATTTTATGCTTCAATAAAAAATATATATACTAGAGGCCTGGTGCATGAAATTCATGCATGGGGGTTTCCATCAGCTCAGCCTGTACTCTATACAATCCAGGACCCCTTGGCGATGTCTGACTGCCGGTTTAGGCCTGATCCGGCAGTCGGACATCCCTCTCACCATCCAGGACCACTGGCTCCTAACTGTTTACCTGCCTGCCTGCGCATTGCCTCCAACTGTCCCCCCTGCCAGCCTGGTCGCTCAAATAGCCTGCTGCTCAGTCATTTGGTTGCCCCTCACTAACCCCCCCTGCTGGCCTTGTTACCCCATGAAGCCTGTTTGGTTGTATGTTTCATTGTGATAATCACTTAGGCTTTTATATATATATAAATATAAAAGCCCTGAGGCTGGAATAGCAAAACAACCAGATGACTGGTGGCTATGATGTATCCTGCAGCAGCCAACCTGCCTGATATGGGCCCCAATTGCCCCCTCCCAATTGCCCCCACCCAATTACTGCCCTCCAATTAGGGCATGGCCACCTGGCCAACCAACCCATAGCCCTCCCTTCTACCAACCCAGCCCCATCAGGGTGAGATGGCTAGAACCCACCCATGCACAAATTCATGCACTGGGTCTTTAGTTCATCCTATATAATAAAAGGCTAATATGCAAATTGACCAAATGGCAGATTGACTGATTGCTATGACACACACACTGACTACCAAGGGGCAGATGCTTGCCTCTCTCCCTCTCTCTCTCTCTCCTCCCCCCGCCCCCCGGGTCTTGCCAGCAGCTTGGGATGGCTGCTGATTAGCCCCATTTCTCTTTCTCTCTCTCTCTCTCTGAGAGGTCAGCAGTTCAGCCCGCTCGACAGTCCTCACCCACCTGAGCCTGCTGCGTGCATAGCATGGCATTTGGTCATCCCTTCGGTCCTTTTGGATATTATATATATATATATATATATATATATATATATAGAGAGAGAGAGAGAGAGAGAGAGAGAGATAAGATAATCTATTATTAGAGAGCTGTCAAATTAAATTACATATTTAACTTTATGTATTATGGAAATATGTATATCACTTTGTTCTTACGATTTATATTTAGGAGGTATAATCAGCCAAAATGCTGCACATCAAAATCTACATAGCTAAACCATCACATCCTTTATTTATTACAAACAATGGAAATTGTACACAATTATTTTAAATATTTCAAGAGAAAATATTAGAAATCAAAATTACTATACTATAACTTAGATTTAGGTGCAGTATACTAGCTGTTATGCATTTTCTAAGTCTCCTCTGATTTGTGTGTTTACTTGGGTTGGCCCAAGTTCTGATGTCTCTGAGAGAATCAGAGTGATAAGGGTCACATGCTGAGTAGTTTCCTGTATTTTTCACTTCTTCACTTATACCGTTTGGGTATTGTTGGTTTTCATCTTAGTCACTTGAAAATCTGTATAAATGAGCTTCCCTCTTTAACTGTCCTTTAAGTTCTGTGGCAAGAAAAACTTTTCTCCGTATCTAGAAGGAAATGCTAGATTTTATACGACTGCTTGTGTAATAAAAAATGTCAAAATACACATTTCTCAAATTAGTTTCATGTTCCATAACCGCCCATCTCTGTTTTAATGGTCATTTGGCTGTCTGGAATCAGTATCTTAGCCCATTTAAAACTGTTTAGTCCTTGGTAAAATTGCTTGGCTGTTCTTTCTCAAATGGTTCAAATGGAGCAATCATTGTCAAGGTGATCTTGAGTTTTTGAAACAGAAAGAAAAAAATAGAGAAAAGTTAAACTTTTGAAGAGCAATAAAAAGCTAAAATACACATTTTAGGAATACCATGCATGACTTCTCCAAGACAGGAGCATAAAACTTCACCTACGACCCTTTCAAAGGATCATTATAATATTGATAAGAATAAAAATATTCATGTTCAATTTAAAAATGAATTTGATTTTTAAATTAGAATAAATGGAGATGGTATTAAACACAAGCAGATTCAGTTCCCTTAACATTGCAGTTACCTCTGTATATTTTGTTTTAGTTGAAGGTATCATATATGTGGTCTTGGCTGATTGACTCTAATACTGTACTTTTAAGAAAACCACCGAATTTTATATCAGGGTTTTCTTCTTCTAATTATTTTCCTTCAAATTACCTCTTCTATGATATCCAGATAGTTTTTTAAGAGTTTCTTATTCTTATAATAAGTCATTGATGCTGGCTAGAACAAGATTTCTTGAGTAACAGATGTGCAAACATATGTAATACTTAGTACTTCGATACTGGCCTTATTTTTTGGTGTGAGAGTCTTGAAGAGATAGGTCAAAATAAAAGCTTTGGGTTATATTTTCATTTTGAAGATCATATGGTAATAGATATGTTTCAGGTGATATATTTCCCTTGAGTGATATTTATAAGCCCTATTAATCATTTGACAATTTTTATAGGTCAGGTCTCTACTAACTTAAGACAGTAGATTCTTTGATGATAATATGAAGGCAGCCAATACTTAGCCACTGAAAAGTCACTAATTCCACCTGTGACATTTATAAAACAAAACTTTTCTTAGAGTGTTTCAATTATGGTGATATTACCATTGTCCATGCCTACTTGAAATACCAGATACTAAATGTCAAAAGCTAATCAGTGTGTGAGAATAAAATCAAGATACATGCTCCAGATTCTATGTTTACATTATAAAAAAAGAAACTGGGAGAAAAAATATTCAGGGTTGGGGTAGGCATTAACACATACAATGTAGATGTAGAAAATGGTTCCATCATACTAATGAAGTAGTAGGTATCCTATTAAATATATAGATTTTTCAGTAGGTCAAGTCAGTTTGGATTTGTATAAATATTAGCAACTATGTATAATTTGTGTACTGAGGCAGTGGTAGTTGTAAAATCATAAAAATCTCTTAATTTTTATCTTTGTTTTTTAACAAAGGCATTTTTTTCATGAGAGAGAGTTATTAGTATATTAGTTTAGATGTATGGAACATGGCCTTGAATGTGGACGGCAAGCATGAGAATATAACCTTCAGACTCTAAATATATGAGCCACATACATTTTTTGCGTGATGGTAACCCACAAACAGGAAAGTCTAAAACATTTTTCTAGTGTTGTAAAAGAAATGTGTAAAAGAAGCAATGTATACAAAATTTCAAAGTTTTGTTTTGTTTTTGTTTTTCCAGAGCCTCTTAAAGGACTATTAGGAAATTCTTTACAAGTGAAATGTGGTTATGTGGAGAATTACTGAGTAAACCTAATGTGGGTGTTTAAGGAAAGGAAGCAACGTGTAGAATGATAGAGAAGCAGGATAATAAAATAATTCCCCAATGGTTTGGGAGCAATAAAGTATAGAAAAAAAAACTTAAACCTAATACATGGTTGGGAAAAAGTAGTTTTACAGGTGCTTATAAGAAAATATAACACAATAATCCATAAAAATAAAAGCACAACATGCTAATTAGACCAAATAGCCAAAAGACTTTCCAGACGTTCTTCTGGATGAAGCCGCAGTGGCAACGACTGAGGCAGACCAGACAGGCAGGCGAGTGGTTAGGGGCGATCATGCAGGTGGGCAGACAGTTAGGAGCCAGTGAATCCTGGATTGTGAGAAGGATGTCTGACTGCCGGTTTAAGCCCGATCCATTGTGTCTAAACCGACAGTCGGACATCCCTCGAGGGGTCCCAGATTGCGAGAGGGTGCAGGCGGGGCTGAGGGACCCAATGCCCATATATGAGTTTTATTTGGCCTCTATATTATAAGTAAAAATACAAGAATGAACTCTGTATTTGATTTACTCACAAATGTAAACCTATTTTTCCCTCATCCTGATCATAATGATACTGGCTGGGCATACAGTTATGAAGGGATGCAATGTCATCTTGATGTACTTACATGGTTAAAATGATCTATTTCAATATTATGAGCAAAGGAATGGCACTGTTAGATATGTAAGTTAATAAAAACTTATTTTGATGAGAGTATAAAATGGATTGTGATTTGATAAGACTAGCTAAGAGGTCAGGAAAGTAACAAGTTGGCCCGATGTTGAAGTACTGGCATGGATATATATATATATAGAGATAGATAGATAATTATGACATAGAATTCTCAACTTAATTGATTATAATGAATTAGGGAAAAAAAGGAATGTAAGATGTCTTGTTTTCTGACTTGTCTAACTGGGTAGCTCAAAAGAGTCATCCACCAAGACATAAATAAAGGAGAGATGGGTTTCAAGTGGGAAATGTCTAAAACTTAAAGCGTTATAGGCATCTAAGTAAAAATGTCCCATATATCCAATCATAAAATTCTGGAGGATATATAATTTTGTTGGCTGTGGATGTCAGTTTTGGATCCATCAGTATATTGGTACATGCTGAAGAAAATTCCTAAATAAATGACTATGCTGAATTGTTTTCTATTCTCAATGAAAGCTGCATTAGAGTTAATTTAGTATGTATAAAGTAATGTTTGCTAAAAAAAATAGAAATATGATGACACTTAAAATTAAATTGTGTTGCAGGTTCAGATATATCTGTGAAAATGCATTTTAAAATTAGGACTAAAATTAAGAGAATAGCTACAACATAATAACTTTTTTTAGTACATTTAAATCCAGAAAAATCTCGTATTATATTACAACTAGAGGCCCGATGCATGAAAATTCATGCAAAAGTAGGCCTTTTTTCCCCTTGCTGTTGGCACCAGCTTCCCTCCAGCACATGGTACCTGGGCTGCTGGCACCAGCTTCCCTCTGGCACCTGGGACCCGGACTTCCCTCCTCTAGCCACTGGCAGGCACTGGGGATCCAGGCTGGCTTCCCTCCAGCCCTGGCTTTGTCAGGAAGGATGTCCAGAATGACATCCGGAATATGACATTCTGATCTAATGAGCACATTATTCTTTTATTATCATAACTATAAAATATATGCATATGCATATATGCGTATTGTAAATCTATGTATTTTTTTTTCGTTCTTTGAAATTCAAACTATTATTTTCTAACTATTTTACTTTACCATGAATATTTGTTAGGAGCTCCTTCCCTGAGTATATTGTTTCTGTTGTCAGAATTACCGATTTTAATACTTAAAATACAATTAATTTTCAATACAGAAAATGATATCTTTGCATTTGTTTTACTTCATAACAAAATTGCAGCAATGACTCTAGTCCTAGGTTTTATATAAACAGGTTTCAAATTTGTTAGTGCGCAAATTCCTAAAGCCCTAATTGGGCTTGATAATACTGAATTGCTAGTATTTCCATTTTAAAAAGGATGAACTTATAAGTAATTTTTATTTGCTTACCTTTTCCTAATATTCATTGAACTCACTTATGTATTATTCTGTTTTATTATATAATGTAAATGATAGATTAGAAATGTTTCATGATGAAAATTATTACAATAGTATGGAGATCTTTTCCCTGGCATTACATTAGAACTGCACTTTAGGAACAGTATGAGTACAACTTGGGGCACATGATAAAATTTACATTTCTTCAGTCCTAGTTCCTTAGGCTATGGACTATAATAATATGAATATTTTGGGGGTGACCTAGCTCCCTTTTTCCAGGTATCTTTGTTTTTCCAAAATTCTTATGATTATAAATGGTATTTACTATCAAATGTTTGACTTGACTTGTGCTACCATATGTTGCATTTGGTAAATATTCCAGCATAATTAAGAGCATCAAAATATTTTTTAAGTGTCTCATCAATACTTTGAGACAATATTAAGCAAGGAATATATAGAGGGGAAAAATCTAATTTTGAATCTCAGTTTGCATATTATAATAATAATTGAATTTCATTATCACAGGGAATATGTAATTAAAATGTCCCTATAGAAATATTTCCACAATGAGTCCTAAGATGATATATGATTATCTTAATCTCTTATTATCACACACTCAATCAAATTCATTTAAATTATTAAAGAATTAAAAAAAAAAGATTGTTCTGTGCCATAACCACAACTCTTAAAAATTTAGGCAAATCAAGTATCTATATGAAGCATTTCAATTTACCATGAATACTACCATATAAGTCAAATAATTTCAATATTCCAAGAGAAGTATTAGGTGATATTATAACTTGGAAAAGTCATAACCCCAGCCCCAGGCAAGCTCCACACAATCTTGAATACAATAAATACATAATTTTCATCATCAGTATACCTGGTGCACAAGCCTTATTTTATTAGTATGATCATGACAGCAATATCCCATCTGTCTTAAATCAAAATGATATTAACACTGTTTCTATGTTATAATTTATTTGGAAGAAATCCAAACTGAGCCATTGATTAAATTCTACCAGTTGCCAACCTGATGTATTAAATCAATGGCATAGTATTAATCAGGAAAACTGGAATATTGAAATGAATATTTTAGATGTCCTTTTTTTTCTGTGTATATTGGAGCAAGTATGAATTATAAACACAAATAAATACAAGTATTCAACCAAGGACAAATTCATTAGTGTTCAATGTAGGAGAACTATGTTTAAAGATTTGATGTTCACCTAGCTCCAAAATGTCTCTTTTGAAATGGTCAATAAATCGTTGACCCAGAGAATCCTATTTATATGATTATGTTGGTCCATAAGCAATGATAATTAATACAGTAGAACACAGAATAAAGAGAGTTCTAGCATATCTATGTCATCTATTATGGACGGTGAGAAATATGTGTCCAACTTCAAGTTTCACTTATGCTAGAATATGAATCCCAGAATAAATTGTAATAGAAAAAATATGGAAATAACCTAAATATTTACAAAATAAAATATTATATATATAAATATAATCATATAAGTGAATTAAATAAATGAACCATAGCTATATGTATAAAAATTGATAATTTTTACATGTGTGTATGTGTGTGTGTGTGTGTGTGTGTGTGTGTGTGTGTTTGTGTGTAGCTTTGTTAAATGACTTTGTTAGATAACCATTATATATTAATTGTATAAAATAATTCATGAGAAAGGTACCCTAGCTATAGCAGAGTATTTGATATGTCAAGCAGCATAACAATGAAAAGTTAGAAGAGACTGAGATATATTATAATATTTTAATTTTTGAAAAAAAAAATGGAGCAAGATTTACAAATATTAAGATTTATTTTAGCTAAAGTGTCTGCTATTCTTATTTTTTTAAAACTACATTTTATTGATTTTTACAGAGAGGATAGAGAGTTAGAAACATCAATGAGAGAAAAACATCAATCAGGTGCCTCTGGCACAACCCCTACTGAGAATGTGCCCGCAAACAAGGCACATGCCCTTGACCTGAATCGAACCTGGGACCTTCAGTCTATAGGCTGAAGCTCTATCCATTTAGCCAAACCAGTTAGGCCTGCTATTCTTATTTTTAATGTTTGGGATGTACATAGTAAAATGAGCTTTAAAATGCTAACTTAAATTTATATAATTTTTAAACACATACACACACATTTATTTGTTTGTTTGTTTGTTTGTTTGTTTGTTTATTTATTTATTTATTTATTTATTTATTTATTTCAGAGAGGATGGAAGAGGAAAAGAGAGAAAGAAACATCACTGATGAGAAAAAAGTCATTGATAGGCTGCCTCCTGCATACCTACTACTGTGGATCGAGCCTGCAACCTGGACAGGATCGGAACCAAACCTAGGACCCTTCAGTCTGCAAGCCAACACTCTATCTGCTGAGTCAAACTGGCTAGGGCAAATTATATAATTTTTGATATATTTATTGATTGGTCAGGTCCTAGAAGAAGTTAATGCTTGATACTATTTCTATTGTTGCAGAAGACTGTTGATTGAGCACAATCTATGGGGGTCTGAACACAGAAACACTGAGTTGTCATAAAATGTTAGGATTCTTTTTTAAAGGTTCTGTAACCTATGCTGAAATAAATGGGTATTCTCACTATTATGCAAACCCTTCAGGGGGGGACTTTTTGGCTGTTGTGTTTATTTCTGTATTATCAGTAAGCTTTGTTTTATTTCTGTATTACCAATATTTATTACCTAAACATTGCCTGGCTCATTGTTGATTCTCAACTATTCTCTGAATAAAGTATAACAGCAAGATTAGCTTATTTAAATCTCAAGGTCAGGTATCATTAACTATGATTCCATACAAAATATTTTTTTAACAAAGAAAAAATGTTTTATTTTTGTTATTTGAAAATCTAAAGAATTGAATAAAATATAATCTTCCACAATTTACTCCACTGTTAGAGGCAATAAACCAGTAACTTCACCTAATGTTTGTTTAGACTTTTGATTGTCGTATATTGTTCTATTGATCAAATTGTTTTGGAAGGGGGTACGAAGTAAAAGCAATAATATTAATTGGGTAACTACTAATTATTATGAAAATGAAAATTCAATTGTTTTCTCTTAATTTTGAAATATTTGATATCAAATTATCCTAGAAAGCCTATCTAAATGTGAGATTTCTAAAACATGCACTTTTGCAATTACTAATCTTTTCAGTAATCTTGGTGTGCTAATTATTTAATTAACTGGTATAGACAGTCCAATTACCATTCTAAAGTTCATGGTGGAAGTATAATTATTTTTTTATAATTATTAACTTGGCTTAAACACCTTTCACACTAGTTTTACAGGTCTTCAACTAATTGGTTTTACTAGCTATTTGCTGAATACTGAGAAATATGGTTTTCAGTATGGACTTATAATGTTCATTGTCATCTGGGTAGGTGTGTGAGGACACTGTATACATGATACTGTTACAGAGAACCAGAATAAATAAAGCAATTGTCAGAGAGTTTGGAGTTACATTTATTACTCATGGGTCCAGAGAAAAATGTCTCTCAAATTCTGGGTCCCAACATGGAAGAATTTTCTAATTTATATGTTTTTACCTTCTTTATCTCTCAAATATGGGGTGTTTCTGGCCCCTTTTGCCAGTTCCTAAAGAGCCCCTATGTGCTGGGGCCTTGAGACCTCAACCAAAGACCTGGCCTGGTTCCAACACTGATAATTTTGTCCAGGGAAGATTTAATAATCCCTCCGAAGTGGGAGTAGTCTTATTTCCCTTACTATTTAAGCAAGCAAGCATTTACAGAAGCCAAAGAGCAGGGCTAAAATTTTAAACAGCAGTTTTTATATAAGATGGATACTTCAACACCAGCTAAAGTTCAGTAAAGTTCAATTTTTGTTGAACTCAGAAATTATCCTATCTAATAAAAGAGTAATATGCAAATTTACCCTCACTTCACTATACCCATAAGCCATGACCACCAGCAAATCAGGAGCAATTATAAAAATTAACCCCAACCAAGATGGCTGTAGCCAGGGAGTGAGCAGGAAGAAGGCTTGGGTTTCCCTGGCAATGGAGGAAGCCAAGCTTTCCACACATGCTGGCAGGCCCAGGCCTCCACTCAAAGCTACAAAGTTTCAATTATAGAAGATAAATAAATTCCAACAAAAATAGCGGCAGCCACAGAACTGGAGAGAGCAGGAGGCTAGGGTTGCCCCTGGTGATGGTGAAAGCCAAGCTTCAGCAGCCCTAGCTGTCTTGACCTCTGCTTAAGGCTACAAAGTTTCAATTATAGAAGACAAATAAATCCCAAGAGAAAAGGCTGGGGCCACAGAGTGAGCAGGAGTCTTGGCTCTGTTCCAGGCTACAAAGTTTCAATTGTACAAGATAAATAAATCCCAGATAACAGGGCCTCCACTTGGGTCACTGGGGGCATGGCTGGCCTGTAAATCACCACAGTCCCCTCGCCCATGCTGCCTCACACCTCAAAGGAATCCACACCCTGATCTGGGACAGCCTCCAGGCCTCTATCCTATCTAATAAAGGAATAATATGCAGATTGACTGTCACTCCAACACACAAGATGGCTGCCCACATGTGGTCAAAGAGCTTGCCTCCATGTGGACACAAAATGGTCACCACAAGGTGGCCAGAAGGGGAGGGCAGGTGGGAGGGACCAGGCTGTAACAGAGGGCAGTTGGGGGCAATCAAGACTGCAGGGAAGGGCAGTTAGAGTTGACCAGGCCTGCAGAAGAGGGAAGTTGGGGGTGTTTGGGCCTGCAGAGAAGGACAGTTGTGGGGGACCCAGGTCTGAATAAGAGAGCATTGCGGGGAACTCAGGCCTGAAGGGAAGGGCAGTTGGGGGTGACCAGACCTGCAGGGAAGGGCAGTTAGGGGCAAACAGGCTCACAAGGAAGCAGTTAAGTATCAATCAAGCTAGCAGGGAAGTGGTTATGGGGTGATCAGGCTGGCAGGCAGAAGCAGTTAGGGGCAGTCAGGAAGGCAGGTAGGCGAGCAGTTGGGAGCCAGCAGTCCTGGATTGTTTAGGACATCCTAAACGGGCAGCCGGACATTCCTCAAGGGGTCCCAGATTGGAGAACATGCAGGCTAGACTGAGGGACACCAGACCTCTAGTATATAATTTTGTGCACTGGGCCTCTAGAATAATATAATTGATTTATAGGGACATATATAAATGCACATCATTAGCTTCTAATAAAATCTCTGATTTGGCCTACCTCTACACTCTCTTTCCACATAAATTAAGTAGTGTTGAAAAGGTCAATTTCAGTTAAAGCTTTAATTAAAATGATTTTTTAAGTTACACTCTTAAGGAACAAAAAAAAAAATCATACTTTATTTGATACTTAGTGTAACTTCTCTAATCTTATTTTTGTAGTAGAGGTCCAGTACATGAGATCTGTGGACAGGTAGGGTCCCTACGCCTGGATGGCAATCAAGACTGATAGGGACCATCCGACTACCAGCCACAGCCTTCCTTCCCTGGCTGCAGGCTGCTGGCCAGGGCCTTCCTTTATTCCGTGCCGCCCCCTGGTAGTCAGCGCATGTCATAGCATGGGATAGAACTCCCTGTCTCCCAGTCAAACTCCCACAGGGAGACTTTGTATATTAGCCTTTTACATGTATAGACCAGAAGCCTGGCACATGAAATCCATACACCGGTATGGTCCCCAGGCCTGCCCTGTGCTCAGGAACATCTTCCCCAACTGCTGGCAGCCAGTCCTGCCCCCCACCACCTACCACCCTCCGGTTCCCCGTTTGCCATCTTGCATCCAAGGTGGGCCCAGCCCAGTACATACTTAGAGTCTGTGTAGGAGTCTGTGATCTCCCTGGAGGGGGCTGGTTTATGGGAGGTGCTTTTGTGTGTAATTTCCTTCAGGTAAGGGATGGGATAGGGGGTCAATGCCCGAGAGAGTTTGCAGGGGCTAGTGACACTATCAGGCTCATTCTGGTGACCCCTGAACATCCACTGCATTTATTCACTGGAGAATTCTACTTGCAGGGTCCTGAGGGATGACCACCCATCCCACAAAAAGGTCCCTTTAGATTTCAGATTGCATCACCACTGAGGAGGGTAAGATCAGGTACTTTAAGCAGAGAACATGGGATACTGAACAGGATTAGATTTCAGCAGTGCCAGGAGTCAGGTTTCTCAACAACCCACCTCACCCATGCCTGCTGCTTTGCTGATGATTTCTCCCTTCCATTCAGGGAGCAGGTGGGGAGGAGTGAGGGGCAACTGTCTGCAGCTATGGTCAGGCCTGTGTCTTGGCTGTAGGAAAGAATGCCATCCAGCCAGGGGCTGGGGAGGTGGGACTGAGAGATTGGCTGTTCCTGCCCATTTGCTGGCCCTGCCCCACCGCCACCCAATCCCATTCCCCATATGCCATCAGTGGTCAAAGCCTGCTGGCCAGGAGAAGGACCAAGAGGTTGGCCTGTGGGCCGGGGGTAGCTCCTGCGTTGAGCGCCTTGCCCCCTAGTGGTCAGTGTACATCATATAACTGGTCGTTCCACTGTTTGGTCAATTTGTATATTACCCTTTTATTATAAAAGGATGTTTTTATTTATTTGAAGGTGCTTTAAAAAAATTCATTCCCTTAACTCTTTTCCCTTAAATATGTTTTTTTTCTATTTTTCCATTTTAAAGTCAATATCCAGTATCTTTAACTTCTAACACTAATTATAGCAGTTTCTCTTTGGAGTATGATATTCACTTTGAAAAGTCAGCTCCTGAAAGTCATTTATGTTGGCAAGTTATATTCATTATAAATTCTGGAACCAAGTTCAATAGATATTTGTTCCCTTTAGATTATTTGGATGTAATACACTGATTTTGTCCCCAAAGATGAAACAAAATATTTACATATTTATGAAAAATAAGTAGTCAAAAATATCTGAAATTATGCATATAAATACCCAATGGTACATACACTATAATTTGAATTTATAACTTTAGAAATATTGCCATCTGTCTTACAAACAGAAAGAGATTAGCCTTAGAAAACTCAGATGTATTTCATTTTCACTGAATTTTATTGTTTGTATATTAAAATATAAAGCAATTAATACAAATTGATAAAACCATTAAGGAGTAAAAAATGCATTACCTATCATCTTTATTTTAAGCAGAAAAAATGTGTTTTATCTTATTGAAGAGAGTTTAAGACATAGTGTATTTACTAATGTGAAACAATAAGAAATCAGAATAAGTCAGAATAAAGTTTCAGGGTTTAATAAATTTTGGAATATTTAAATTATTATTGAATATTTGAACTATCATAGAAATATTTAAACAAATATTGCCTACAGACACGCTTTCCCCATTTATTTATGTTTTCCCAAGGAATGGAGATTGACACTGAGGAAAATGAATAAATAAGTAAACAATTTGCTTAATGTACAATAGTGCTGAATCCTGGAAATTTGTGGCAGTTCTCTTTTAATCTTGTTTCACTTCTGTTGTGCTATATATTGCTTCTTATTCCCAGCAACATCAGAGAGGACATGTAAGAAAACATTTTCTTTTTCTTTAAGGAGAGTTGTCATCTTATTAGCAAAAATAAATATAGGAAAAATTACCTACATAAGTAATTGAGAAGTTGTACAAACATATTCATTAGCTTAAGTGCTAGATACACAAAACTGTTGGCAATTCATATAAATTATATGATATTTATATGCCGTGGGTAATATATCCTTCTATGTAGTACAATTTGTCTTAATTCAGTCTAAAGTAATTAGAAAATTGGAAAACATATTACAAATATCTTTCTATCTGGACATATTATATAGTTGCCCACTCTATTACTGATGTGGGATACAAAATAATACTCATACCCTAGCCAGTTTGGCTAAGTGGATAGAAAGTCAGCCTGTGAATTAAAGGGTCCCGGGTTTGATTCCTGTCAAGGGCATGTACCTTGGTTGCAGGCTCCTCCCCAACCCAGGCCCTGGTCAGCCAGTATGCAGGAGGCATCCAATCGATGTGTTTTTCTCTCACATGGATATTTCTCTCTCTTCCACACTCCCTAAAATTCAATGGAAAAATATCCTCAAGTGAGGATTAAATAAAAACTCAAAGTTGTTATGTGAACAAATAGGTAATAAGTAAACTGGTAATATATGTATATGGTACAGAATTTAAAAAAGATTGAAAAGCACATTATACACGGAAAGATTATATGAACACTTCAGTTTCTCAGTCCTCCTATTCTCCTCTCCAATGCCAAGCAGTTATCTTTAGCCCGGTTTCTATTTTTACAGAGATAACTAAGCATATTTGACATATTTAAAAACATAGTAGCATACAGTACCCTATTTTGTATATATTGTTTTTCCACGTAAAAGTATTTTTGTCATGTAAATAAGTTTCAGTACCTACAAAATATTCCTTGCAGATTTTTGAAATTATTTAATTTTCCCTTATTGATGGGTACTTGACATTTTTCAAGCTTGACATGTTTTAGTTTGCAGTTTTAAAACTGTTTTATTAAATATTACTATACCTAGGTCATGCCACCCATGTCCAAGTATATCTGTAGGAAAAATTTCTATATATGAATCACAGCATAAAGGGTGTGATAGGTTGAATAAATTAATATCTCTACCAGTTCATCCTCTCCTATACCAATGACTTTCATATATGTGACTTTCAAATTAATTTTGATAGAGTGATTGAATTTATTTCCCTATCACTTGATTCTGAGTTCAGCCATGTAACTGGTTTATTGACCAGTGCAATGTTGGAAACCAGAATGCAAATAAAGTCTTGAAAGGCACTTTCAAGACTGTTTGCTTGTCTTTGTATCTTTGACTTCACCATGAGAACCTGTCTACAGCTATTAAGATTCAATAGAATGGGATTCAGATATTTAGATATTTTACAGTTTTTTTTCCTGAGGAAATCTGTATTTCTCATGAGTGAGATTTTTATGCCATATTAAAAATTAGAAAGGTAATTGATTTAAATCACTTTCTGTATGTAATGGTTTTAAAAACTAAAAAAAAAACAACAACAACAAAAAACAATAATAACAACCAAAAAACCACCAAAAACAAATTTAAAAAATAACACAGAAAGGTTTTCTGAAAAGCAAGAGTAACTAGATCACTGGATAACTACAGAGGTGGCATTTAAAATAAGAATTCTAAGATGCCTTATTAGAAAAAAATAAGATATGAGGTAAAATTTCATGTATATAGGAAATTGTATTGCATTTTTTGATTAACAAAGAATGAAGTAATTTAAAGCATCTTTAATAAAAGTAAATGAAAATCAATTCAGGTCCTCTAATGTAATAAACACAGTTCAAGCTAAGTAGTTTCTAGTAATTTTAAACATTCATCTAAACTTTTACTTCTTTTCAGTGTTAATTAATAGTGCTTTGTGCCTCTGTACTAGTTTCTGGCTCCAAAGGTTTTCATAATATTTTATTGATCCTACATTCTCTATAGCCTTTCCTATTAAGTTTTTGCACTTTATAAATAGTAAAATGGGTTTCTAGATGTATTATGAGTCATCTATACTTTAAAATGCCAGCAAATCTCTGGAAACAAAGTAAGTTTGCAAATTAAAAATGAAAATAGTGACTATTTAACTGATTGGCCTGTAACTACTTCCGGATTACATAACTGTCCTTCTTCACTTGACCTGATCACAATCCTAAGTTTGGTATCTATTTTATATATGCATATAAATTATTCAGATAAAAACACTATATGTAATTTGGTGGTATTTTCTAAAAATACCCATTCTAATTTTCTTTTACTTAAAATGGCTTACTCTTATGTTTTTAAGAATGTCTTTTTCTAATATATTTCACTGTTGTTTTTTTTCTATTCAGTCTATGTCTAATTTAGGTGGCAATCTTGGGCTAATAATCAATATTTTATTTATATATGATGGTCTCCTCTATTTTTTTATTTTACTGATTTCAGAAATAGGAAGGGAGAAGAAGAGAGAGATAGAAATATCAGTGATGAAAAAGAATCATTGATCAGTGCCTCCTGCATGCCCCGCACTGGGGATTGAGCCCAAAATCTGCTGATGTGCCCTGACTGTGAATCGAAACATGACCTCCTGGTTCATGGGTCAATGCTCAAATACTGAGCCATATTGGCCAGGCATAGGCTCCTTTTTTTTGAGGGAAGTGATAACCATCAATCTGGGAGATGTGACCTGATAAATGTCCCTTCAAAATGGCCCTTCAAAAAGGACCATTCATTTTTTTAGTGTTTTTTTTAAATATATTTTATTGATTTTTTACAGAGACGAAGGGAGGGAGATAGAGAGTTAGAAACATCGATGAGAGAGAGACATTGATCAGCTACCTCTTGCACGTCCCCTACTGGGGATGTGCCCACAACCAATGTACATGCCCTTGACCGGAATCAAACCTGGGACCTTTCAGTCCACAGACTAACACTCTATCCACTGACCCAAACAGGTTTTGGCCATTTGTTTTTTAGCTTTGTTTTGTCTCAAAGCTACAGCAGGTTCCCTCAGGAAAAAGAAACAAAACCTGTAAAATATCCAAATATATGATGCCTAGTTTATTGAATCTTAATTGCTGAGGATTAAACTAGAGAACATCTTGCTACCTGATTATTCAATATCTTAACTCATGAGAAGCATTATAGGAACAAGAAACCTACAGAGTAATAAGGAATCAATAAGATAAGATAAATGTCATTTTTTAAAATAAATATATCCTAAAATTTTAGCACTGTTAATATATGAAATATGAAGTTATTAGTTAACATATATTTTTATATTAATTTTACTGAATTGTAGTGTATTAACAGTGACAATGACCATTTATATTTATTGAGTTAAGCAGAGCACTAAGATAGTTGTGGTTATTGTTCTGTCATTGATAAAATTTAGACTGAGTGATTAATAAGTAGACATACAGTGAGAAAACCGGTCACTGGTTCAGCTAGATTTAAGGAATAGACAAACTATATATCTCACTAAGAATCTGTGTATATGCTGTCTGTTTTTTTTCTGTTTGTTTGTTTTTTTACAATCCAATCTAATAAAGATTGAATATCCTAATTGATCATCACACCATAATGAAAATGACAGGCAGGGATCCCATAACACAAGATGGCTGCACCCACAGCAGAGGCCAAGTTCCTGTAATGAACCTTTAAAGAGCAATAGGCAGGGACCCGAGGCTGTGCCCCCTGCCTGCTTAGGCTTGATAGGAGCCCTCAAGCTTCAGTGGGGCTTAACGGGGGACTTCAGGCTGTACCTCCCACTCATCAGAACTTGATGAGGGACCTCAGACTGCAGCCCCTCTCCTGGAACCGGGTCAGGGGACCTGAGGCTGCACCCCATCCCCCAGGGCTGGGCAGGGGATATGAGGCTGCAACCCCTTCTGGTGGGGCTTGAAGGGACCTCAGGACACACCCCTTGCCATGCAGGGCTTGATGGGGGACTTCAGGCCACATCCTGTATCCATGAAGCTTTATAGGGGACCTCAAGGTGCAAGGCCAGGGGACCTTAGGCCACACCCCACCCCAGTGTAGGGCCAGGCAACCTGAGGCCACGCCCTTCCCATCCAGCAGGGATTGACGGGATTGGGGCTGGCCGGGTCTGGATCTAGCCCAATGGGGGTGGGGCTGGCCTGGTCTGGGTCTTGCGTGATTTCAAAGCACACATGGGTGAACAGGGACTTGATTCTATTTCCTGTGGAGCATCCCAGACTCTGATAGGAAGAAGATTTTCATATACATTTCACTAATTTCCTTTCATCTCTGACACTTCTATTACAGTGAAAGAGCAAATAGCAATATTAAAATATTAGAGGCCCAAAGCACAAATTTGTGCACAGGTGGGGTACCTTCACCTGGCTAGTGATCAGGGACCACTGGGGCTGATAGAGGTCAGATGGGGGAAGGGACTGTGAGAGGTTGTCCACTGATCAGGGCTGGTCAGCCAGCCGGGGGTCAGTACCGGAGGAGGTTTTCCAGCCATGGGAGGTTGGCTATGGGAGTGCATTGACCACCCATCTGGTCCACGGCGGGGAGGGACCTCCTGCGGGAGGTTGGCTGGCTGGAGGAGGTTGGCTGTGGGAACATACTGATCATCAGGGGGGCAGTTTCTGCCCCCTGATGGTCAGAGTGTCATCATAGTGAACAGTCGTCATTCAGTTGTTCAGTCGACTGGTTGAAACAGTTGTTAGGCTTTTATATAGAGAGATTTCTTCTAATTAATTCTCTTTTAATGTGCACAAATTTTGTAAACTGGGCCACTAATATTATGTAATCCCTGTATCAGGGAGTGGCTGGATCAGCCTTTTGTATTACATCGCATCAAGAGGTTTATATTGGGGAATCCAATATGGCGGCATGGGTAAACACCTACACTGCTGCCTCACACAACAATTTCAAAACTACAACTAAAAGACAGAACGGACATCATCCAGAACCACAGGAAAGCTGGCGGAGTGGAAATTCTACAACTAGAAGGAAAGAGAAGTGCTCACAGAGACCCAGAGGAGCTGCAAAAAGCTGAGGTACGGAGACATACACGTGGAAAGAACAGGTGCCAGAGAACCTGGTAGGCTTTCTCTGGAGGGAGGGAGATGGAGACTCTCAACGGCATTGAACCCCTTATCCTATGACACTAAACTCCAGATCCAGCCGAAACTCATACGGGGGGAGTTTGGACTGTGAAAAGGGAGAAGAGCATGGAAATTTAGGGGAGTCACATAAGATCAGAATTCTGGTGATGCGCACGGCACTGTGCACAGAGGACCGACTGCTGATTGTGCCACTGGCTTTCACGAGTGGGCAGGAGACAGACCCTCCCAACTGTGCCACTTCTAACTCCACTATACCCCAGTTTCAGGCAAAACCCTGGGAACCCAGACTCATATTGTCCCAGAGCGCAGGGGAGGTGGAGGGGCAGCAGTCTAGAGGCACTGTGAGGGTGCGCGCTCACACAGGGACCACTCCAGCAATTACCCAGTCACATGAGACTCAGGAGCCGTGGAGGGTGGGGCCGCCTGGAAGGCAAGGTGGTCCCTTAAGCCCTTAAACTCCACCCATCCCAAGCTCAACAGAGACGCTTTTGCAGTTTTGCAAGTCTGGTATCATAAAGGTGAATACAACACAGAAGTTCTCCCTGCATAGAGACATGGGAAGAGATCACAAGCAAAAGAAATGGAGGAAAACAAATGACTGGACATATAGTTCAAAACCACGCTTATAAGGTTTTTCAAGAATATCCTAGAAAAGTTGGATAAAGTTAGCTAGACCCAAGAGGAGATGAAAAACAACCAACTAGAGATGGAAAAGATCCAACCAGAAATTAAACATACACTGATTGAAATAAAAAAAAATATATTATAGAGACCTAACAGCAGTATAGAGGAAGGCAAGAATCAAGTCAAAAATTTGAAATATAAAGAATCAGAAAACACTCAACTAGAAAAGCAAGAAGAGGAAAGAATCCAAAAATGTAAAGATAATGTAAGGAGCCTCTGGGACAGCTTCAAGCATACCAACATCCGAATTGTGGGGGTGCCAGAGGAAGAGAGAAAGCAAGATACTGAAAACCTATTTAAAGAAATAATGACTGAAAACTTCCCACATTTGGTGAAATAGACTGACAAGTCCAGAAAGCACACAGAACCCCAAATAAAAGGAATCCAAAGAGGACTACACCAAGACACAGCATAATTAAAATGCCAAGAGCAAATGACAAAGAGAGAATATTAAAAGCAGCAAGAGAAAACAGTCAATTTCCTACAAGGGAGCACCCATATGACTGTCAGCTGATTTCTCAACAGAAATGATGCAGGCCAGAGGGGAGTGGCAAGAAATATTCAACGTGATGAATAGCAAGAACCTACAACCAAGAATACTCTATCCAGCAAAGCTATCATTCAGAATTGAAGGGCCGATAAAGAGCTTCACAGAGAAGAAAAAGTTAAAAGAGTTCATCAACTCCAAACCAGTATTACATGAAATGCTGAAAGGTACTCTTTTAGAAGAGGAAGAAGAAAAAGGTAAAAGACAAAAAATTATGAACAACAAATACGTATCTATTAACAAGTGAATCTAAAAATTAAGTGAATTAAAATTTTGATCAACAGAATAAACTGGTGAATATAATAGAATCAGGAGCACAGAAAGGGAGTGGACTGATAATTCTCAGGGGGAAAGGGGTGAGGGGTGTACAGGGAGAGTCTGGACAAAAATCTTACCCCTATGGATGAGGTCAATGGGAGGGAGGTAAGGGTAGAAGGAAGGGTGGGAGCAAAGTGGAGGGGAGTTATGGATGGGAAAAAAAGAGAAACAAATGTAATAATCTGAATAATAAAGATTTAATTTTTTTTAAAAAGAGGTTTATATTATGAGGCAAGAGATTTTGTTTATGTAGAATTTAAAATGGGAAATAGCATATTTTAGACAATACAGTGTAACACAAGAATGTCACTTGATATTATGACTTCTATTATGACTTCTTTCTATTCAACCATTTCAAACCTCCCTAATAATTGTATGCTTAAAGGAGCTTTGAACATTGACAGCATTAAATTGTATGTCATTTTTTGTATTTTTCTGCAAATAAATTTAATGAAGATGGTATTTTAAAGGATTTAGATACAGTTTGTTGCCACCTTGTCTATCAAAATAAATAAGGATCAGCAAGATGAGGGGAATCTATCAAAAAGGAAACTGGGCAAAGGATAAAACAGAAAGGAAAAGCAAGGCCCTACAGAGGAAAATATGACAAACTGTGGAAATCCTTAATGCCAATTCACAAATATTTCCAACTTTACTCCTTCAAGGAAAATGGTAGAAATGGACTTCGCTGTCCCCTTTAAAGTTCAGTGTTTCTGCCTGGCTCATTTGCCCTCTCATATGGAACTGGAAGGTGTATATGATTTCTGGCAGGAAATTTTAAAAGCCAATGAGCAATTTGAGGTGTTCTTCACAAAATACAGAGTTTATGTGTCAGAATTCTTTATATTACTTTGATTAAGATTTTAAATATATGCCATGCATTTGCATTTAATTCTCCTTTATTTTGGTTCTGGGGATTAGGTACTAAATGAAAATATGCTAATCTGAGAAAAGAATAGCAAACTAGTCATTCCAGCGAAATTTCTAAACATGTTTTGTTTTGTTTTTTTTGAGATGGAATTCGCTTTTTAAAATAGATTTTTCCAGTAAAAGAAAACTTTCATAAAAAAATAAAAATGTAATACAAGTAAAAGTGAACACTACCCTCCATAGCCTGGCTGGCAATGGCTCATCCGTTGAGCATTGACCTATGAACCAGGAGGTCACTGTTCGATTCCTCGTGGGGGTGTACACCTGGGTTGTGGGTTTGATCCTCAGTGTGGGGCAAGCAGGAGAGAGCTGATCAATGATTCTCTCTCATCACTGATGTTTCTATTTCTCTCTTTCTCTCCTTTCCTCTCTGTAATAAGTACAATTTTATATCTAAAATAAAAAACTGAACGGTTATACAAACTCCTCCCCATCCTGTCAAGAGTGTTAACATATTATTTAAGACTATACATTATCAGGGAATGTCTTCTTGTGTTACACTATTATAACCTCTCTCTATTCAAACATTTCAAACATCCATAATAATGTTATGCTTAAAGAGCTTTGAACATTGACAGCATTAAATTGTGTGTGGTTTTTGTATTTTTCTGAGAAGAAATTTGAGGATGATGATATTTTAAAGACTTGAAATATATTTTGTTGCTACTTTATCTATGGAAATAAACTCTACAACGTTATACTCTAACATTTTCTGGTTTGTTTAGCTTGTATCCTGACATATTCTCCTTATTCGATATCACAAAAGCCCCTGATTTTAATGGTGGGTCACTCTTGGAAAGCAAAACTGTGCATGCATTTATATGAACTAAATGCTATTTTAAAATGTATACTTCTGAAACCCATTCAAGTTTTATATCCAATGATATATTTCTCATGTTAATAGACTTCCGTCTGATTAAAATTCAAAAGAGCTATTTTGAAAAATGTGAGTGATTTCTTTCTAGTTAAAATGTTTTGACAGAGACACTTATTTGAGCAGGAGAAACTTGATTCTGAAATTATTATTATTGCACATAAGCTAAAGAAATCCCATTGCTTTCACAGTAGTCTCTAAGGGAGAAATTGATCAACATACATAAACACTTCAAACAAGAATGCCCTAAAATACTTTAGTTGACGAATATACCTGTTTCAATTACTTTTTCTAAGATTTGTTATGTTTTTCTATAACAGAGCAGGTGTTTCTTTTCTCAACAAATATAGTATGGCTACCCATTTCACAGTCTAATGGTACTAATTTTCCCTATATAAAATAGATTTACCTGGGAGCAGAAATGACAAATTCTTGGAAAAGCTAATGATTAGAGTTCAGTTCAGAATATATCAAACAGGATCTTTCAGGCATCGTGGCTAAGCTATCATTATTCAACTTAAACAGTGAAAATATATAGAAATGGTAACATTTTGTATTATTAAATGCTGTATTCATTTGTCAGTATCTATTATGTGTGATTCCAGACTTTACTGTTTTTATTGTCCTAATCTGTCTTGCTGTTCTTTTTAAAGATACATTTGAGTGCTGAGAATTAAAGGGATTTTCAAAACCAGCAAAATAGTTTCATTTCTGCTGAGTAGTCTAGGAGACAGAGAGGTATGATAGTTGCACAATAATGGGGACACAGTTAGAGCCACTGAACTGTACACTTGAAATAGTTAAAATAGTAAATTTGATGTGAATATTTCAGCACAATTAAAATGGTAACATTTTCACTCTCATGCCTCCCTGCCTGCCTGCCTGCCCCTAACCACTCGCCTGCCTGCCTGATTGCCTCTAACCACCTCTGGCCCAATGCCTACTGCCATGGCTTTGTCTGAAAGGATGTCCGGAATGATGCCTGGAAGATCATTTAGCTGTCTGGCCTAATTAGCATATTATGCTTTTATTATTATAGATAATTATGTATAGTTCCAGGTGGATAGTAAACTTACGCAGGGAGATCACTTAGTAAGTTATATAAATGTCTGATCACTATGCTGTTCACCTGAAACCAATATAATATTGAATGTTAACTATAATTGAAAAATAAAATGTAAGAAATTAAGCATTTCATTATCTCAAACAAAAATAAACTGTAACATTTTACTTACATGAGAATACAGCAAGTAGTTAAGTGGTTAAAATGTGAACCTTTTTACATTAGATTAGCCAGGCTCCAATCCTTGCTTCACATACCGAAAATTTAGTACATTTAGCCAAGTTACTTATCTTTCTGACCCCATTTTCTTTAAGTCTGAAGTGAGCTTGATATTAATACCGAATTCAATGAATAGTTATGAGAATTAGGTGCACTAAAAGTTCTTATTTCCATAGTAAAAGCCGTATATATAACAATTTAACTTCTAACCTACAATTCCAATTCCTAAAAACAAGGATTTGTTACTAAAGTCTCCAATTTTAGTGGTAATCAGGAACCACTATAATATTTCAGTGATCTTATCCCTCACAGAGACCAATTACACATTCACAAAATTAGAGTTTGCCCAGGACTATAGAAAGCCTCTGGGTAAATGTTAGTTTGTGTTAAAAACCTACAGAAATACACTGATAGCAAAAACTCAAGTGTCATGGGCCTATGTACTAGACTACTAACCAAAAAGATCACATATACACAGCAACAATTTAAGTCCCACAGTTCTGTTAAAGTGCATTCATATATACTTCTGTTCTATTATCTGCTCATAAATATATACAAGACTATGATGTTTCATGTTTCCTTAAGGTGATTATAGAATCTCACTAGAACCATGTCATCAAAATTATATGCTCTGCAATTTCAACATCTGAAAGAAAAGTGAATATTCAAAAGACTTTGAACACTATGGCATTTTGTTTATGGTCTCTATTTTGCTAGTGTAAAGAATATATCAAATAGCCAATGAATAAGAATAAAAGGAAAGAACAATATTTGGTAAGGAATATTTTTAAAAAGTGCAAAAAGTAATTCTAAGTATTAATTCATAACAAAAATAAAATATTAGTTAAGATATGTAATTTTCCCCATACTTTGTAGATTAGAAATTAAAATGATCACAGCAGCAATTTAAATCACAAATAAATAAATTGGATTTTTCTGCAAGTAAATTTTCAATAGTAATGATGTACCATTTTTTATGTAAAAATGACTATTTTGATCATTTTTGGTGTAATTTCCTCATTTTAAAAGAATATGTAATATTTAAAAAATCTACACTAACAAATAAATTTAAAGACATAATTATACATGTAAGCACATGGGTATGCACATGTATATATGTACACATACATATATATAGTTGACCCTTGAACAACATAGGGATTAGGGGCACTGTATAGAGCTAAAAAAAAATTATATATAACTTAAGTTGGCCCTTCATATATGTGGAATTCCAACTGTGTATCAAAAATATCAATTCAACTGAGACTGGTTTGGCTCAGTGGATAGAGCGTCGGCTTGCGGACTGAAAGGTCCCAGGTTTGATTCCGGTTGGGGGCATGTACCTTGCTTGTGGGCACATCTCCAATGTGGGGCATGCAGGAGGCAGCTGATCGATGTCTCTCTCTCATCGATGTTTCTGACTTTCTCTCTCTCTCCCTTCCTCTCTGTAAAAAATCTATAAAAAATATATTTAAAAAAAATAAATTCAGTGGAGTCATCATCATGCTTACTGTAGTAATGTTCTATATCATGAACAGATACACTGATTTAGCAAATATTGAGCCACTGCTCCCAGAGAAAATACAGGCTTTGAACCTCTGATGATAACATTTTTGTCAACTGATCAATATATAACCTAATTTTATGTATATCTGCTTAAAGATACCTTATTTAATAAACAGGTTAGGGCAAGAGCAAGCTTACAATACAATAATAAATGATAATACAAGAATAAACTCTGTTCAAGTACTCACAACCATAAACCTACTTGTGCCCCATCCTGTATATTGTTAATTCATTAACATTGAACTAATGGCCAACAGCACTTGAACTCAAGCCTGAACACATATTTTATCGGTAAGGCTTATAACATCCTTCTTGAGAACACTATACAAACTTCAGAACTATGCATGGTGGGCGTTTTAAACAAAGGAAATTATGAATCACAACAACAAAATAAAATGCAAAGTGCAGCATTCCATAGCCTAGGAAGAAGGCATTTGTATGAGATCTGAAACAAGAAGGCAGAGAACTGCCTCATTCAGCCTCAGATGGGAATAGGCAAGCACAAGGGCGACAACGTTTTCATCTCTTTGCATATGGCCACAAATGAAAACACCGCAAAGCTAACCTGGGAGGTATCAATAAGTATATTTTTTTGGCCGTGGTTGTTTTAGCTCAGTAGATAGAAAGTCAGCCTGTGGACCAAAGTGTTCTGGATTGGATTCTGGTCATGGGTAAATACCTCTGCTGTAGGCTCCTACCTGGCCTGGGCCCTGGTCAGAGCGCCTGCAGGCAGCAACCAAACCATGTGTCCAAACAATGTGTGTTTCTCACATCAATATTTCTCTCTGTCTTTCCCTCTCACTTCCATTCTCTCTAAAATTCAATGGAAAATAGCCTTGGGTGAGGATTAAAAAAAAAAAAGCAAAAAATGTATTTCTGCAAGTCTGAAAAATAACATAGAATGTATATAATGAGAACTGACTGCACATACACACAGAGAGAAGTTTTACATAATAATGCAAGGATAATTTGATCAACATGCAATATTGCAAATCTATTTTGGAGAAATAAGTACCACTATAAGTGCCATTTGTTTTTCTAGAGCAAATGTAGTTAATAACATAAAAAGATTGGGAAATAAAAATTATTCCAAGATTTATCAAGTCTCTAGGTATTTTGTAGCCAAGAGAAATTCTTAACTTTATCTTTAAATCATTATTTTTTATTGTAACATTTTTACAAAGTTTTGTTTAAAAGACCATTTCCATATCTTTTTGTTTTTTTCTGTTGGATAACTTTAAATAGTTGAACACAACAAGGTCATTAAATGTAAAAGTATATTTTCTTTCTCAGAAGGGGAACACATACCACTTAATGAAAAGAAACTTTGAAATCTAGAAATCACTAAAAATAAAATTAAAAACTGTGTTAAAATGTTTACCATTTTAGTAACAAAAATAACACAATTCAACTTGATATATTAGTTAATAAAATGAATAACATCATTGATTAGGATGACTCAACCAGAATCTAGTGTCTTGTTTTGTCTTTTCATTAACATATTTGATTGGGTGAGAGAAAGTATATTTCTAATAAAAACTTCAAAACACTTGCCTCATATAAGCATGTACAATGTACAACTTAGAAGAATTGTTCAAAAAGGCAAGATTCTAATTGTCTTAAATTACATTATTCTTAAAACAAATGTGAAAATATGATACAAATGTTAATATGATTCCACAAAAAATGATATACTTTAGTCAATAACTTGAATAAGTCAGCTTAATACTATTTTTGTATCTGGTTGCATAAATACATAATTGGCATGAACATTTTGACAGATCTGAATAACAACTAATTCAACATTAACTAAGCAAACAAAACAATAATGTATTCAGTAAACAATTTAGATGAGGAGACAAAAATCAATACATATTTGCTCTTATTGTACATCACCTTTTTAAAAAATGTTTCTGTTTTTTTATTTTATTTTTTATTTCAGAGAGAAAGGAAGGGGGAGAGAGAGAGAGAAACATCAATTAGTTGTTTCCCACACACACACCTCACCAGGGATTGAACTGTAATCTGGGTATGCGCCCTCTCCAGGAATCAGACTGGTGAGCTTTCTGTGCATGGATAATGCTCAAACAAACGGTCACACTGGTCAAGGCTGTCCAGCACTTTTAAAGGAATAAACTTAGAGGAGCCAAGATGGCAGCATAGGTAAACACCTGAACTTGCTGCCTTGCACAACCACATCAAAACTACGACTAAAAGACAAAACAGTTATCATCCAAAATCATGGGAAGGCTGGCTGAGTGGAATTCATACAACTAGAAGGAAAGAGAAAAGCACACCGAAACTGGGAGAAGGTGCAGAGGTGCGGAATTGAATTGCAGATGTATGGAGGCACACACAGAGACAGGCTGGCAACTGAGTTCACTATTATCTTTTTCAATGGGGAGGGAGATACAAGCTCCCAACTGCTCTGAACTCCAGTTCTGGGTGAGACTTTGAGGACCCAGACTCATATGAGGAGAAACTCGACTGTCTGGCATCAGGCCAGAACATGAGGGCAGCTTTCTCTCAGAGATGCTTAGAGCAATTAATGTTCCTGTATGATGCCCTGGGACAGAGACCTGAGGGCCTCTTCAAGGCAGGGCTGAAAGTCAGCCATTGTTGTTTGCTCTGCCCTGGTGATTCCCTGAAATCCCACCCCACCCAATTTACAAACCCACCTAAGTTGTGAGCAGAGAATTTTGCATATGGATGGCCTGGCCATTTTCAATCTAAAACCTAACAAACTGCAGCTGGGTCAGAGAGTCCCAGGGCCTCCAAAAGAAGGCCTAAGGCTGGACAGAAGCTTGAATTGCTTCACAGCTGGGCCTTATCTGGGTACCTCTAAACTCCAGCTCCTGCTGGGTGGCTTCAGGCAGTGGCTGACTCTGCACCTCCTTGGAGATCCAAGAGCTAGTGTACTCAGTGGGCAAATTGAGACCATCCAGGTTACAAGTCTTCACATCCGTAAGAGACACATTCAGCTGAAACCGGTTTGGCTCAGTGGATAGAGTATCAGCCTGCAGACTGAAGGGTCCCAGGTTCAATTCTGGTCGGGGGCATATATCTTTGTTGCGGGCACATCCCCAGTAGGGTGGATACAGAAGGCGGCTGATTGATGTCTCTCTCTCATTGATGTTTCTGACTCTCTATCCCTCTCCCTTCCTCTCTGTAAAAAATCAATAAAATATATATTTATAAAGAAGAAGAAAAAAAGAGACACATTCATGGGGCAGACTCAGTGAACACCGAAGCCCCACTGAAGCAAGTCCTGCCCCATAAGGGTGTCTCCCGTACAGAAATTCTCTCATTGTAGACACAATTGATCCTCACAGCCTAGAGGTCAATTCCTCCCAGTGATATCAACAACATTCAAGGCTTAACTATAAGAAGACTATGTACACAGCACACAAAGGGACACATCAAGATTGGCCACCTCAGGTAATTAGGGAGGCTAAGCCACTGGACCCTATAGGACACCTAGCACACAAAGACACTCTATCAACAAAGGGAAGCAGCCAAAAGAGACAAAGAAACAGGAACAAATGAAAGAAATGGAGGAAAGCAAACTACTGGATATAGAGTTCAGAATCATGGTTATAAGGTTTCTCAAGAATATTCTAGAAACATTAGAGAAATTTATTGAGACCCTCAAGGAAAAAGAAAAGGACCAATTATAAATTAATCATACACTGACTGAAATAAAGAGTAATATACAGAGGTCCAACAGCAGACTAGCAGACCCAAAAAATCAATCAAAGATTTGAAATACGAAGAAGCAAAAAACACTCAATCAGAAAAGCTAAAGACAACAGAATCCAAAAATATGAAGATAGTGTAAGGAGCTTCTGGGACAATTTCAAACATACCAACATCCAAAATATGGGGATACCAGAAGAAGAGAGAGAGCAAGATATTAAAAGACTATTTGAAGAAATAATGACAGAAAACCTCCCCTACCTGGTGAAAGAAATAGACTTACAATTCCAGGAAGTTCAGAGAACTCTGAAGAAGAGGAATCCAAAGAGGACCACACCAAGACACATCATAATTAAAATGCCAAGTGCAAAAGAAAAAATAGAGAATATTGAAAATAGTAAGAGAAAAACAGGAGTACCCATATGACTATCAGCTGATTTCTCAATAGAAACTATGCAGGCCAGACAGGAGTGGCAAGAAATATTCAAAGTGATGAATAGCAAGAACCTACAGATTACTCTACCCAGCAATGCTATCACTTAGAATTGAAGGTCAGATAAAGAGCTTCACAGACAAGAAAAAGCTAAAGGAGTTTATCAATGCCAAACCAGTATTATATGAAATGTTAAAGGGTATTCTTTAAGAAGAGGAAGAAGAAGAAAAAGACAAAGATAAAAATTATGAGCAACAAAGTGACAACAAATACATATTTTCAACAAGTGAATCTAAAAATCAAGTGAATAAAAAAAATGATGAACAGAATAAACTGGTGAATATAATGAAATCAGGGACATAGAAAGGGAATGTACTGACAATTCTCGGGGAAAGGAAGTAAGGGGTGTACAGGAAAAGACTGAACAAAAATCATACACCTATGGATGAGAACAATGGGGGGGGTAAAGGCAGGGGGTGAGGTGGGAACCAGATGTAGGGGAGCTGGGGGGTGGTGAAAGAGGAACAATATTTAAAAAATAAAGGAATAAACTTAATGTTAGAACAAGTATATATTTTATGACCATGAAGCAAAAGTAGTTTTATAGTTGTGAGTACATGAGATACAAAATTTATTCTTGAATTATTTATTATTGAATTATTTTCCGTATGAATAACTGTAAACCTACTTTTGCTAAACCCTGTTTTTATAAATATTAGTAATAAAAGGATATAAAGAAAATATAGAAAAATGTTTGATTTTGTAAGTCCAATGCATTGACTAAGTTGTAATCAAAGCTTGTGGCTAGTAAACAAAACAAAAGAAGACAAAAAAGCTAGTGTAGAGTGAAGGTTTCTGTAATTATACTCCCATATCTAAGCCACAATGTCGTAACACTTTTTTTTTTCTAATCCTCACCTGAGGATATTTTTCTATTGATCCTTCAGAGAGTGTTGAAAAGAGGAAAAGAAAAACATCCATGTGAGAAAAACACATCAATCGGTTGCCTCCTGATGCAATCAGAGTCCTGGGCCAGGGAGGAGCCTGCAACCAAGGTGCGTGACCGTGACCGGAATCAAACCCAGGACCCTTTAGTCCACAGGCTGATGCTGTATCCACTGAGCCAAACCAGCTAGGGCATAATACCTTTTACTCAAATTGAATTTAAAATGAATATAGAGATATTTCTAGCTCTATAATGTCCTTTAAAAATGTTTTAATGAGATTTAATATACATTCAGGCGCACACACATACACACACACACACACACACACACACACACAGGATGCTTGTTTTAATAGCACATCTTAGAGGATTTTTGGTAAGCAGCCAGAATATGAAGCAGTTAGAAAACTGATTTCATGGGTTGGTCATGGAAAAATCAACACATTTCACAGTTTGGTTTGAATTAATGACAACAGCTGCAAAAACACATATAATGTCGAAGGCCTTTTAAATGTCTTTAATGAACAAAATGAATAGAAATAAAAATGTTTCCAAATGTGAGCTTGACATTTCTTTTATGTTTCACAAGGTCATACAAAACTATAGCAAGTATGTCTGAATCAATTATTTGTAATCACACTAAATGTTTAAAATGCTATTTTCTTTATAATAATTCATTTTTGAATAACTCATAAATATACTTCTAAAATACTAAACATTTGTTGCTTTTCATTTTCTGTGTAAGCTTTCTTTGGCATTATGATCATATTTTTCTATTCTTGAAATAAAAAAATAATAAAACTTAACAATTAAAAACTAAAAATGTTTCTTATCATATTTATAAATTATAAAATTAAGAACATGGACTTCTATAAATAACAAAGTGGACACATATAAAATACTTATTCAACTAAATGATAATGGAACCAATGAAATTGTATAGCTGGTTCAAATTGAGAAAGAGAAGCAAAGTACTTATACATGTCACAATGGAAAATCAACCTTGAAAATATTATGCTAAGTCAAAGAAGCAAGTTAAAAAATAAACAACCATTTCTTTTTCAAACATTTTTAAAATATATTTTATTGATCTTTTACATAGAGGAAGGGAGAGGGAGAGAGAAATGGAAACATCAATGATAAGAGAGAATCATTGATTGGCTGCTTCCTGCACGCCCCCTCCTGGGGATCAAGCTTGCAACCCCGGCATGTGCCCTTGACCAGAATCAAATCTTGGACCCTTCAGTCCTCAGGCAAACGCTCAATCCATTGAGCCAAATCAGACAGGGCAAAGCTATTATTTTTAAAAAAGAATACTAGAAGATATGTAATTGTATGCATATAATATATATGTTTGTATGGAAAATAATAAACAATAATAATATAAGAATAGACCTAATATTCCCCACCCTGTATATTATCAAATTAGAAGAGGTCATTAGGGCACATCAATTGATCCATACCTTGCACAATTATTTTCCACCACTAAAGTAGCAAACTTAAATACATTCATTAATATATATAAAATACATATTACTTTAGAACATATTAAAAGTTGGAAATAAAAACATATCCCAAGAAGACATACAAATGGCTCCCAGATATATGAAAAGATGGTCAACTTTACTAGTTTCAGAAAAATGCAAATCAAAACTACAATAGTGATATATCACCCATACTTGTGAAAATGCCAATTATCACCTGGCCAATGTTCTCAGTGGTTTAACCTCAACCTATGAACCAAGAGGTCACAGTTTGATTTCTGGTCAGGACATATGCCTGGGTTGCAGGTGCAATCCCTCATGTGGGGCATGCAGGAAGCAGCCTATCAGTGATTTTCTCTCATTGATGTTACTATCTCTCTGACCTTGATTCCTCCTGAAATTACATATATATATGTATGTGTGTATATATATATATATAAATTGTTTGTATGGAAAATAATAAAATAAACAATAATAATAGGATAGAATTCTATAAGAGACAAAAGAAGTTGAACATGGTTAAAACAAAGTGCATTCACAGACAAAAAAAACAGTTGAAAAACTAAAACAATGCTGAGTTGCCAGATTGGTGGTTGTCATGCATATTTAAATTGGATTTTAGATAGGATTAAAAAAAGAAGAAGAGAAAATACACTTTATTATAGCTAAGCAGAAATCATTTTTCTCTCTGACCTTGATTCCAGTGCTAAGCAGCTGATTGACTTGTGACTTGTACTGATTGACAGGGCAGAAATGCACAGGTTTTGCAATTAGTGATTCTGAACTGCAGCTGAGTAGCAAGACCTTTAATTTAAATTATGCCAGGATGCTTCAAATTTAATCATAGCCCAAGGAGTATTATGTTTTTAAATAAAATATTTCTCTCTAAGTAAAATCTTCTATAATATGTCAATATGAACCTAAACTTATTTTAATATTATTCTTTTAAAAATGCTCAAATTATATTTGATTTTTATGATTTTTGTTCATTTTCCATTGTTTGCTTCAAGATGAGTCTACATTTATACTAAACCACCATTTTTAGGAATCTGTAAAAAGTCTTAAATGTAGCTATATATTTTCACTGAGAAATGAATTGACCATGAAATGTTATTTTTTGTGTGTGTGTTTGTTTTGTTTGTTTTGTGTGTGTATGTGTGTTTTTACCAAAGCGACATAAGTTTAAGCCAAATCACTCAAAATATTGAGGTGTGTGACAAGACTACAAATTTTTCACAAGAAAGAGTTGTGAAAGACTAAACTACTTATAAAATATTTATATATCTTTTAAGACTTTTGAATTAAAAAAAACATTAAAATGTTGAACACCTTCTCTTAGATAACTTACAAAAGATATAGTAATAGAAACTTCTATATACTAAAGAATATTTTATTTTATTAGGAAAAAAATGAAGAATAGTTTTAAAGGATCTTTAAAGAGTTATAAAGAAAAAAGAGTGTGAAAGTTCAAATAAAAATTTAACATTGTTTAACTTAAAGGTAATAAGTATATTACAGAAAAGTACAATTCTAGTTAGTTTTCTGTTTGATTTATCATGAACATCTTAGAAAAATTGTTAACTGTCAGTAACCACTTATAACTTCACAGTATGTTCATTCTGCTCTGTGTTATACGTTACCTCCACTCCTCCTCAGGAAGCACATATTTTCTTCTCTTTGTAATCATTGTGATTCCTTTATACTAACATGCAGTCATTGGTTTTGTTAAAATTATATATGTAAATAATGAAAGGTGCATTCATGTAATCTACACTAATAAAAGAGAAAGATGCAAACTGACCATCACTCCACTATGCTACCAGCCAATAGGAGTGAGTATGCGAATTACCCAATAAGGATGGCGAGGCCCATAGTGGCCAGGTGGCCAGCACCAGCAGCCCCATGCCCCCGATCAGGGGCACAAACCTGGAGGGAGGCTGGCACCCCACAGCCCTAAGGCCCGCCATGGTGGCACTGCAGTTGTGGGGGCCAAATTGGGGACACAACCCACAGGGAGGCCAGCACCCAGCAGCCCTAAGCCCTGGATCAGGGTCACAAACCCATGATAGGAAAACCTGGAAACAACCTGCATTTTTAGGACAAGGTGGAATCTATACTAATAAAAGGGTAATATGCTAATTAGACTGAACATCTTCTGGATGACCTTCTGGATCTCCTTCTGGGCATTGTTCCCAACAAAGCCATGTTGGTGGGGCCTAGGCAGACATTAGAGGTGATCAGGCAGGCAAGGGAGAGCAGTTAGGGGGATCAGGCCAGCAGGGGAGAGCAGTTAGGGAGATCAGGCTGGTAGGCAGATGAGCAGTTAGGAGCCAGAGGTCCTGAGGGGTCCCAGATTGGAGAGAGTGTAGGCCGAGTAGATTTCATGCACCGGGTCTCTAGTATAAATATAATGTTCTTAAAGACTTAATTTATAAAACCTTAAAAGTTATTTGGAAATATAAAGACAATAGCCATAACCCTTCATACATAGGTTATATACATAGTAAGGTCTGGCTACTCAGTGCTTTATAGACTCAGCATCCCTTAAGGAAGACTTAGGCAAGGGTTGTTTGATTAATTCAATTTGAAAGAACTTAATTCAAGCATAAGGGATCAATGCCAACAATTCCGAAATTGTCTTTAGGTTTAAAGGGTGATTTTTTTTAGAGTAACAGACTTTTGGGTGATTTTTTTTAGAGTAACAGACTTTTAGATAAGTAATTTTCAGAAAAGTAGTTAAAGAAAAATGTCATTTTTAAGTAATAAAAGAAAAAAAAATATCCACAGTTCAAACAGAACTTGAGCATTAAAAAGAAAATGAAAAGTAAAGACAATTTTCTTTTCTAAAGGGGATAGCTTTTATTGAATTGTCAATAAAATCCAGGGCAAAATTCTAATGGCTACAGATTCATTGTTTATTGAAATCTAGAGAAGACTTTCCACATAAATGTCACTTGAATTTTCTAAACATCTTTAATTTCAAGAAATGTTTAAAAATTCAATCTACTTTGTAATTATGCAACATTATATTCACTGGATAAGTAAAAAATCTCAAATTTAAGTACAGCGCTCAGAGTCAATATGAACAAATTCAGTTGTTTATAAAAGGAATGACAATTTAACTTTTGTTGATTAAAATGTTTGCTTTGTTACAGATATACTAGTATTTTTTTTCTTATATAACTTTTAATTTTAGCTTTCTCATATCTAACCATCACAAATCAGCTTAATCGAAATCAAATATTTCTGCACTAAAAATATGAAATCAGAAGCTAGGTTGCAATGTTTTAAATCAGTGTTCTCATTAAACCAAATATCTATCTATCTATATAAAGAGGTAATATGAAATTGTCCATGAGCACTCAGAAGGAGGCTGTGTGCACAGATGGGTTTGATAGGGGGGAATTGCATGCACGGTGAGGCAAGCCACAGATAGCGCAAGCCCAGAGAGAACAGGCTTGCACACTGGCAGTCCCACCTCTGTGTGTGAGCTGCAGAGGAAACAGCTTTTCTGACTGTTCATTGGCTAACTCCTGGTACATCACTTGCAGTGTTCTTGGTAACTTGGGTAATAAGAATCCAAGAAAGTGATCTAGGATTTTCTACCATACTCCTGAAGGAAAAATCAAAGGTCCGCTGTTGGAGAGCCTAAGAATTATGATATTCTACCTTAGCTGGTTTGGCTTAGTGGATAGAGTCTCAGTCTGTGGACCGCAGGGTCTGGGTTTGATTCTGGTCAAGGGCATGTACCTAAGTTGCAGGCTCCTCCCTGACTGGGGCCCAGATCAGGGCTCATGCAGGAGGCAACCAATTGAAGTGTTCCTCTCACATTAATGTTTCAATCTGTCTTTCTCTTTTTCTTCCATATGCTCTAAAGATCAATGGAAAAATATCCTCAGGTAAGGAAGAGGAAGGAGGAGGAGGAGGAGGGAGAGGGGGAGGGGGAGGGGGAGGGGAAGGAAGAAGGGGAGGAGGAGGAGGAGGGGGAGGAGGAGGAAAGAAAGAAAGAAAGGAAGGAAGGAAGGAAGGAAGGAAGGAAGGAAGGAAGGCCATTTCCTCTAAAAGAGACATCTTGAAAATTCCTGAAGAAAGTTGTCATTTTTTGTGATGAAGGGACTGAACTCCGTGTTAATGAAAATACCTTGGTGGCTGCAGCAGCCAGCAGTGGCAGCAGCAATGCAGTGGGGTGATGGGGGTGGTGCCTTCCCTGATCAGCCCAGTTACCTTCTGGAGAGGGAGGTTTTACTACAGCTTAGGCCCACTCCCCATGGGGAACAGGCTTAAGTCATCAGTAGGACATCCCCTGAAAGCTCCTAGTCTGTAAGAGTGATCAGGCTGGGCTGAGGGAACCCCCAGTGCTTCAATTTCTGTGCACCAGTCCTTTCGTCTATAATAATAAAAGTGTAATATGCTAATTAGACCAAACATCCTTCTGGGCATCATTCTGGACTGGAGCAAAGCCCAGGTCCTGGGTGCCTGCTGGCAGCAGCCGGAGGAAAACAGCCTGGGTCCTGGGTGCCAGCAGTGGGGGAAGGAAGGCCTACTCTTGCATGAATTTTTGTGCATGGGCCCTCTAGTCCTATCTAATAAAATACTAATATGCAAATTGACCATCGCTCCAACACACAAGATGGCTGCCCCCATGTGAACACAAGATGGCCACCACAAGATGGCCAGCAGAGGAGGACAGTTGGGAGGGACCAGGCCTGCATGGGAGGGCAGTTGTGGGTAATCAGGCCAGAATGGGAGAGCCGTTTGGGGGAACCAGACCTGCAGGGGAGGGCAGTTAGGGGCAACCAGCCTGTCAGGAGAGCAGTTAGGCATCAATCAGGCTAGCAGGAGAGTGTTTAGGAGGTAATCAGGCTGGCAGGCAGAAGCAGTTAGGGGAAATCAGGAAAGCAGGCAGGCAATCAATTGGGAGGTCCAGTTCTGAAATGTGAGAGGGATGTCTGACTGCCCTTTTAGGCCCAACCCTGATAGGAGGAGAGGGTGCAGGCTGGGCTAAGGGACACCCTTCCCCTGTGCATAAATTTCATGCATTGGGCCTCTAGTCCTTTATAATAAAAGAGTAATATACAAATTGACCATCACTCCAACACAAGATGGCTGACCCCATGTGGTCAAAGATGGCTGCCCCCATATGAACAGAAGATGGCCACCACATGATGGCTAGCAGGGAAGGGAAGTTGAGAGAGACCAGGCCTGAAAGAAAGGACATGTGGGGATGATCAAACCTGCAGGGGAGGGCAGTTAGGAGTGGCCAGGCCAGCAGAGGAGGGAAGTTGGAGGAGACCAAGCCTACAGGGAAGAGCAGATGGTGGGGAGTAGACCTGCAGGGGAGGACAGTTAGGGGTGACTGGGCCTGCAGGGGAGGACTGTTAGGGGCAAACAGACTGGCAGGGGAACAGTTAGGCATCAATCAGGCTGGCAGATGAGTGGTTAGGGGGTTATCTGGCTGGTAGGCAGAAATGGTTAGGGGCAATCAAGAAGGCAAGCAGGCGAGCAGTTGGGAGCCAGCAGTCCTGGATTGGAGAGGGTGCAGGCTGGGCTGATGGACATGCACCCCCATGCACGAATTTCCTACACTGGGCCTCATATATATATAACTATATATATATATATATATATATATATATATGGCTAATATGTTAATTGCCTATCCAACCAGTATGACTCACACTCTCACACTGACCACCAGGGGGCAGACATTCAATGCAGGAGCTGCTGAGCTGCAGTGACTTGGCAGGGGTGGTTCTCAGGTGGTGCACCCCATAACCAGAGAGGAGGGAGTGCAATTACTCACAGGGCCATGTGGTTCTATCTTTGACCATCGGTTATGTTGTTGCTAGGGCACTGTTGGTCCTGAATCTAGTTTACTGCACACTTGCATTTGCAGACCACACCCTGTGCAACAGCAAATTTGCAGAGTGCCCTCTCGCACTCTGAGACCCCTCAGAGAGCTGATTTCAGTCCAATCCCCATAGGTCGCCTGCGGGATTCTACCTGTCTGAGTGACCCCACTCACTCCACAAACACCCTTTGAGCCACAGTGCCACCCAAGGTGTAGCTGGACAGGAAGGGTCTGCTGGAGGTTAGCTCTGTGGCATGTCCAGCCCAATACACTCAGGGCAAGACTTCTTCTAATTAATTTCCTTTCAATGTGCACAAATCCATGCACTGGGTCACTAGTTATATGAAAATTTAGATAGAAAGGAGGAGTATTCAAAGAAGTTATATCTATGTTACTACACTAATGCCGATGCTAAAGAAAATAAATGTTTGGTTGACTTGTGCTTGGTAAAGATACTACAAACTGTTATAAGAAAGTAAAAGTCACATAGATTAATGATATATTTCCCCCTCAAAAGTCACAACTGTAGTTTAAGAAGAAAGAAATTGAGGATGTATTTCAGATCCCTAAACTTAATATTCAGCCTTGGACAAAGACAAGAGTGTGATGTGTCTAGAGGGAAAGGGGGTGGGGGTTGAGTGAAAGAAGACAAAGAGGGAGGAAATGGGGACATCTGTAATAGTGTCAACAATAAAAAGAAGAAGAAAAAAACACTTTCCCTAATAGCAGATTATGTCAGTGCATTTTTAGATGGCTATGACTTATTTGGTTGGCTTATGTCATTAAAATTTTCAAGGAATTTCTTAATTGAAGTTGTATCACAATTAAGTAATAAAGTTGCAAGATCAGCTTCATTTTTACTATCTACATAACCAAGGAAAACACTGCAACTGAATATACACTTAAATTATATAATGGCATAAGAAGGAATAACCTTTTTAAGATAGCAATCTTGTAAATGTCCATTCGGTAAGACCATAATATAGACATATCTGCAAAAGAATAGAATGTCTGTACATTGGAATGTTTATTAATTTGCAGGTTTACGTTGTTGGCTTTCAGGGATGCAGGATGGCCAAAGGATGGTAAAAATTCTATATACTTATGACTCTCAAATTTCATACCTGCATTTTTCACTGTATGTGCCATATGTATATACAACTGTGTACAGGGTACTTCTCCTGTATTCATTCAGTTTCATCAGAATATTCATTGCACTATAGCAAAAGTTGAGAATAAGAGAAGTAAAACTAACAAATCATCAAAGCAGTAATTAGTAAAAACTTATTGGGTACATTCCACAAGACAGTTTTGAAACCTGGAATAGTCAAAGTAAAACAGTGAATGAGGCTTAGGAGTACATAGTTATAACACAGTCGTTATTTATTCTTCACTGTAATTGGTTACAATATTAGAATTTCTTGCATAATATAAAATTATTTACTAGTTACCTCACATCAATCTTGGGAAACTATAAATTTCACTTATGATTTTCAAAGGCATAAAAAGAAATGACCCAGGTTAAGTTATTCTAAACTAAACTAAGCTTTGCTTATATGACAAAACTGGTTTTATCTGCTCAGGGATTTTCAAGGTCAGTCTCTGTTTGCTTTTTTTTTAAATTTTGGGGGGGTCAAAAGGATTAATAAAATTACATATGTTTCATGTATACAGTTCTATAATACATCATCTGTATATATACTGTGTATTTGAGGAAACAGAAGGAAGATAAGTAATTAAGAATCTCTGTATAAAGGGAGCTTTAAAATGTATGAATGTTGCTAAGACAGACAGTGTGCAGATAACCAATTATAAAAAAGTGAGGTGAATAACCAATCCCAAGACTATTATTAAGGCAGAATTCTTTGAAAAAAAACAATTAGGAGTTCACAAGGTAGGTATCTGCCCCTAGATTAAAAAGCCTGCACTTTCTTTCTATGTCTATTTCTCTCTTCTCTGTCATCAACCACAGCAGATTCTTGGGTTGATGGCAGGAGACAATCTGCGCTGTACCCAGGTATCCTATGGCCATGTGGGACTGTACACATGGACTGATAGATTTAAGCACCCGATTGAAACATAAAAAGGAAGCTCTGCTGAGATTAAAAATGGTGACAGAGTAAGTGAATGCTGCCCAGACATGCTCCCTGAGACAAATTGGAATTACAACTAAAATGCAGAAAGACTTCCTGAGTAATCAATGAAAGACTTGCAGGAGAGAACCCTGATACCCAAGGACTGAACGTGGAGTCCACATAGAAACTGGTAGGAGAGGTGGAGGCACAAAAGGGCTGGCCGGTGCCCATAGCAACTTAAGTTCCAGAGAGACAGCTCATCTGTGGGAGGTTACCCCTGAGAACGCTGGCATCTAATTCCTCTGGTGGGCCCCCAGCAGAGATTTCTACAACTGACAAGGGTATCCACATAACATTTGTCTGTGAAAAGCACTGAGGTTGCTATTGGCCAGGGAGAGAGTGACTGAAAATTCAGGCACCCTCTTAAAGGGCCAATGCACAAAATTCCCTGTGAGGCCACCCCCCTTATGCTCTGACAGAGAGTGAAGTGGACTGAAGCTGAATAAGCAGAAGCCAGGATTAATGACTTGGGGGTTAAAGCTCAAAAGGCAGATACCCCCAGTTTCCTATGCTGAGTCATTTCCTCACCCAGTAGAGGACATCTTCCCCACACAGACATTTTCCTTCCCTGGGGGAAGACTATTGGGAAAAAAAAAAACATTGCCCTGAGCCCACTTAACACATTGCAGATGGATAACGAGAGTTCTTGTGTTTTCATATTACACAGTGTTTTACAAAGTATCATACTGTAAAAAGATATTAATTGTAAGAACATGCAATAAATAACTTCAAAATGCACTGGGTATTTCATTTTAAGTCATGCCTTTGACAATTATGTAAAACTTATCTGGCCAGTGGGTAAAGCTAGGAATAAAACTATTGGTGTGCAATGTGTTAAGAGACTAATTAGTTTCCAGGCAGAAGCAATGGCCCCACCCTGTTGAAAAAAAAGTCTTGTCTTACCTGTAGGCAATTGCCCAGGGACAATTCAAGTCAGAATCCTATCAGTCTGTAGGCAGAGGCTGTCTCTGGAAGCTTTGAGTCTTTGCCTGATATAATCAACCAGAAACAGTATTTGACACTCTCCCACACGAGAAATTGAGAGGCATAGAGCCAGCATGTCAAATTTAAATAAATGAGGCATGTGGCCTGCAGGCTGTGAATTTGACATGCTTGGTGTAGAGAATCTACATAATAGTTAGACATAAACCCAAACAGAAAGCAAAAATGAGACAAAGAAACAACATTCAAATGAAAGAACTAGAAAATTCTCCAGAGGAAGAGATAAATAAAGCAGAGTTAAGAATAATGATGGTAAAGATATTCAACAGCATGAAAAAAAAGATATAGTAATTATGAAAAAAGAACAGTTGGAAATAAAGGATGACATAACACAAAGAACCATTGGAAGGAATACACAAGAAATTAGGGAAAGCTGAGGATTGAATCAGTGAAACAGAATACAGGGTTGAAAAAAATCACTCAATCAGAGTACCAAAAAATAAACAAACAAACAACAATAACAATAACAACAACAAACAACACAATTAAAAAAAAAACTGGAGGACAGTTTAAGGGAGCTGTGGGACAATAATAATATTAGAATAGCAGGTGTGCCAGAAGAGGCAGAAAAGGAGAAAGGGAAAGAGAATGTGTTTGAAGAAATAATGGTAGGAAATTTCCCTAACCTGATAAAGGAAGAAGTCACACAAGTCCAGGAGGCACAGAGAACTCCAAGTGAGAAGAACCCAAACAGAACCATGGCCAGACACATCATAATTAAAATGCCAAAAATTAAAGACAAAGAAAATCTTAAAGGCAGAACAAAAAATGAAAAAATGTTACCTACAAGGAGTTCTCATAAGACTGACACCTGATTTCTCATCAGAAACTCTATAGGCCAAAAGGGAATGGCATGAGGTACTCAAAGTAATAGAAAGCAAGGATCTGAAACCAATATTACTATATCCAGCAAGGCTATCATTCAAAATAGACAGTCAAATAAAGAGCTTCCCAGACAAAATTAGGCTAAAGCAGCACATCACCACCAAGCTAGCATTACATGAAATGATAACGGGATTTCTGTAATGAGAAGAAACAGAGAAACCTAGGCATTCCAAATTAAAATGGCAATAAATAAGTGCATATCAATAATACTCCTAAAGTAAATAGATTAAAATGCTCCAGTCAAAAGGAATAGGGTAGCTAAATGGATACAAAAACATGACCAAACTATAAGCTGTCTACAAGAGATTCACCTCAGGACAAAATAGATACACAGGATGAGAGTAAAAGGATGAAAAAATATTGCCATGCAAATAGAAAAGAAAAAACAAACAAACTGGAGTAGCAATACTAACATCCAACAAAAAGATAAAAGAAAGCAAAACAAAAATAGACTTTTTTAATGAAAGCATCACAAAAGACAACAAAGTTCAATACGTAATAATAAAGAGATTGATCCAACAAGAGGATATAACCCTGGTAAACATATATGTGCCCAATATAAGAGCACCTAAATATATATATATATATATATATATATATATATATATATATATATATAACTTCTAGGGGACTTTAACAGAGAAATTAACAATAATAAAGTTATAGTAGAGGACTTTAACATCCCATTGACTTCACTGGATAGATCTTCACTGGAGAGGAAGCCGGGCATTGCTATATGACATTATTACCCAGCACCCAGTCACCATTTCCAGGCTGGGCTGGGCTAGGGGCCACATTTTGCACAATGGGGTCTTGGCAGTGACAGCTGCAATTTTGTGGGGTGTTGCTCTTAGATGTAGTGAGGACTGTGTCCCACATGGGGGTAGCCGAGTGATGCTCTGTAGGCACCAGGTCTGTGGTGACATTTCCCTGTAAATAGCCAGGGCACGTCACAGGAGATCCTGCATTGAATATCTGCCCCCTGGTGGCCAGTGCACATCATAGCTACCGGTTGGACGAACACTTAGCTTATTAGCCATATATATACTAAAGCCTGATGCATGGGGATTCATGCTAGAATGGACTTTCCTTTCCCTGGCTGCTGGCACTGCCATTCCACTCCAGCCCAGTCCCTTTCTGCTCAGGCCCCAGAGTTCCCTATTTCCACTCTAGGAGCTGCTTCTTTCCATTCTGGGAGCTGCCTGTTTCTGCTCTGGCCCCACCTTCCCATGCTGCCCAGAGACACTGAGAGACCTGAGGTGGGGCAGAATGCCTGTGTCCCACCCCCATCACTCAGCACCTGTATATGCAAATTAACTACCATATTTGTTGGGTTAATTTGCATATCACTCCTGATTAGCTTGTGGCATAGTAGCAGAGGTACAGTCAATTTACATATTTGTTTAATTATACTATTTCAAAAACAGGGAGTTGAATATTTATATATTTCAAACATACCCAAATTTAGTATAATTTTAAATAAAACATCATAATTACTATATTGTATTAACAGGTAACACAATTTCAAATTATTTGATGGAGGATATTGCATGTTGGTACTGGACTCATCATATTTCATTTTTAAATACTGATAAAATAATCTAGAGAGCTATAAAACCATAATTGATTTTTATAAACAAAGGCCTGAAAATATACTTTATATAGTATCTTTCACATATACTCTTATCTGTTTATCATTCCTTTGACTTTTTTCAAGTGCATAAGAAGTATGGTTGAACATTTGTATTCTGTTCATACCTAATTTCCAGTAAAGGTCAGCTTTCCCATAAAAGGAGTATAAATAGTGCATAAAATGATGATCCAAGCTAGCATATCAAGAAAATAAAAGCATAAAAGAAAAGGTCATTTTTTTTCTTGAAGCACCCTCAAAAACATGTAGTATGAAATTTGTGAAAGTTTTCAAAAGAGAAGTATGCATATTGAGATTAATTTTTTCTTTCTAATTTGTTTTCAATTACCTTGGTAGAAATTAAAAATAAATCACTCACTATTGAGGTCTTTATCTTTATGTTGGTTTGATTATTAAGGACATTACCTCTGATATTTAACCAATTATCAGAGTATTAGTTGTTTAGATTGAAAATAATAATTCTTTTCCTGAAAACTGCATTTAAATTTAGTGACATTAACCATACATAAAGCCTATCAGCATTTCCAAGATGAACAACAACAACAAAAAACATTCATTACTTACTTATTATCTCATGAAACATTATTATAAATGTTCATAGTTTGACATTCACTCAGTGAGTTTATCAGGAAAGCCAATGCATGTATTGGTAAGATACTGTACTTATCAAATTAATTAAAATCATATTATTCATGTATATACAAACAGGAGTTTGAATCTGGTCTCATTTGGCTGGATAACTGAATAGTGAGTGTGAGATTGAACTTTTGAAAGTTTTTAGAAAAGCCACTAGGTGAGTTTTTGAGTCCATAAAACACGAAAGGTTTATGAGCTAGCTTCAATTTTCCTATATTTAGGACAGGACTGAAATTTGATCAAGTCTGTGGAATCAAGACAAGTAACTTTCTAGCAACATGCAGACAGAGATACTGGGCAAGAGTTCTACAGCTCACAAGAAGGGAAACACCACTGTAAAACAATACTCAGCCATTCTCTGCTTAATCTCTTCAGCCTCTAATATACTTTCCTACCCCTAATAGTCTCTGCATATAATTATAATTACTTATTTGTGTGTGTGTGAGTATGTATCTGCAACAAAACTGTCACCTGCTTGGCGCAGAGACCACATCTCATTCATTATTTTATAATCTAATCATCCTAATATATAAAAACAGAGGATCTGTAATGACCGACCAAAGGCTTGACCCAACACCAGACGTCAGTCCTGCAGTGGCAACCCAGCACTGACTGCCACAGGTGTGGGTGCAGCGACCCAGCACTGACTGCCAAGGGGACTGTGGATCAGGCCCAGAGAGAGGTTCAGAGAGAGAGAGAGACAGGCTCTGATCTGCTGCCTCTGCGGCAGCTGTGGATCAGCTGTTGTCTCTTTCTTTCTCTCTGGGTTTCACCAGCAGCTGTGTCTCTGTTTCTCTCCAGGCCTCCATGGGCTGCTGATAAGCCTCGCTTCTCTGATCAGCTTGGAGATAGCCCTGGAGATGCTGATTAGCATAGAAACTGACCAATCAGAACCAAATTGGCCAGTAGAGAGGGCAGTTGGGGGTGAGATCAGATTGGCATGGGAGGGAAGTTAGGGGTGATCAGGGTGGCAGGGGAAAGCAGTTAGAGGTGAGATTAGGCTGTCAGGGGAAGGCAGTTGGGGGTGAGATCAGCCTGGCAGGGGTGAGTAATTGACGGAAACCAGCCAGGCAGTCAGAGGCAGTTAGAGGTGATCAGGCAGGCAGGCAGAGGTTAGGGGCCATCAGGCAGGCAGGCAGGTGAGCAGTTAGGGGCCAGCAGTCCCAGATTGTGAGAGGGATTTCTGGCTGCCAATACAGGGATTGGGCCTAAACTGGCACTTGGACATCCCCCAAGGGGTTCCTGATTGGAGAGGATACAGGCTGGGCTGACAGAAGCCCCCTCTGTGCATGAATTTTGTGCACTGGGAAACTAATGTGTGTGTGTGCATAATATAAAGTATGTATGTGTGTGTGTGTGTGTGTATATATGTATATATATGTATATATATATACACACACTATGTATATATATGTATATATATATATACATACACTATATATATATATATATATATACACACACACACACACATACATACATATATATATACACACACACATATTCCAATATTCTAAGAGGATGTTTTTAATTTATTGAATTAAAAAATATATTTCAAATATAATGAGGGATTATTCAGTTTGAGGAATAAAATAATAAAGCAAATATATGAGCTTGCTCCCAAATCTCAAATATTTTAAGTTTAACAACAAGATGGGTAATTTTAGTATGATCAATAGGCATAAAAAATAAATATAAAAGAGATGAAAATGAGCATTGTGATACATTCCATTTTATTGTTGTGCATTAATGGAGGTGCAGGAATGTAATAGGTAGAAGATTTAAGATGAATATGATAATTAGGAAGGAAGAACATAATCAGCAGAGGCAGGTTTGCCTGGATATTTCTGTAGTGAGTAAATAAATGTCTACACCAAACCTGTGTAAGTGCCTGACATTACAGAGACATATTTATTTATGAAATATGATTATTAGTAATACCTTGCTCAATAGAGATAATATATTATTTCACTCTGTAGTGTATTACAGTTATTGATCATTTCACTTTGACCTTTTGAAAAACAAAAAGCATAGTTAACATTTTTTTCAAAAACTTATAGTAATGTATCACAATAATAACCTCAGCAGAAATGCACATGGACTATATTTTCCCTATGCAATGTTTTAGGATCATGTTAAACAACAGGCATATGAGAGATGTTTAATGGTTTCAAAAAGAAAATAATCAAATTCAATCCACAATTGGATATTACTATTAACATTAAAGTGATGAAAATTATTTACCTAATAATAACAAGTATTGAAGATGATATGGAGAAATTGCAACTTGAAAATATAGTCCCTAAAATATAAATTAATATAATAATGTTGCCTTTTTTAGAATTGTCATATAGGTTAAATCATAACAGTACATAGCTTTTACAGATTGGCTTCATTTACTTAGGAATATGCATTTGAGTTCCTCTTATGTCTTTTCATAGCTTGACAGCTCAATACTTTTTACTGAAGAATATCCCATTAGGTATACCACAGCTTCTTAGCCACTCACCACCATCCTTGTATCCAAGTTCAAATAATTATGAATGAAGTTGCTGTAAACATTCTTGTGAAGGTTATTCAACTCCTTCGGGTCAACACCAAGCAGCACAACTTTAAAATTGTATTCTCATATATTAAACTTTTAAAATTTTTCTTGAGAGAGATGCAAATTAAAACCACAACAAAGTATTACCTCAACACCTACCAAACTGGCTGCTGTCAATACATGAAACAGCAAGGATGTGGAGAAAATGAACCCTCATGGCACTGCTGGAATGCAGACTGGTGTAGCCACTGTGAAAAACAGTATGGAGTTTCTTCAGAAAATTAAAAATGAAAATGCCATTTGACCCAGTGACCCCACTACTAGAAATATATTCTAAGAATCCAGAAACTCCAATTTGAAAGAATATATGCACACCTGTTCATAGCAGCACTATGTGGAGCCAATGGCTGTCTAGTTAAAATCTGGAAACAGTCTTCATGCCCATCAGTAGATGAGTAGATAAAAAAGCAATGGTATGCTGACACCATGAAATACTAAGCAGCAGAAGAAAAAAAAAAAAGGATCTCTTTCCCTTTAAAATTGCATGGAGAGATATGGAGGCTATTATGCTAAGTGAAATAAGCCAGTCAGAGAAAACCAAACACTGTATGATCTCACATGTATGTTGAATCAAATGAAAAAAAAAAACTGGCAAAATAGAAAGAGATGGATACATGGAACAGACTAACAACTGTCAGAGGAGAGGAGCAGGAGAGGTACTCAATGAAAGAAAGTAAAGGAATTAGTCAAAGAACATAAATGCATAATCCATAGACACAGATAAGAGTGTGATGATGTTAGGAGGTTGATGGCTAGGTGGAGGCAGACAAAGGGGAATGGAACATCTGTAATAATGTCAGCAATAAAAATAAAGTAAAATACTATCTAATAAAAAGAGAATATGTTAATTGACGATCACACCCTCACAAGATGGCAGTGGCAACAGCTACAAGATGGTGGTGCCCAATCCCCTCAGCCCTGCTGGGGGATGGCAGGAGCTGCACACCTTATCCATCCAGAATTCCCCAACTCCCACAGGGAAAGTCAGTTGGGGATGATCAGGCCAACAGGGGAGCAGTTAGGCATCAATCAGGCTGTCAGGGGAGCGGTTAGTAGGTGATCAGGCTGGCAGGCAGAGTGGTATCAGGCAGGCAGGTAGTCAAGTGGTTAGGAACCAGCAGAGAGGGTGCAGGCTGGGCTGAGGTACACCACCTCCCTCACCTGCCCTGGATGCATTTCGTCCACCAGGCCTATAGTAAATAAATAAAAGGATAGAAAGAAATTTTGAAAAAAATTCTCTTGAGATACAGTCTTTGATCCATGTGTTTGCTATTTAGAAGTGAATTGTTTGAATGATTACTTTCAATTTGTTAAGGTTTATTTTATTGCCTAGAATGTGGTCTGTTTTCTGGAGAATGTTACATGTGAGCTTGAGAAAAATGTGCACTCTGCTATAGTTGGATGAAGTAGTCTACAGATGCCAATTACACTCACTTGATTAATGGCACTGAATTCAACTATGTTCATACTGATTTTCTGCCTGCTGGATCTGTTCATTTCTGCCAGAGAGTGTTGAAGTCTCCAATGACAAATTCCCTCAATTTTTTAGAGTCCTTATTACTTCTTCACTTTTGAAAGATAATTTCACAAAGTATGAAATTTTAGGTTGGAGCGTTTGTTTTTCCTCTCAGCACTAAATATTTCACTCCACTCTCCTCTTGCTTGCATGGTTTCCAACAAATAGGATACAATTACTATCTGTCTTGTTTCTAAGTGAGATTTCCTACTTCTGGCTTCTTAGGAATTTTTTAAATTTTATTTTAATCTTTTTAATTTATAAATGTTATGCCGAAGTGCAATTATTTTAGTATTTATTCTGCTTTGTGTTTTCTCATCTTCCTGGATCTATGATTTAATGTCTGACATTAATTTGGGGGAAATTTTCAGTCATTATTTTTTCATTATATTCACTCCATTTTTTTTTTCCTTCTACTGTTCCTATTACTTTTATGTTACCACAGTTATCCCACAATCCTTGGATAGTCTATTCTACTTTTTTTCAGCCTTTGTTCTCCTTACTTTTGTTTTTTGAAAATTCTCGATATATCTGTTAACATAGAGAATTATTTCCTCAGCCATATTCAATATAATAATAAGCCTACCAAATGCATTCCTCATTATTGCCACTGCCCTTTTTTGAAAGCTTAGTATTTTTTTCTGATTGTTTTTTAGTATTTACATTTATCTGTTCTCATTGCTTATATGTTCTTGCATGCTGTATACTTTCCCATTAAAGCCCTTAGCATACTAATTATAGTTATTTAAAATTCTCAGCCTGTTCATTTCAATATCCTAGACCTCTCTGATTCTAATGATTGATTTTTCTCTTCAAATTGTACTTTTTGGCTTATGATACACTTCATGTTTTTTTACTAGTCATATATAATGTGTTAGGTAAAAGGAGCTACTATAAATAGGCTTACGTCATGTCCTTATGAAGTGGGAGGGTGAAGAAGTGTTCCACAGTCCTGTGATTAGGTCTCAGTTTTTAATGACCTGACTTTCACAAGGGCTTCTCAGACCCATCCTGCCCTCACATCCCTGAAAAACAGGAGGACTAGAGCCGGCTAGAATCGGATTCTTCCCTTTCCCAGGTCATTTAGGTCCTATGAGTCTAGAAGTTCTTGCTCTGGTTAACTAGTTGAAAAGACATTTAATTAATTATATTTTTAGGTACTACTGGGAAGGAAAAAAGTAGACTCAATAGGATATCACATATAAAAATAAAATAAAAATTAATTAAAAGTATGAAATATAAGATTTGGAGGTGACTACTTAAAAGCTATAAAACCTCAGATTAAAATAAAATATTTTTGAGAGTATTACACAAAACCAAACCACTAATAAAATATTTTACATGGAAAATAAAATAATATTGTAAAAAATTCTACTGATTAGAATATATTAGACATATTTACATATCCATATTGATATAAAATTTATTGAAAAGATAGTGTCCATGTTCATTAAAAAAAAAAACACATGTAAAAATAGAGTTGAAAATGGGATGCTATTTTTTAAAAGAAGAATCTTCCAATGATAGGAGCTTAGGATCTATCAGTGCATAAAGGGACACAAATTTATTTAAGTAAAATAAAATGGTATCCAATTTGTAGGTAAATATTTATTTTCAAGATTTATAATCAGACTGTAAATTTGCTAATTATCTTTTTGCAGGGCAATTTGAAAGTTCCTTATTTACCATTAGATTATTTGTCACCCAAATATAAATTTTACTTATGAAAAACCAACCAACTTTGAAAAGATACACATGTACAGGAGTGACATTCCTAGTTGTGGATAGGAAGGTGGTTAAGTAAGATATTTAAAATTTTTTCCTTTATCAATTACTGCATCATTACATCTTTATACTATACTTGAGAGCACCCTACGTTGGGCTGCCAGTTGCAAGTGTACCCCCCACGTCCCACATGATTCAGGGTTCAGGTTCAGGGTTTGGGATCTGGAGGAGGCCGCATACAAATGAAATAGACAAGAAAGCATAAATTTGGAAATATTTGGGGGCCAGGCAGGAGCCCAACTCAAGAGGAAGGACTTCACCTTGCTCTGGCCTTGCTATTCCCTTTATTAAGACTATGGGATGCACTGATAGCCTTTAGCCAGGCAATTCCAAAAACAGCAAATCAGCAAGAATTTACATAAGATTAAAAGGTGGAAGTTGCTTAGCTCCCTTTATCTCAACTTGACAGTGGATGCTTGGCTCTGACCTTTCAGAGCCTTCAAGGTTAACCAGCCTTCCGGGTTCCTTGCCCATACCTCTCTGCTAGTGAGGACGATGGGTGGCTTCCAATATATACTCACTACCTTCGTGTTTAAAAATAATAATAAAATAGAAGTAGAAATGCAATGTGAAGAAAATCCATTTGCAATAAATGCCAGCATCTACTTCTGAAATGAATTAAAATTATCTAAATGATTGCAAAGGGTTAATAAATCAATCTGTACAAGGAGCTCATAATTTGCATTAATACCAAATTAATCAGTTATTGTGTATCAAAAAATTGTACAAAGGAATTAAAATATGGGTACATTATTTTCAAATAGACATTCCATAGTGACACAATGTTTCTATTTACTGTAGATAATACAGTGTGCTTTATGAATTCTTGATAAATAAAAACTGAGAGTAGTAGTAACACTTTAAATCCCTGGAAATAATTAAAAAAAAAACATGAAAATACATTTATAGTAATTCTTGGTAACATATATTAATACCAGTGACCTGGTGCACGATTCATACACATTGAAAGGGAATTAATTAGAAGGTGGCTATCAAGGTGGGACTGGGCAAGATGGGCCAGACCAGCCCTGGAGCCAACCTCCCAAAGTCCCTCCCTAGCCAGCCACACCTGGGGTGGTACCCTGGCTTGAAGGACGTCTGTGGAGTGAGGGGACCAGGAGTGCAAGAGAGCACTCTGCAAAGTTGCTGTCATTCAGAGTGTGGGATGCAAACACAAGTGTGCAGTAAACCAGATTGGGACAGTGCCACAGCAACAACATGATTCACGACCAAAGGTGGAATCACACAGCTCCGCGAGGAATTGAGCTCCCTCCTCTCTGGTTTCGGGGTGTGTCACTACCAAGTCATTGCAGCTCAGCAGCTCATGCTTTGAGTGTCTGCTTTCTGATGGTCAGTGTGTGTCATAGTTACCAGTCAGATGGACACTGAGCATATTAGCCTTTTATATACATAGGTTGACTATATTTCCACTTCTGAAGGATTTAGCATTCTTTCAAAGCCTAAACAATAATTAGCAAGTGTATATGTCTTGTTATTTGCTGTAAATCAAAAGTGTACTCATTATCAACCTAAAAAAACTATCTATATTATACATTTGAATAGGTCATTAATTCAACATCTAATCATGATTAACATCAGGTATTTTATTGACAGAGTCATAAATCATAAGATATATTAAAATAGTTAATGTAAATAGAATTAAAGTGATTGATAAGCATGCAATAAATAGTAACATGCTATTATTTTAAAAGTCCCCTACATACAATTACATTTTAGTTATAGTCCTAAAGTAAAACACCATGGAAAAGATACTACTGTTAATCCTCTTTATTCTAAAACATTTTGAAAGTCACAAAATAAAGCAAAGATTCTTTAAAATACAAAATAAGATATGCAGTTTGGTTTAGAAATAGCATTCAACTGGTGCAAATATTTAGAAGATATACACATGGAAATATAGGCCTGTATTTACTGGGAAGTAAATAGATTATCTAGAAGTGTAGTCCTGGACCAAATGAGAATTTCCAATTTTCTTTTTACATTAGTCATATATTCAAATTCTCAGCTGAACTCTATTTTTCCTAAAAAAAAATTCTTATAATTTCTATGAAGATAAATAATCCTATCTAATAAAAGAGTAATATGCAAATTAACTATCACTCCTCAACAAAAATGGCAGTGCCCATAGCCACCATTTGGCAGCGCACAGTCCTCACAGCCCTGCTGGAGTCCCCAAGTCTCAGGGAGGGCTTCCACTGAGAGCCAGCAGAGGAAGCAGCCTGGTGGAATGCTGCCTAGAGACCATGCTAACCTTTTTTTTTTTTAATACATTTTATTGAATTTTTATAGAAAGGAAGGGAGAGGGATAGAGAGTTAGAAACATTGATGAGAGAGAAACATCAATCATCTGCTTCCTGAACATCCCTTACTAAAGATGTGCCCACAACCAAAGTACATGCCCTTGACTGGAATTGAACCTGGGACCCTTGAGTCTGCAGGCTGATGCTCTATCCACTCAGCAATCCATCTAGGGCCCTCCTGACCCTTTATACAAAACGAAAACAAATTCACTCTCCACGGCCTGATCCTCCCCACCCCCAGCCTGGGGTCTCAGCCTGGGAGGAGTGCACATCCCATGGCATGATCTTCTGCTGGCAGCAGCAGCCTGGGCTGGGATCTTAGTCTGGTAGGGGCATTCCCCCCATGGCGTGATCCCCTGAACACCCATGGTGCAAATCCCTGCCAGTAGTGGCAGCCTGGGCTGGGGTCTCAGCCTGGCAGGGGCACACCCCCCCATGGCATGATCCCTTGCTAGAGGCAGCAGCCTGGGGTCTCAACTGCTGAGTCACATCAGCCAGGCAGATATGGAGGAATCTTAAAGGTTTCTTTATTAAACAAATATATTTTATTAATTTTTTTTTACAGAGAGGAAGGGAAAGGGACAGAGAGCTAGAAACATCTATGAGAGAGAAACATCAATCAGCTGCCTTATGCATACTCCCCACTGGGTATGTGCCCCAAACAAGGTACATGCCCTTGACCAGATCAAACCTGGGACCTTTGAGTCTGCAGGCTAATGTCCCATCTACCTAGCTAAACAAGTTAGAGCTTTCCAATATGTTAAAGAAAAAATCTTTTTAATAATTGTATGTTTTATATAATTTACTTATTTTATTATAAAGATTTCCTAGGACATAAAACACACTATCCAATAGAATTCTTAGTATGGGCATTTTGTGAGCATGTTTTTAAGAGGAGTATTTATCATGTTTTTTGACCATATACTGAAGTCATGCACACCCAAACTTTCCTCAGACCATGCAAATGTTTGACATAAAAATTCACTGTGGGTATCTTTATCTTTTCTAACTTTATCTTACAGGTTCCAATGTATAGAGTAAAAAACCCTTTGACCTCAAGAGATGTTCCCCTTTATTGGCATTTATACTTTAATTCCAGTTCATAGCCAACTTTATTTATACTTTAATTCCAGTTCATAGCCAACTTTATTTATATTCATTTTTTTCTAAGCTGTTGTACTGTTTTCCCCTGTCTATCATTCTGGTATTTGTTTTATTGGTATACTAAAGGTCCAGTGCATGAAATGCGTGCATGAGTAGGGTTCCTAGGCCTGGCTGGCTATCACGGCCGATCTGTGGGGCAACCAGCAGGGTGATTGGGGGACCTCTGCTGGCACTCGCCTTGGCCGGCCTGAGGACTGCAGGCTAGGGGAAGCTTCTGCACTGAGTATCTGCCCCCTGGTGGTCAGTGTGCATCATAGTAACTGGTCATTCTGCTGGTGGTTCCACCATTTGGTCAATTTTCCATATTAGGCTTCTATTATACAGGATAAAATTTTACCCTCTCCCTATCTTTTTCTTATACTTTAGTATTAACGTAAAAAGTCAGAAACAATATTGGTGTTTTCTATTATGAACTTGGAATAGGCACATTGAAATTGTCTTATGATTTTGATAATCATTCATATTGTCTATTTGGCTAGGCTTTTTTTTTTTCCCCTCACTTTTTATGGTAACATTTAAAACGCCCTTATGTTTAACAATCTTCCAATCTTACAGTTCCTTAGATTTCCACTCATACTCACAGCATATGACTTCATTAAAAAAATAAAATAAAATAAAAGCTTTCAAGGGAAAACAAACAAACAAACAAACAAAAACCTTGCAAGATTACTGTTTCCAATCATAAAATCTCACTAAATTTGCTCTCATCTTACTTTTTACACTCCTCTTATTAAGAAACAGATTACCTATACCAGCAATTTGGATCATACTTTTTCTTATTCTTCAAAAAATGTACCTTACTGGTGTCCAGTAAACCTTGACAAGTAATAGTGTTAATCCTCTTATTTTCTACTAGAGGTCTGGTGCATGAAATTTGTGCCAGGGGGGTGTCCCTCAGCCCAGCCTGCACTCTCTCCAATCTGGGACTCCTTAAGGAATGTCTGACTGACCATTTAGGCCCGATCCAACTTGGATCGGGCCTAAATGGGCAGTCCGACATCCCTCTCACAATCCAGGACTGCTGACTCCCAACTGCTCACCTACCTGCTTTCCTGATTGCCCCTAACTGTTTCTGCTTGCCAGCTTGATCACACCCTAACCACTCCCCTGCCAGCCTGATTCATGCCCAACCACTCCCCTGCCAGCCTGTTTGCCTCTAATTGTCCTCCCATGCAGGCCTGGTCAACCCTAACTTACTTTTCCTGCACACTTGATCACCCACAACTTGCCCTCCCTTGCAGGCCTGGTCTCTCCCACTGTCCGCCCCTGCTGACCATATTGTGGTGGCCATCTTGTGTCCAAATGGTGGCCAGGATCTTTTGACTACATGGGGGCAGCCATCTTGTGTGTTGGAGTGATGATCAATCTGTATATTACTCTTTTATTAGATAGGATAGAGGCCTGATCCAAGGATGAGGGCTAGCTGGTTTGCCTTGAAGGGTGTCCGGGATCAGGGTAGCAGTTCCCTTGGGGTATGGGGTCACCTGGGTGAGGGGCCTATGGTGGATTGCAGGCTGTACATGCACCCTGGTAACCCAAGAAGAGCCCCTGTTATCTGGGACTTATCTTCTACAATTGAAACTTTGTAGCCTTAAGTGGAGGCCAAGTCAGGCCAGGGCTGCAGAAGCTTGGCTTCCTCCATTGCTGGGGGCAACTCAAATCTCCTGCTCTCTCCTGCTCTGTGGCTGTTGCCATTTTTGTTGGGATTTATTTATCTTCTATAATTAAAACTTTATAGCCTTGAGTGGAGGCCTTGGTGTATGGAAAGCTTGACTTCCTCCATCACCAGGGAAAACCAAGTCTCCCTTCTGCTTGCTCCATGACTACAGCCATCTTGGTTGGGGTTAATTTGTATACTCACTCCTGATTGGCTTGTGGGCATGGCTTGTGGGATAGCAGAGAGATGGTTAATTTGCGTATTACTCTTTTATTAGATCGGATAAATTGTAGCATGTTTGTTTTACTCATTGTTTATTTTTTTTTGTTTCTTGTATTTCTATCTTGTATTGTGTTGACAAAACACCTGCTAAAATAGTAAATAGAGGCACTGCAAAATAGCAATTTTTATGTATCTTTCTGTACTAAATGAGAATGGTTACAATATTCACCTAGAAGGTATAAATATATAATATATATGCATCTAACATCAGGCCTTTAGAATATATGAAGCAAACTTTGGCATAATTTAAAGGAGAGACGATTTTGGTCTGACCTGAGGGATTGGGTTGAAACTTGCTCACCGACATTCCCCAAGATTGTGAGAAGGCATAGGGAAGGCGAGGGACCCCACTGGTACACTATCGGGGCCAAGGAGGGATTACAGGAGGGATCCAGTTCCAATTTGCTAGACTCTAGCAGCAAGCTGATCTACTGGTTAGTGTGTCTGCCTCCTGGTTGTCAGTGCAGGTCATAGTGAGTCATTGAGCAGATTTAGCATATCATTAGCATATTATGCTTTGATTGGTTGAATGGCCAACTGCATTACTGGACACTTAGCATATTATGCTTTTATTATTTCAAGTGGTATATAGTGCTGTATATAAAATAACCCTAAAACAGAGTATAGGTCCCTCTCAGCATTTGTGCTATTTCTGTCACATATTTAACCAAAATATATCAATATTATTACTTATTTAAATGGTTTATTACTTCTTAAAAGAGATTATCATTTAAAAAAACAGTGTACAGTGGTACCTTGAGATACGAGTTTAATTCGTTCCGTAATCTTGAGGCGTGGGAAACTATGAGATGCTCGAGTCGTGGTAAACTGGTGGGTCCTGTGCAGCCGGCCGATTCACATTATTACTCCTATCTCAAATGTTGCTCATATTTCAAAGCAAAAATCGCTCGCTCGACAGCTTGTATCTCAAAAATCTCGTATGTCAGGGCACTCATATCTCGAGGTACCACTGTAAATCCAAGAATTTATGTTAATTTCTTTGGGTCAGTTTCTTATTCTCCAGTAAGTCACCTTCATTAGCTTTGTAACTCAATTTGGGATAGCAAGCACCTGAATACTAGTCAATGTCTTTATCTATGGCTTCCACAGAAGTATGTTTGTCTCAGTGAGTATATCAAGAAGGACAAAGCTGCATTTTAGAAGTAGGTATTCAGTGCAAAGAACTGTAAATCTGGACCATATGGATCTGTGGTGACTGTGGAAGGAGTTGAGTAGTAAGACAACCTAGCTACAATTCTTTTGCCTTAACAAGCATTATACTTTCTACCTCTTCATATCCTAACTACTAGTAAATCAATTGATTTCTAACAAAGCAACTATTTTCTGCTCATGGTTTCTTACACATTTAGAGTAGATTTGCATCTCTGAAACTATTGACTGAAATAGTGAGGGTGGCGGGGCGCGGTAACATTTTGCTCACTCAGGATGACTCTAGGACTAGTTATTACAAAATGTTTTGTCTGAGGCTGCAAACCAAATTGGCAAGGAAATCAACTTACCTACAAAAAATGTCATGCCCTTGAACTTTCTCAATATGCACTGCTTCCCCACTTCCTTCTTACTAATAGGCAATACAAATAATATTGGTAGATCACCATGTTTGTTTTTCATCAATTCCCATGGGTTTCTCTCAGATAGTGATAATTGTTCCTGCAGCTCTTTTGGAAAGTTATTTTTCTTTCAGCATCCTGCCTTGCTATTCTCAGCACTAGAACTCTTAAGAACTGTGAAGGGTGTAAGATTTTATCCACTTTGAAAGCTGACAATTTAACATGTCACAGTATAATAAGGCTTATGGAAGACATAAGACTCCTGGGTCATAGACAAAAAGAAAATGTTGATCATTCACAGAAATAGCAGTAGCCTTTGTATCAGCATTTTGACTGGTTCCCAAGCCCCAGTGCTGTAAGGGTTGCATGAAGAAAGAAAGATGGCACCTGTACCCACAGTGGATTCATTTACAGAAGCTTAAGGAACTTGAACCTTTTGGAATGGGCAGTTGCCAGGGCTGGCTAGCAGACCCTGAGTGGCAGATGAATGGATTACTCTGATACAACCTTTGCTGTGAAAGAGAGGCTAAGGGATGGCCTCACCAAAGGGACCAGGCAGCCCCTATTGCCTGCCCTGTTAGGCTTGTATTGCAGTTTTATCTTTAGATACAATCAGGAGGGTGAGTATTCTTGGGAGGACACATGTGTTTGCATTGTCCTCCAGGCAAGGGTACCCAAAGACATAAGGATTCCAGTGAAACACCCAGGGATCTGCACATGCACAGACTTGTTGAGAAGGTCGAGGAATACTTAGGGACATCATTTTTAACACTCCCCTGTCGTCCCTAAATTGGAATTCCAGTAAACAGGGCAGGCAGCCTTCCATACACTCCCCTTTTCTTGGAATATCCTCCTTTCAAATTTTCCAACCACGTCACATGTGTTCCCCAACAGGCAGTAAATACAGGATGGGACAAGTGTAGGTTTACAGTTGGGAGCTGTGAAAGACAGTTTCTTCTTCTATTGTTATTTATTGTGTGATTTTTCATAGGAACAGCTGTAAGCCAACTTTTGCCCCACCCTGTACAGTTACTATTTGTTCCTGTGTGAAGCACTGTCTCTATCTCCAGTCTCTTCATCAGAGAAGCTTTCTTTAAAAGATGGTCCATAAAAAGGGCAATCAGGCCTTCACCTCAAGGCAAATCACAATATGAGAAACAAAAATAAAAATGAAGGCTCATCTTCCAATATTAGTATGTCTTGAAAAATCTCTAAACATTTTACTTTAATGTTTATGTTTTAATACCATGCAGTGTACAACATACAATTTTAATATCTTCCATATACCTACTAAATAAATTTCTTTTTAACTTCCTAAGTATATGGAATAAAGTTATAAATCCTCTTTTAAGGTCACTGTCTACTAATTTTGTCATCAGTGTGATTACTAATAGATTTGGATTCATTGTTTATTTTTTTTCTCCTCATTATGAATTTTATTTTCTCAGTTCTTTGCATTGCTGCTAATTGTTATTGAATGCAGACACTGTGAAAATTAACTGTGTTGTATAATGATATTTTCACATTTCTATAAATATCATTAAAAAATTGTTTTCTAGGACTTAAGCCAATTGGAAAAAATTGGTTCCTTCCAAGTCTTGATTTTGAAATATATTAGTTAGGCCCAGAGCTTCATTTTGTCTAGAACTAAATTTCAATACTTCTTAGGCAAGGCCCTTTTAACTACTCTAATTAATGTTAATGCTACCTGAATTATGAAGTTTCCTATTTTAGCCGTTGGCACTGTTCCTAGCCCTCTGTGTATTTGGTGGGCTGTTCTAATTATTTTAGTTGGTTCTTTTTTTCTGTTTTAGAGAGTTTCCTCAAATGCATGTACTAGTCATACTCCCCTGAATACATGATGAGTATTCAAAATAACCTCCTGCAGATCTGTGAAGTCTCTGTGTGCACCCCTCTCTTCTCAGGCAACCTGTCCTGTTTACTTTAGCTCCCTCAGCTTCCATGGATTTCCAGCCCCAGCCCATCAACATAATGTGTAGATTGCTGGGCTCTGTAGGCTTTTACGCCTTGTTCTGCATCCTGAAAAATTTCTCTGGTCACTAATTGGGGGTATATCTAGAGCTTATTTCATTTGTTTCAGATTTCTCATGGATAGCTGCCCTCTGTATTCTGATATTCAATATATGAAGCACTGTTGTTTCATACAACCACTCCCCCCACCCCGCCACACACACACACACACACACACACACACACACACACACACACACTCTTTTAGTTGTTTCTTGTGGGAGAGTAAATCTGATTCTTGTCACTTTATCTTGACCGGAAAGTGAAATTCTAACTTACCTTTTTAGAAATTAAACATTCAAAAGATTTCCATTTCTATCTAACTGTTTTCACACATCAAAATTAGAATTCATTTTTCCCACCTCTAGGCATATTTTAAATTTTGCATATAACTAGAAATCTATATATAAAAGCCTAAGTGACCGAATGACTAAACAACTGGTCAGCCGATTGCTATGATGTGTACTGACCACCGGGGACAGCTCCTGTGTTGAGCATCTGCCCCCTGTTTGTCAGTGTGCTCCCACAGCAGGAGCACTGCTCAGCTAAGCAACGGGCGCCAGACACAGGGCTCAGAGCTGGCCACAGGAGCCTGGAGACCACAGCAGAGCAGCAGTAAGCCTACCGAGCAGTGGCAGCAGCAGGTGCAGTGGGGCTGGGATGAGCAGGATCAGCAGGCTGGAGTGGTAGGCAGTGTTGGGCTACCAGTTTCGGTGTGATCCTTGAAGACTATGCCAAGGGATACCGCCGGCGCACGATTCTGTGCACAGGGCCTCTAGTAATTTCATAAGAAATTAACTTCTTTTATTCTATAGTTTGTCTTTTCCTCATATCTCAGTTTTAAATAGCCTATGTTACCCAAGCCCGTTTGGCTCACTAGATAGAGTGTCTGCCAGTGAATTGAAGGTCTCTGTTTTGATTCCAGTCAGGGACATGTACCTTGGTTTCAGATTTTATTCAGACCCAGGGCGTGCATCTAGGTTGCAGGTTCAATCCCGGCCCTGGTAGGGGCACGTGAGGGAGGCAGGGAGGCAACCAATCAATGTGTCTCTCTCACATCAATGTTTCTCTGCCTCTGTCTCTACTTCTCCCTTCCCCTTTCTCTGGAAATCAATGAAAAAAATACCCTCTAGTGAAAATTAAAAATAAATAAATAAATTAATTAATTAAAACGTAAATAAATAGCCTGTGGTGTAATGATAGGTGTTTTTCATTGTGTACACAATTTACATGTAGTAGATGACCAAAAATATATCAACTAGAATTAAAAAGACTCATTCATAATTAGTAGAAAGTACAAAAGACAAACTTAAAGGTTCATGTGACAATATCCAAATAATGAAGAAAAAAAAAAGAAGAAAATCAATAAAAAACTAAAATGTAGAGCTCCATAGTCAGACACAACTTAATTTACACTATATTTTTATCCATATCACATTTCTTAACATCATTTTTCATATCCCTTATTTATAAAAGGAAGACTAAAGTATCTTATATATTACTCAAGGTCCAGTGCACGAAATTTGTGCATGGTGAAGGGTCCCTCAGCCTGGCCTACACCCTCTCCAATTTGGGACCCCTTTGGGATGTCTGACTGCCAGATGCGGCTTAAGCCAATAGTTGGACATGCCTCTCGCAATCTGGGACTGTTGGTTTCTAACCGCTCACCTGGATGCTTGCTTGATCACTCCTAACCACCTCTATTTGCCAGCCTGATTGCTCCCTAACTGGTCTCCTGCCAGCCTGGTTGACTTGTAACTGCCCCCCTGCCAGCCTGGCTGCTCCCTAACTGGCCCCCTGCCAACCTAGTTGCCCCTTAACTGCCCCCCTGCTGGCATGGCTGACCCCTAACTGCTCCCCCCCTGCCGGCCTGATCACCCCAAACCCCCTATGCCTTGGTACCCACCACGATGGCTTTGTCTGGAAGGAAGTTGGACATCCGGAAGATGTCCAGTTTACCCGGTCTAATTAGCATATTACCCTTTTATTAGTATAGATAAGCATTTTGACTTGAGATAACATATACAACAGATTTTGTCTAGTCTTGTCATAGAATAAATTTTAAATATATTTAAGCACCTAATAATAGGATAATTTGAGTGGCAAAAAACTTTAAATAAAAATTGCTTAAATTCAAAATTGTGTTTTCTCATATCATTTCAGATCCAGAGTTCAGACCACTCCAAAATTAACTATTTCAGCTCAATAATGGCATCTATGGCCAGGTTTTTTTTTTTTCCTCCACTTTCTATGTTCTCTAGCTACACATGGAATTTCATACTCAAGTTTATCCATTCATGTTCACAAAAGGTGCCAGTCTCATTAACCATATTCTTATGAAACCACGTGAAGTGATAGGGGAAAGAGCTATGTTTACACATGCGATTTTGTTCTTTGACACTGTAAAACAAACAACAACAAAAATCTTAAACAACCTCAGTAAACTTTAATCCATGTGGTATACGTTAGAACGTCCTTGTATTGCTATTCTATATCAAACACTGATAAAAATAATTTTGTCATTTCTTCAAAGTTTTAAATTATTAAGATTCAGCTTTCTCATATTTGTTTGGTTTAATGAAAGCAGTATAAACTCAAATTTGAAGGTTTTAGTTAAGCAGGCAAGTTGCTAGTCACTTAAAATAATTTTATTGTTTAAAGTATCACATATGAATCCTTTCCTCCCCTTGACCTCTTTCAACTTATCCTCCTCAGCACATGCTCTCACCCCCCCCTATTGATTGTGTCCACGTCTTATGCTTATATGCATTTATATACGTGCTTTGGTTGCTCTCTTACTTCCCATCACTTTTTTAAATTAAAATATAGGTTAAATATATAGGAAGTAAAATATATCACCTTTTTTTAAAGATAAAAATAAAGAAGTGCTCTAGCCAGTTGCTTCAGTGGTTAGAGCATCGGCCTGCAGAACAAAATGCATCTCTCTCCCTTCTCCTCTCTCCCTCACTTCCCCTCTCTGAAAAGTTATCATTGGGTGAGGATTAAAAATAATAATTTAAAAAATGACAAAGAACGTTTTTCTAAATGTCGGCACTTTTTATTATTCTTTAACCTAGCATACTAAAGTGCCATGAAAATTATGTAAGGCAAATAAGTCTTGTTATATTGCTATATTTCAATGAAAATTTTCTGAATAGCACAATCTGAGACAATTAGGATAAAATGTGTTTTGATATGCATATACTATATTAAATTAAAGGCAACCTTTATGAAAATATCCATAAAATGTTTCTGTATTGTGTTGGGTATTACATTAGTATACTCAAGCTGCCATAACAAAAAATCATAGCTGGTGAGATTTTAACAACAGAAATGTATTTACTTCGCATTCTGGAGGCTGAAAGTCCAAGATCAAAGTATCAACAGGGCTGAGATCTCCTGAATCTTCTCTCCTTGGCTTGAAAATGGGCACTTTCTCCGTGTGTTTGTCCATGTACTCTTCTCTGTCCTCATGCCTCTCTGTCACCTCTTTCTCTTCTTATAAGAACACTAGACTTAGACCCTATGTTTATTATTCCTTTCAACCTTAAGTGGCTCTTTAAAGGCCACATCTCCAAATATAGTCACATTGGGAATTAGGGCTTCAACATATGAGTTGTAGGGGAATATACATAATTCAATAAATAGTCAATACATTTCTCTAGCTTAATTAATGTGGCTGCTGATCTCTGAATTATTTTCTTGCCTCATTTCCACATTCCACATTGTATTATGTTATTCTCCCATGCACTGCAAATTCAAAGGTGGGAAAATAATAGATAGATTGATAAGATATCCCAAATCTAACACACTGACAATTGTCAGAGGGGACAGGGAAGATGGGGAATAGGTGAAAGAAGGTGAAGTTATTATCAAATAATATGTAGGTATAACCCAGAGACAGACAACAGGTGGTGAAGGCCAAAAGAAACAGGGGCTATGGATGGGTTGAGGTATGGGAAGGAAAATAGGGACACCTATAATAGTGTCAAAAATAAAATTAAACGAAAAATAAAGATGAAAACTCTGATGCTATAAAATATGACAAATAAATAGAAATGGATTTTTTCTAAAATATCTTAGAAATTCAAGCACATTTTTTTAAAGGTTTGAATGTATTAGGGTGACCAGAATGTACTAGAACTCACACATGAATTCAGTAAAGTAGCAGGACACACAAAAAAATAATAAGAAAGTAGTTGAATTTTTATGCATAATTAACTAATAGAAAGGGAAATTAAGAAAATAATATCACTTACAATAGCACCAAAAATATACCTAGGAATAATTTTATCCAAGTATTAGAGGCCCAGTGCACAAAATTCATGCATGGGTAGGGTCCCTAGGCCACCACTCAGTTCCCTGCTTCCCCTCTTCCTTCTTCCCTTGCAGCAGTGCCACCACCACAGAGGGCCAGTCATGGCCTGCTGGTCTAGGAAGGGATGGGGCATGGGAGGTTGGCTGCAAGCCCTGAGGAGGGAGATGGCCCTCTGCCCCCTGGAAAAGTGGTCTCATCCACTGCCACCCATCCTGGTTTCCTGTCCCAGCCGATGCCTGCTAGCCAGGGAGAAGGAACACGGGAGGTTAGGTGTGTAGGGGAAGTTGGCTGTGGGAGTGCACTAACCACCAGGGGGCAGCTCATGCAGTGAGCGCCTGCCTCTGGTGGTCAGTATGCATCATAGCGATCAGTCATTCTGGTTGTTCAGTTGTAATAGTCACTTACGCTTTCATATATATATCTATATATATATAGATATATATAGATATATATAGATATAGATAGATGTAAAGGACCTGTACTAGGAAAATTATAGACCACCAAAGAAGGAAACTGAAGAAGATACAAATTAGTGGAAGCATATGCTGTGTTCATGGATAGGAAGAATTAACACTATTAAAACATCTTACCCAAAGCGATCTAGAGATTCAGCCCAATTCCTATCAAGACAGCAATAGTATATTTTACAGAACTAGAACAAGTGTTCCAAAAATGTATATGAAATCACAAAAGAGTTATAGAAATCTTAATAAAAAAGAACAAAGGTAGAAGGAATCACTCTACCTAATAGCAAACTATATTTCAAGGCTAATGTGATGAAAACAGCATGGTATTGGCATAAAAATGGACACACAGATCAATGGGAAAGAATAAAGATTCCAAAATAAATCCACACCTTCATGGTAAATTAATATTTTACAAAAGAGGAAAGAACATGCAATGGGGTAAAGATAGTCTATTCAATAAATGGTGTGGGGAAAATTGGACAGATATGTGCAAAAGAAATGAAACTAGATCACCGTCATACACCACACAAAAGAATAAACTTAAATTAGATTAAAGACTTAAAAATGTTAGACTTGAAACCATAAAAATCCTAGTAGAAAACATGGGGAGTAAAATCTTGGACATTTCAAGTAGCAATTTTTTTTTCTAGTATTTTTCCTAAGGCAAGGAAAACAAAAGAAAAAGAATTAAACAAATGAGACTACATCAAGCTAAAAAGTTTTTTGTTTTTTTTTTCACAGCAAAATAAACCATCAACAAAATAAAAGGATAGCATACTCAATGGGAAAACATATTTGCCAATGATACATCTGATAAGGGTTAATATTTAAAATTTATAACGAACTTATACAACTCCACACCCAAAATAGAAACAATTCAATTTTAAAAACTGGGCAAAGGACCTGAATAGTCATTTCTCCAAAGAGGACATACAGATGCCCAACAGACATATGAAAAGATGCTCACTGTCACTCATCATCAAAGGAACACAAATTAAAATCACAATGAGGTATTGCCTGTCAAAGTAATTATCATCAATAAATTAATAAACAACAGTGTTGGTGAGGATGTAGAGAAAAGAGAACCCTTATGCAAGTTTGGTTGAAATGCAGATTGGTGCAGCCACTGTGGAAAACTGTATGGAATTGCATCAAACAAAAAGAAAAAAGAAAAGGAAAGAAAAGAAAAGAAAAGAAAAGAAAAAAAGGGAGGGAGGGAAGGAGCGAGGGAGGGAAAGAGAGAGGGATAAAAGAAAATGGAACTTTCATATGGCCCTGCTATTCCATTTCTGGGAATATATCTTAAAAAACCTGAAACACCAATTTAAAAGAATATGCATGTTACTACATTCATCTTAGCATTATTTACTATTATAATAACCAAGATTTTGAAGCATCCCAAGTGCCCATCAGTAGATGAGTAGGTATAAAAGCTGTGGTATACACCATGGAATACTACTTGGCTGTAAAAAAAAAAAAGAGGAAATATTATCTTTTGCAACAGCATAGATGGACCTAGAGTGTATTTTGTTAAGTGAAATAACCAATCAGAGAAAGAGAAATACCATATGATTTAATTTCTATTTGGAGTCTAATGAACAACAACAGCAACAACAACAAAAAAAACCTAACAAATAAAATAGATACATACTCATAGATACAGAGAATGGACTGACAGCTGTCAGGAGGTATTTTGGGGGGCTAGGGGAAAAAGGTGAAAGTTTTAAGCAAAATAAAAAGCAAACTCATAGAAACATACAACTGTGTGGTGATTTCCAGAGGAAAAGGGGGGGGGGGGGTAACTTGAATTAGAAGAGGATAAAGGTGTGATAAATGGTGATAGAAGGAGACTTGCTTAGGGTTGTGAACACACAATACAATATGCAGCTGAGGTATTATAGAATTGTACACCTGAAACTATATAATTTAATTAAGCAAATACAATTTTTTTAAATCTTCTCACCTAACAAATGTCACTAGTAATCCTAAACTGTAATATTTTCAACCCTTTCATTAAAAGTGTTATAGTGGTGAGTAAAAGCTTTCATCCCTGAATAATCCCCATGACTACTAATCACTATGGATTTCCCCCCGCCCCCGGACATTGTTATTTAACTTAAGGATTCCGAACAAAGTGCCTGAAACAACTTGCTTGCAAAATCAATTTGGTAAGAATGAAATCCACAAAATATACTTCAAAATGAAAATTATAAAACAGTGCTTTCCTCCTGACTGCATTCAGCAATAAAATATTAAATGGAATAGTAAGAACAACAATTAAAGAGCTTAGCTTTTAAGCTGTCTGGTGGTGTGTAAGATTCCGTTCTTTATTGGCTATTAGAAAAATTACCAAAGATTACTTTCGTTATTCTAAGTGAGTATAAGAATCGCCTGCTCAGCAGTAGTGACAGGAAGTACTTAATGAGGACTCAAAGTTCATACATTTTCATCTTGGAAAAATTATTTTACAATTTTTAGAGTTGAGTTCATTTAGTTTGAATAAAATAAAAATGGTTGATAGTCTTTTATTTAAAAGAAATCTTTACAACTAATTTGTTGCTCACCCTGATAGTCAATCACATTAGAATTTCCACTTCAATGAATATTTATATGAAATAAATCCATAGATGATAAAGTATAAGAAAAACACTGCTGTTTTAAAATGAATGCAATCTATAATAGCAATGCATTATAAAACAAACCATATAGTTTTCCTCTCTGTTAAGAAAGAATTTAGTATATGTTTTAATACAATATATACTTTAAGAGAAAGAAATCATTAAAGAGGAAGCCCATTAACAACAGGCTGCTTAGGTATACAACTCGGGAAGTATCACAGAATATGAAATGAGGAGAAATAAATTCCCCTTATTTTTTTGATGCAAACTGCTGGCTGAATGTGCTGCAACATGTACCCAAGTTTTATTTCAGTTTGTATGAGTTCTTTCTCTTATTTAGCAATCTTAACTCTTCAGAAAATAGCATGCTATTCTGTGGTAACACAGCCTCTCCTTTTTCTGTCTCATCGAGAGCTCTGTATCAAGGTGATAAGGCTATTGAGTGCTTTGATAGCCTAGGAAATAAGAGGAGGTATAATCGTGGCCCTCCAGGAGTGATGTGGTAAAAGAACCTCTACTACATCAGCCCCACTGGATGTACTTCACTAGATTCTTGTTTCAATGAGGTCAGACAACAGTAATTTGTTATGTGGGTCATGGCAGAATACTTCTTCTAAACACTACAAAGAATGACTCCTTTGTCAATATAAATACATCCTAATGCATTGAATCTCCCTGTATGCTGCATTACACATTTGAAAGCTATTGTGCCAAATTCTGCCACTCAGTGTTATAATACCTTTTCATCTTGCCTTTTCCCCTCACTTTATAATAGAAGAGAATAAAACACACACAAGAAAAAGGTAAAAAGTAAAACTCATTTTCATTTTTTTTTATCTTTTACTTTTCAGACCTTATTGAGAATGAATAGTAGAATAATGGGCATACTAACAAATGCATTTCCAAAGATATGGATATAATGCAACAGAAATACTACATCAATAATTCAGCTTATTCATATTTTCATATTTGTATATTCCTACAAAATTTGTTTCTATAAATTTGAGTACTTTTTTCTTATTTTAATAAGTATGCATGTATGAAATATACAAAACCTGGAAGCTATATTTCAGTACAAATTTATAAACTGATAGAATAGTGATTTCCAAAGTATTTGGTTCAATAATAATATGTCTTTCAATTATTATTCTCATTATTCAAAACCTATTTTTAGAATTATTTTAATTTCTGAAATGGTAGATTCTGATATTATAAAAAAATAGAATGAATTAACATTAAAAACTAGGATGCACGCTATGATAACTTTTATTATACATGTTCTCAGTTTCTATTTTTCTCTCTCTTCATAAAACAAAGAGAAATAACTTGGAGATTTCTACTATCTCCAACTATTAACTTATTTTATGTCATTTGTTGTCTATACTATCTTCACTTAATAAATCTATACATTTACTCCTTCCCCATTCTCAAAAAGTGAATATACATAGGCTAACAGACAACCCAGAATGGAAAATAGACTGGTAAGAAATGTTGGGCCTCAAACTGGTGTATATTATTCTACTTTGTTCTGAGAAACGGAGATTTAAGATCAAAAGGTTAGGTTTTGAAGTGTTTCTGTGTTGTAGCTTTGAGAAGGAGGTCATCTTAGATAAATTGGAAAAGTGCTTCTTCAAAACCTTATATAAACAGATTTAAAAATAAAAACAACCTTATTTCCGATCATAATGCCCAAAGGCAAAAACAAACAAACAACAACAAAAAAACATAGACAAGCTACTAAACAAAGGACATTTGTCATTTTAAGATTCAAAGATATTGTACTCTTCTTATTCTCTGAAACCCATACTAAATTTTAAAAGTTTCAGCAGGTATATCTTACAAGTTGGAACTTAAAAACTTATCTCCAATTTCAAAATATTCATTGATAATAAGCTTTGCAATACAACTATACAGACTATTAAGTAGCTAATTTTCTAATGTGCAATGTAGGTTAATCAGCAAAGTGTCCTGCATTGGTGGTACTCACATTTTGACACTGATTGTTGGATATTTGGAAATAACTTTTAATAATAACACAACATTACAACTTTGTGACATAAGGAGTCAACTCTGACATAACTTTTTTTTTTTTACATGTAGAGATTTTTTTAAAGACTCAGTTTTTGCAAATGAGACAGAATAATGGTGATAAATGGTGTTTCTGAAGTGTTTGGATTTATTAACTTTTTAATTGGTTGATGTAGAAAGTAGAGTAACAATTTAAAATATATCAGCAAAATCTATAACTAGGATAGAATAGGGTGGAAGCACTCCAGTATCCATATTCTATTTTTTTAGATTTAGATGAGGGATTTATCACTTAACTTAAAACCAAGAAAGGAAGCAGAGAAAATGCTAAATCTTTTTCGCCATTAAATAATGGTATTAATATTTTGATGGAACTATTTTTAAGTGAAATATTATATAAAAGTATATATAAATATTTAATATTTTAAGGTACCACATAAAGATAAATAAATCTTCATTATTTTTCCCGTTAAAAAGAGTTTCTTTTTAAGTTAGGAAAACTACCAAGATTATATGTTATGGGAATGCAGATTTTAACATCATATTTGGCCAGAAGCACTTCCTTTGATTCTAATTAGCTAAGTGAATGTACTTACTGGCAGAATTCAGGATTCTGAAGACATCACATGAGTTTTATTCAGAGACACTTTCTGTTGCATGCTTTTCTCTGCCTTTCTCATTCTCTTTCTTCTTGCAGATAAAATGAAACAAGTTACATTTTATTCCCTTGAAGAAGCTATTCCTCCTGGCTTTTTTTACTTTTTCTCAGATTTATTAGGTAGATACATTCTTTCTTTTGTCTTTTCCATTTTCTTTTATGGCACATAAACTTGGATGTTATTGAAATTTAGGTCCTGTTGAATTATCTTGGAATTAATTTTACCCTCCCAAAGTTTGAAGTTTCTTTCCTTTTAAGATAAAGAGAAATTAAATAAAATTTAATACTTGCCACTCCCTAAAGCTTATATAATAATGTATTTTAATTCTTCTTTAAGAAAATATTTAATGCTTTCATACTTTTATTTGACTTTTAACAATTACATTGATTTTCATTCCCTGTATTGAATTCTTTTAAGCTGCTGAAACAATTTTGTGAAAGGGATTTTCATAATTATATGTGGAGAATAATCTTCTTTAAATTTTAGGAATAATCTAACCACTAGGAATTGGAATATAAATGCTACATATTGATTTAGTCAGCAACATGGGCACTGTATTATCAGTTTCTGACTGAAGGTGGTATAGAGCATTGTTGGACTGAAAATCTCAAGATACTATAGAATTTATTATGAGAAATTTTTTAGATCACAGAGTAGTTTTGCTAGTAGCCAAACATACTTCATTAGCTTGATAGTATTTTCTTTTTAAAAGATTCTTCAGATGGTTTAAGAAAATCTTTTTATTTGATTAAAAACTTATAAAAGCTTTGGGGGTATTTCATCCTGATCAACACCCTGCCCCCGAACTGATTAAGGAATTTGCAGATTAGGATTCTTTGTGCCAAGAATTCACACTCAGAGGATGCAAAACCCAGGCATTATTTTAATAGTAGCTGGAAATTCTGCCTACAGTCAAACTTAAAACTCTTTAAACTTTGGTTTTATATAGACATTCAACTGTATAGAATTTAATATTTTCTTTTAAAAAATAACACTTAAAATATTTTCAAATATGAACATGAGTATAATGCATTTTGTGACCTGCTGGCATTAATGCATGCATCTATTGGGCATTGATAGTAATTTTTCTTTGATATTATTGTTCATACACTTTGTATATCAGGATTATATTTTAAAATATAAACTTTTGCATTTAATATGGAGCTTTGCTTTTTGGTGAACATTATCAATATTTTCCATCTTATCTTTTTTAGTCTTATTTTGTATCATATAGTAGAAAGAAAGTTACAATAGCTCTTCATACAAAAACACTCTCAAATACATTTTATAAAAGACATGCTTTCTTAAACATAGTTGTAACTCACAAAACAACAGATATCCTTTTATTAAAACATTAATTCTTCTCAAATAAAATCAATCTGAACCTGAGATTCTTTAAAGAACATAGAATTTGCCAATTCCCAAACATAAAAATCTATATGGAAATATAGAAATAGCAGAACAGATGTATATTATGGCATCACAATATAGGTGTTTGGTGCCTGCCTGGGTGTGGTGCGTGTATTTTTTTGTTTGCTAGTTCTGTGTCTTCCAGGGAAACTTTGAAATAGCCTTTACAGGTAGTGTTTTATAATGTTGGGTGAGTTCTCTTTTCTGAAAGTTTAATATATACAGGGCACATTTTATTTCTATGCCTTTTATTTCTAATTAGAGCCCCAGTGTATGAAATTCATGCACGGGGAGGGGGTGTCCTTCAGTCCAGCCTGCTCCTTCTCCAATCTGGGACATCTTGAGGGATGTCTGACTGTGGTAGGATCCTTCCCAGGTAGGTTCAGGCCTAACGGGCAGTTGGACATCCCTCTCACAATCCAGGACTACTGGCTCCCACCTGTTCACCTGCTTGCTTTTCTGATTGCCCCTAACCGCTTCTGCTTGCCAGCCTGATCACCCCCTAACCACTCCCCTGCCAGCCTGATTGATGCCTCACTGCTCCCTTGCTAGCCTTTTTGCCCCTAACTGCCCTCCCCTGTGGGCCTGATCACCCACAACTTCGCTCCCTTGCAGGCCTGGTCCCTGCCAACTTCGCTCCCCTGCTGGTCATCTTGTGGTGGCTATCTTGTGTCCACATAGGGGCAGTCATTTTGGGTGTTGGAGTAATGGTCAATCTGCATATTACTCTTTTATTAGATAGGATAGAGGTCTGGTGCACAGATGGGGGCCAGCTGGTTTGTCCTGATGGGTGTCCTAGATCAGAGTGGGTATTCCTTTGGGGTGTGGGGTAGCCTGGGCAAGGGGCCTGTGGTGGTTTGCAGGCTGGCCATGCCCCTCGGCAACCCAAGTGGAGGCCCTGGTATCTGGGATTTATTTATCTTCCACAGTGAAACTGGAGTGGAGCCAAGCCTTCTGCTGGCACAGCCATTGAAACTTTGTTGCCTTATGTGGAAGCCTGGGTGCTTGGCTTCCTCCATTACTAGGGGAAACCCAAGCCTCCCTCCTTCTCTCTCTGTGGCTGTAGCCATCTTGATTGGGTTAATTTGCATACTTGCTCTGATTGGCTGGTGGGCGTGACTGGTGAGCATGGCTTGTGGGTGCAGCAGAGATATAGTCAATTTGCATATTACTCTTTTATTAGATAATATATTATTATTATTTTCCTTATAGAGTACTCATTAATCTCTTAGGTTATGATAAAGTTATAATTATTAAAACAGGAATCTAAGATGAAAACAGTGGCATTAACTCAGGGGTAAAAGAAAAAATACCTAAATAAGTTAATTATATATATTATTTAGCTCTTATTCCATTTCCCTGTGAATTAAAAAGAGAGTAACCCCCATGCAACAGGCACAAGCAAATAAATACAAATAAATTTTAAAAATTGTCTGGTAAAGCTTTAGTTGATATAATTTATACATATGAGAGCCACTTGAAAAATTAAGATTGATTTTGAGTTTGATTTCTTGATAAAAAAAGAAATATATTTGAATTGAAATAACTATAAAATTCATAGAAGTATTGATAGAAAGGCAGAAAAGTTGATCAATACTTCAAGAGATATTAAATTAATATATCATAGAAAACACATACAGACAAAATAACACTAAATATAGCCAAAATTTAGCAAGTTTTGAAAACTTCCTGGCTATCACATAAATGTTTAGCTTTGTAGCACAACTCAGCACTGCAGTGGCAATTATTCTCTCTAGATACTGAAAAATTGAGGAAAACATCTGATAAATGAATGTTGTTTTCATTCAATCTCTAAACCACTCTTATTTAAAAAGACTCAATAAATATTAATAAAATGAAAAGATTTGTGTTACATCATGGTCACTATAGAGAAAAATATAATTCTATAACAAATGAAGTTTTGGGAGCAGGAAAAGTATTTTTTTTAATATATTTTATTGATTTTTTTACAGAAAGAAAGGGAGAGGGATAGAGAGTTAGAAACATTGATGAGAGAGAGACATTGATCAGCCGCCTTCTGCACACCCCATACTGGGGATATGCCCACAACTAAGATACATGTCCCTGACCAAAATCGAACCTGGGACCTTTCAGTCAGCAGGCCGATGCTCTATCCACTAAGCCAAACTGGTTTCAACAGGAAAAGTATTTTAACTTATAATAAATCACAAGAGATTAATAGTCTCACTTATAATAAGCCTCACAATTATCTGTTAAGAACAAAATGACAATAAATTAAAAATATCAAACATCTAATATTATAACTATTCCATGAAATGAGCTCTCTGAATAAATGTTTCCTTGTCATGTCTCATTTTTATACAGCAATTTAGCTATTACTTATCACTAATATTAAGCCCCTACACATTTTTTTCTCAGAAAATGAAATCATGGAAGAGTAGTCTGAACTGCTACTGCACTTCATATCCAGTTTCATTTGTAGTTTGAGTATTGTGTATGCACAGACCATCCTCAAATGACAATCTTCATAGTAGATGTTACATTTGTTGTCCTCCAATTTTTCCAGTTGAGATAGGTATCATTTTTTTTCCCTAGAAATAACTATCCCATGAGTTGATTATTAGATAATAATATTCTTGGTTATATTTGAACAATTATCTCTTAAATTCATTAATGCCAGAAGTTCTTCTCCTCCTTGTCCTTAAGCTGATGTTTATCTTATACAAGAGAGCCACCTAGATAAACCCGGTGGAGTATCCTATATAATAAAAGGCTAATGTGCAAATTGACCAAATGGCACAATGACCAGTCACTAGGATGCACACTGACCACCATGAATGCAGGAGCTGCCCCCTGGTAGTCAGTGGGCTCCCACAGGGGGCGCACTGCTCAGCCAGAAGCCGGGCTTATGGTTGGTGAGTGCAACTGGGTGGTAGGAACCTCTCCCACCTCCCCAGCAGCGCTAAGGATGTCCAAATGATGGTCTGAGGGCTTCCGGATTGTGAGAGGGCATAGACAGGGCTGAAGGACCCCTCTCCTGAAAGCACAAATTTCGTGCACTGGGCTTCTAGTCTCATTATAAAAATCATCAGTAGAAGAAGAAGATAATTATAAAATCCTCCTGTTTTAATCCTCTCCTAATTAACCAACTATTTCAGACTTAACACCCTTCGTACCTTTTCCATGTGTTCTAGTTATCCTCTTTTTCCACAATATTTGTCAAATCATTTTTGTATCTGTCATTCAATGTCTATTATTAAATAGCCATACTCCTCTGTTTAAGACTTATATTTATAAACCATAAAATTAATTTAACTCAATTCCACAGATATTATGTGCATTCTTACATATTGTTACTTTCACAAGAAATCTGTCCATATCCTCAGGTTATGTTAAGTTACCTGTTTCTAGTTATTTTAATTTGATAATAAATGTAAATGGATTAAATTAGATTTAACATCATGATAAAGATGGCGGCACCCACAGCCAATAAGGGGGGACATGCAAATTGATGCAACAAAGATGGCGGTGGCTGGACCAGACTCTTGGATCATTGCCATAGTGACGATGCAGGTGTTCTGCCCTGCCCTGGCCACTCCGGGGCTCTGGGTAGCATGTGAAGGCGGAAGGCGGCTCTGGGAGAGAGCTAAGGCCCGGGTTCTTGGGGGTGGAGCCAGCCAGGGGAAGGAGGCCTATTCTTGCATGAATCTTCATGCATCAGTCAGGACTCTGGTTTATTATAAACATCTTAAGCAACAGGAAAATTTTTAGATTATTTTTGTAACTTTCCCTAAACTCATGAATTTTGTACTAGAATGTCTATCTATTTAATAAGTGATAATAAGAAAATTATTTTCTGAAATTTACTATAAGTTCCAAATGTAATTTTCATGACCATAATAAGAAATACCTTTCTCTCATTAAAACAGAACAATCAGAAAAACAGAACAGCGTTTCTTGAAAAATGAACTCCCTAAGAACAGAGACTGAAGTCCAAGGTGGGACTCACAGGAGGCTGACTAAGTCTTTTTCAAGGACAGACTCTTTGTCACTGTGACAATCATTCAGCTCTGGGAGGAAAATATCTCATCATAATGTTCAGGATGGTTTCAGGAAATATGTTTCCTCACAATCTTAATACTCCAGTCAATGAACAATCCCCCAGAGCCTCATTAATAATGGCAGAAATGTCTACACATTTATCTGAGATTTACTTTCAGATCAAGAGCCCATTTGTATCTTTCTGAGTGATATAATGGAGAGACCACAATCATATATTAACAGAGAGCTGGGGTTGAGAATCATTTGTAACTTTTTTCATTATATTTATTTTCAACTCTATGGTAAAATTAAGGAATTGAGGGAGCAAGCAGTGACTTATTCATGAGGCAAAGACTTCTGTTATTCTGCAGTGTAACCCAAATGAGAGAATTGCTTTCTCGGCAGTACAGTGAACTGAAGGTCACCATCAATTCTGTTTACTCCTGTTGCAAGTGACTCCATTGCTTGTAAATAATTCATGATACTATGTTATAAATAACATTTTATCTAAAAGAAAACCATGGCTGGGGTTTAGTAAGTGTTTCTTTAATCTTTAGAAATATATCAACTCAAATAGCTTCCACCTTTGCCTACAGCTTACGCTTCGTCTCATAAAAATTCCTTTCTGACTCTCCTCTATGAAAAAGATGAGTTCTGCTGTTGAACCATAGAGAACTGTTAGGTCTACAGGGCCATACAGTCCTTACCAGCCGTGTGTCAGCTTCCCACCAGAGGAGGACAAAGACCAGGAGAAACGTGCTGAGCACCAGAAATCAGATCATCGAAGGAACTGAAACTTCCATCCCAAAGATCCTGTGCTGCACACCTGCATTCCACCCACATTCCAAGCCCACCAGCTCAGGCCCCAGACCCGGTGCTGACAAGAGCTTCACACCAGTGACGACATACAGGGATGAAACTCCAGGTCCTGGGTGCTGCCGTCCATCATCAGTACAATGTCCCCTGGTCTTGATGCTGCGGCCCTTCCCTCTGACTATCCTATCCTCCATCCCTTTTCCTTAAATAAATTCAGTTTTCCCTCATCCACCTTCTGAGATGGCTACTTAGCCTGCCTAGGTACCACTGTGTTACCTTTTCAAGAATTAATTGCATAGCATTAAATTGAGAGCGATTCCAGCTTTTTACTTTTAAGATTTCCTATGGAGAGGAAATGCCATGCATGGATTATTTATCTGAATAATAGAAACAGTGTGATGGGTTATAAAAATAGATTAAAGACTAGGTTGCATAAAGTAAACACTGAGAAAGTAAACAACACACTGCCTCCAAAACTTGGTATCTTCCCCTTTTCAAAACACTGAATAAGATGATTTTGAAAAAACAAACAAACATTTAATTTTGTGTTTTTCTCCCTTTCTATTACAGTGGAGTTTTCAAAGTTGTTCCTAAACTTTGTAGTAAAACATTTTTCTATATAAATCATATCTCCTTTTATTAGACACATATAAATATCACATTCATACATAATAAAACAATTAATTTATAGTTTTCTATTTTGAAAATTATTTTGAAAAAATATTCTAAAAATATTACACCAAATTTTGCATTTCAGCATTCATATAACTGGTTTTTCTCAATTCACCATTATTTAAAATGAGTAAGGTTCATGATAATTCAGTTATCCAGAAAAAAATATATTTGAAGGAATAATTCCATTTAACAGCATACATATTTATTATATACTTCATTATATGTGATATTTTAAATTTAAATCTCATAGATTGTTAAAATATTTGAAATTGCAAATATGTGCCTATCAAGATAATTTTTTTTTCACATTTCTGTATGGTCAGGGCTTTTTGTGGAAAAAAACAAACAAACAAACTGGCAACCTCGATTAAGAAATGTTGAATGGCCAAGTTTCCTTGAAGATGGAGATTGTATATTTCCCTAGAGCCATTTGATCACAATGTAATGACAACGGAGTTGAATCCATTTGTTTACTTATAAAGCAATCTTTCTGTTCTACCCTACAGCCAAATGCTTCCACCAAAGAGTAATAAAGGTCACTCTTATTCTATCCTCATAGCTACAGGTCACTCTTATTCTCGCCTGATAGCTACAGGTCACTCTTATTCTCTCCTCATAGCTACAGGTCACTCATTCTCTCCTCATAGCTACCGCTCCAGACATCAAGATTCATAATTTCAGGTTTCTTTTGTGATACAAAATTTTCTTGTATGTTCACATTTAAAATCAGTTTCCCATACTCCAATTCCTCAAAGGCAATGTGGAATATTTCCCATTTACTTACTTCTTCAATTTCATTCAGTAAAGTTTCTTTTTTTTTCTCTTTTATATTTTGAACATATTTTATTAGATTTTTACTCTTTTGGGTGCTCACATAGAGAATAAGTGTTTTTAATATGAAATTCCACTCGTTCATGTTGGCATACAGGAAAGCAGCTGAATTTTGTATAAATTTGTATCCTTCAACATTGTTAGAAATACTATTTCAAAGAAGTAAATAAATGGACAAACATTCTATGTTCATTGATTGGAAGACTGTTATTATTAGAATGTGCACAAAGTCATTCTAAAGGTTATACAGAGAGCCAAAATATCCACAATAACCAACATCATATTGAAGGAAAAAAATCAAACTTGGAGGACTGACACCACCCAGCTTGAACATTATAAAGCTATAGTAATCAGGAAACAATGATAAAGAACACACAACTAATCAATGGAGCAGAATGGAGATCCCTAAAATAGAGGCATATAAATATAATGAAATATTTTTGACAAAGGAGCAAAGGCAGTGCAATGAAGAAAACATAGTCATTTCAACATATGGTGCTGGAACAACTGGATATTAACATGCCAAAAATGAATCTAGATGCAGACCTTAGCTCCCTCACCAAAAATTAAGTCAAAATATATCATAGAAGAGTCAAGATGGCAGTGGAGTAGGTGGAAGTTACACTCATCTTCTCCCGGGACCAAACAGAAATTACACTTAATTTATAGAACAATCAACCTGAATAAATGACTGAAGACCAATGGAACAGAAGTTTGTAACTAAGGATCTACAGAAGAAGCACATCCACACAAAAAAGGGCTGGCCCTATATCCATATTCAGTGGTTAAGAATCAGGAGGGATGGGGGAGTATCTCAATAGCAAAGGTTCCCCAGAGCACCAGAGCCAGGAAGAGGTGCCCACCTAATACCTGTGAAAATCAGCAGGGATTCAGTACACCAGGGTGATACTGAAGTCTTTGATAAACTTAGGCACTAGTACACAAACTCTTGTTTGCAGCTATTCCCTTGGGCTCCAGGCTCCAGCAAAGGAAAGGTGGCTCAGAGCAAACTGGAGTCACACAGAGACAGAAAGTGTTTTGTGGTTTTAGGGAAAACACTGAAAGGACAGCTACAAAGTTCCTTGTGCCGAGTCTCTCTCCCACACCACCTCCAGTGAGTTCTGTGGTCCTGAGTATTGTGGTCTTTTTTCCCACCCAAACCTCCACACCACCAAATATCAGGCTGGTGCCACTCCCCACAGGAGATACACTAAACCCATGTTTCTACTCTTGTGGCCCTGCCATGCTGAGCTTGCTCCCTGGGGAGGAGTCAGCTGGCTACAGTCAGCCTGGGCTTGAGGTGTAGACTTTCTTGGAAGAATCTCAAGGAGGCCCAGGAAGACACAGAGAGAGGCAGAGATCAGAGCTAGGGACTGATTTTAGCTCTAGGGGAGTGGTCGGCATACCGCGGCTCACGAGCCACATGTGGCTCTTTGGTTCCTTGAGCGTGGCTCTTCCACAAAATACTATGGCCTGGGCGAGTCTATTTTGAAGAAGAGGCGTTAGAAGAAGTTTAAGTTTAAAAAATTTGGCTCTCAAAAGAAATTTCAATGGTTGTACTGTTGATACTTGGCTCTGTTCATTAATAAGTTTGCCGACCACTGCTCTAAGGGAAGGGCCTTCCTCTGCATTGCCTAATCTTGGTCTATTTTGGCATGGTGAAATCTGTTGGCATAACCCCAATGACTCACTGATATCTCACCCATTCAGTCCCAGCTGGCCTTGGTGTGTGAGATATTTGCTGAGTGGCACCAGACCTGTCACTGGAGACAAGTGTGAATCTATATAAACCTGGTGAACACTATTTGCCCATACCTGGTGACTCACTGAGAACTTCGGTCACACTTTTATTATACAGGATATCAAAGACAAAACATGTAAAGATTTCTTCTTATTTATCTCTTTGTTTTGTTGGTTTTAAAGTTCTGCTAGATGGATATCACAGTCTCTTCTCTCTTAGATTATTCTCAACTAAATGTTCAAATAAGTTCCTGAAAATAGGTACAAGAGTGATAAATGTACCATTGATCACTTGCCTAATAATGTCTTTTGTGCTCTAGGTTCACTGCTCAATTGTATATACTACACTATTTTAAAATGTGCGTTCAGATCTTTAAAAGCAATGTATCCTTATATTCTACTACTAGCCCTGCACAAGAATCTGTGCACACATAGCTCACTGCTGCTTGCCTCAGGGGCCACCCTGCCCACTGGCTGGTAGCTCTCTGCCACATGTAGCTTGCTGCCCCACCCTCTATAGCTCTCCTAGGCTCATAACTCGCTGCCCTGCCCTCCTGCTGTTTGGTCTTACTGGTCACAGTGTAACAACCATTTGCATATTACCTCTTTATTATATAGGAGGATTTATTACTGCTAATGCAAAATATGTTGTAACTGTTGGCATCACATTTTTTTGTGTTGTACATTACTTTTCATTCTTTACATGTTTTGTCTTTGATATCCTATATGATAAAAGGCTAATATGCAAATTGTCTCCTCAACCAAGAGTTTGACCGGGAGTTCAATAAGGGGGCAAGGCCAGCCAGCTAACCATCTGCAGCTCCTCCCCCTGGCCAGCCCCATGCCCTATCAGTCCTCTACACCCTACTTTGTGTGTGGGGTGGGCAGGGCTAGCTATCCACATGCCTGTGGCCCCTCCCCCCAGCTGGCCCAGCCTGATTGGCCCTGATCAGGGCAGGCCAGCCAGACTCTGCCTGTGCATGCATCTGTGTACAGGCCTCTAGTTATAAAATAAAATTGATTAGTAATTTGTCTAAAGTGAAGTAATTTCAGATATTGTCCTAATATATCTCAGTCTGAAGTTTTATAATATTATTATCTCTGGTTAATTTCTTTCTGTTATTGGTTTATATTTAGCCATTGATTTTCTCTCATATTTCCTTGTGTTATTTCTCATATTCTCTATTTCCTTTGTCATTTTCTTTTAAATTTTCACAAATTCTACCAATTTTATTATTTTACTAGAGGCTCAGTGTATGAAATTCATGCATGGAGGGGGGTAGGGGGGTCCCCTCAGCCCAGCCTGTAGCCTCTCCAATTAAGGACTCCTCTGGGGATGTCTGACTGCCAGTTTAGGCCCAATCATATAGCAACTGGACATCCCTCTCACAATCCAGCAGTCAGACATCTCTCTCACAATCTGGGACCATTGGCTTCTAACTTACTTTTTTAAAGCATATATAACATGTAAATTTAAATCTCCACAAATCACCTTTAAATTTACAGGTATTACATATCTATATCTATATATCTATATCTATATCTATATCTATATCTATATCTATATCTATATCTATATCTATATCTATATCTCTCTCTCTATATATATATATAATTATGTAATCTTTAAGTTATATAATGTTTCTCAATTACCTATACCAGTGGTCAGCAAACTCATTAGTCAACAGTACGATTGAAATTTCTTTTGAGAGCCAAATTTTTTAAACTTAAACTTCTCTTAATGCCACTTCTTCAAAATAGACTTGCCCAGGCTGTGGTATTTTGTGGAAGAGCCACACTCAAGGGGCCGAAGAGCCACACTTGCAAGCCATGGTTTGCCAACCACTGACCTAGACTAATCAGTTTGTTGTTACTGTTTTTCATTTGGCCTTTCTCATTTATGCTTGTTTTATCTTCATTGCCTGGTCCTATTAATTGCTCAAGGAATTGAAAGCTGTGCAATTTTGCTTTGCTGTTATATATTCAAATAAATAGTTTTACATTTTTAAAGATATTTGTTCAATTTATTAAGAAAACTAGAGTCCTACTGCACAAAATTCATGCATGGGGGTTACCCTCAGCCCATCCTGCACCCTCTCAAATCTAGAAGCCCTCAGAGGATGTCTGACTGCTGATTTAGGCCCAATCCCTGGACATCCTTCTCACAATCCAGGACTGCTGGCTCCTAACTGCTCACCTGCCTGCCTGCCTGATTGCCCCAACTGCCCCCCCCTGCTGCCTGCTTGCTCCCAACTGCCCCCCTGCCAGCCTGGTCACCCCATACAGCCTGCTGTTCAGTTATTTGGTTGTCCCTTGCTAACCCCCTGCTGGCCTGGTCATCTCATGCTGCCAGCTGTTCAGTCATCCCTCTAGTTGTTTTGGTTGTGAGACCCTTTGGCTTTTGATATATTAGGATACATGTAGTCCCTTTCAATGGTTTAGTCTATGTGTTTGGATAGGTGGAAAAAAAAGTACTAAATGATACAGTTGAATATTTTCAGGCCATCAATTAATCTAGTTATTGATGTTCTTGTCCTAGTCACCCACCTTCCCTGTCTGGCGTCTCTGAATTCACCAGATCCCCCTTTTACTATCATTGAGATTAGCAACCATCTACTAAAGAAGGTTTCTTGGGAGAAAATCAGAGCTGCAATTATCCCACCTCTATAATCCTAAAACACAATCCTATAAATTATGTCTTGTAGAAATTTCTATAGACTCTAAATAGTTTAAAATTTCTAAGAATATGTTTAAGGGTAAGATAGTATTTTTCTATTTTCTAGCATTGCTTAATATGCAAAAGAAAGCTTTTAAGTATCTATAAACTTTAAGATGAAATATGAGTGGTGTGTGTGTGTGCATGTGCATTTGTTATTTCTGACTGTTTAGTAATTGCAAAGAATAACTGAAACATCTCACCCAATTCTAGTCAAATACTGCTAATTCAGATATATTTGTATTTTTAAATATATTTCTCTACATAAAATAAACAATCTCCACAAATCACCTCTAAATTTACATGTATTACATATGATAAATATTCAATGACCAAAAGATGCTGAGAAGAGAAGTTTTTATTTCCTTAATAGGAGAAAAAAAAAAAAGTTAAACTTTTCACATCTATGGGCAACACAAGGGTAGTTGCACAGAGGAGGAAAGCAAATTGACTTTTATTGTCCAAAACTTGATCTTTGTCAGCAATCTCACTGTGATTTTCAACAGTAAACTGTTACCTTCCAGAACATTATCTTTCAAAATATTTCAACTGGTTGTTTTTTGTGTGTTTGTGTGTGTGTGTGGTTTTACTTTCATTTCAGAAAAAAAGTATGACCCAACTGACAGTAATAAAATAAAAGCTGTAAAACGAACAGTGCCTATTTGATCTTAGGTAAAGATTGCATTAGCTGAACAGTGACTTGGTTCACTGGGAGATGCTATTTATCATTTATCTTGAAAGGTTAAAAACAGGCAACTATATATAAATGTGAAAGAAGAAATATTTGGTTGGAAATTCATAACAAAAATCAACTCTTTGAATTTGCTCTCAAAGAGGAAAAAAAATATTTGGTGCATTTAAATGTCAGCAGAGTTAAAATTACTGAATATTTTTGTGTTCATATCACAGGAAAAGTTGAAATAATGTATTCTGCTGAATAATAACATATTTGAATTATAAATTTTGAATATTGTACTTAGATTTTAATGTCTAAACATTGGATCTCATTGTAGAGGTAGGAAAAAACCTTGATAGACAGGTTTGCCAACTTTTATGATGAAAATACTTTGTGGATGAATTTGTTAGGAGCAGAAATACAATAGTGGGGGCTAGCTATAATTATAGGATACTAGAGGCATAGTGCACAAATATCACACACTCGGAGGATGTCCCTCAGCCAAGCCTGCACCCTTTCTAATCTGGAACCCCTTGAGACTCTCTGTGGGACAGTTGGACATCCCTCTCACAATCTGGGACTGCTGGCTCCCAACTGCTTGCCTGCCTGTCTGCCTGATTGCCTCTAACTGCTTCTGCCTGCAAGCCTAATAGCCCCCTAACTGCTCCCTTGCTGCCCCAATTACTCCCAACTGCCCTCCCCTGGCAGCCCAATCACCCCCACTGCTCTCCCATGCAGGTCTGCCCCCCTCCCCCAAATGACCTCCTCTGCTGGTCATCTTGTGACAATGTGGGGGCGGCCATCTTGTAAGTGTATGATGGTCAATTTGCATATTACCTCTTTTTTGTATAGTATGTTAATTCTGCTGTTAACTGTGATTGTTCTCTTCTGATTAGAAAAAGCTTATTCTACCCTAAGAGTTGCACACCCTGGGAAACGGTAGTTAACCTCAGAATGCAGTCCAAGTCTATACTCTTTTTCTAAGAACTGCTTATCATCATGGAAAGATTATCAATCTTGCTGCCAAAACAATGAAGTCCCAGATGTGCCCTTATGTGATGCCCCAGTTCACATTTCCTATAACCTATAACCATTATATTTGCCTATTTCCCCATGCCTGAAATCCCTGTTTTCCCATGTAATATTTGCCCTTATATCCAATAGAAGCAGCTGGCTTATGGGGAGGGGCAGAGCAGATCTTCCTGGATGACCTGCTGCTTTCCCATACTGCTGGTATTATTGGAATAAATGCCCATACATGATTCAATTCTGTCTCTGTTTAATTGACTCAAGTAGTGACAGGCAGTCCAGACCTATTTGTTGCCCCATTTTATTTTCAATCTGAATGAAAATGGATAATAAATGCTGCTAAGAGACTGTATGAACTGCTGTAAGCTGTCTCTATCACACAACTACTCTAAGGTACTTACGGCAAAATATAAAATTGCTTAAGATTATGTTTATACTAGAGGCCCAGTGCATAAATTCATGCACGGGTGGGGTCTGGCTTCCCACCCCAATGGGGGCCGAATGGGGGCTGGGCCAACCAGGGGGAGGGACTGTGGGACATTTACCAAATAAGGGGAGAGACTGAGGGAGGTTGGCTGGCCATGCGACGTTGGGTGTGGGATCACACTGACCATCACGGAGCAGCTCCTGTTTTGAGTGTCTGCTCCCTGGTGGTCAGTGCATGTCATGGCGACTGGTTGACCTGTCATTCTGGTTATTCCAATCATTAGGTTATAATGGTCGCTTAGGCTTTTATATATATGGATATGTAATGCTTTAAAAATATACTTGCTACTGCCTAGTCATTACTTATTTCTATGAGCAGCTTGCTTCATAATCATATCATGATTAAGTAGCTATTACACTGTGCTCAAATAAAATATAAGGCTCTCCTTTCTCAATGTTTACTACAAATCAGTGAATGTGATTAGAGTTCAACACTGAATTCTGCTGCACATTCATAAAGTAAATGGAAGATTTTCATGCTTCCTCTGGAGGACAATTTAAGGATTTACTTAAGTGAAATATACTGAGAGCATTTTTCCCCCTTAACACTTAGGCTTACTTTCAAAAGAACCTTAATTTACTAAACCCCAACATAATGATACATGTACAGCCCAGGTGGCATGGTTCAGTGGTTAAGTGTTGACCTATGAACCAGGAGGTCACAGTTCCATTCCCTGTCAGGACACGTGCCCAAGTTGTAGGCACCATTCTAATATGGGATATCATTTCTTTTTCTCTCTCTTCCCCTCTTCCTTCCTCTCTGAAATCAATAAAATTATATATAAAAAATAACACATGTACTTTATGATCATTATAGATGATTTTCTTTAAAAACATCTGGGAAGTAATTAAAAATAAGCATCTTTGAGTAGGGTAGGAAACAGAAAATAGAATAAGGTAACTGTCCTTTTTCTATCTCATATCATTAGAATACTAGTGTTTCTTGTTTTTTTTTTATTAGTATTGTTTTGGATTGTGCACATGTGATGTGTTTAAGATTATAAAAGTTAAAAGTTGTGTGGGGAATTCCAGTAATTTACAAAATATATGACTCTGAAGTTTAGTTGATCTATCTGTCTATCTATCTATCTATCCATCCATCCATCTATCCATCTAAACATTGCTTATCACATGTAAGTTAATTTACATTGTGTGATAATGTAAATCATGAACAGAGTAATAGGTGTCCAAGAGAAATATATTTTGAAAAAAGATATTGGGTTTTCAGTTAAAAAGTGGTTTTAACTATTAAGAATCATATGGTGAAATTTCATTGATCCAAACAACAAGACCCTAAAATATTAAAATTTAACTAAGAGATAAAAAGGGATAAACTATAAATAAAAAGAAAACATCAGTAATAGAAGTCAATGATAACCCAAGCCCTTATACTACTTTAACATAGATTATGGAATATTAACACTTATGACTTCTCTTAGATTTTCCCAGTATAGTAGACATGAAATATTAGGTCTTTGTGGAAAATAGTAGGCATTGAGCATACATGGATCATACAGGTCTATGTTGCCTCGCATTGCCTTCAGAACAACAGAAGATTTTCCTACTTTTGCTTCTATGTGTAAATAGATGTAGGTAGGAGCAAAGGAAGGTTTTTGGAATTGTATCGAGAAAATGTTTCTGTCTCCAATAACGTGACTGGGTGAGGATGATTCAGTAAGCGCTGATATATTTACACTGTAGTTAATCACTCTCTCCAGCATACCACTCAAGGACAAAGATGAGCAGTATATTTGAGTAGTCTAATTTATTCAAAGATTCAACGTGTGATCTTGAGTTGATTGTGATCAGAGAAAACAATATCTTACTATTTGCCAATCTGATTTTTTTAGAACCAGTTTGATATTTAAGAGGGAAGGGGGGCATTATTTATTTTATTTTAAGAATTCAGCAATGATTCTGACCAAATGTATGATATACAGTTGCACTGTAAGATTTCAATGAACTCAAGAGTCATGGCCTAAGTCAGAATGTAGATATAGTATCCAATATTTAATAATACATTTATTAGCTTAGATGCACTTTTCCCAAGTATATGCTAGTTAAAAACATTTTATCCAAGACTTTTGTTTGACTCAATGCACCATTACACAGAACTTCATCATTCAACAGACAAATTAAGCACAGTAAGATTTTCTCTGTTGGCCACCCCAAAACGACGCCGGGCCACCAAAGTTCATTATAGGTGCATGTCAAAAAAGTGTATATAGCAACATAGTGGTAATAAATTGAAAGTTCAGTGAAATAAAACCCTACCTTGAATAATAAGTTGCTACATTAGAGAAAACTCATGAAGTCATTGTCTTTTTATGGATAGGGTCTATCAATTCATTAAAAAAAAACAAAAAACTTATAGTTCTGTGTTTTTTATTGACTTCAGGGAGGAAGGAAGTGGGAGAGATAGATAGAAATATCAATGTTGAGAGGGAATCATTGATCAGCTGCCTCCTGTATGCCTCACACTGGAATCAAGCCTGCAACCAAGTCATGTACCACTGAGCCATGTTGGCTGGGCAGAATTAATCATTTCTATTATCGAATAGCTGTAGTCATTTTGATACCATTAAAATTAAACCAGGTATGAATAACTAGAATGGAGCAAAAGGAAAACCAAATATTATGGGCATAACATTTGTGTAGCTTTGCCAGGAAGCTGCAGTTTAGACGCATACTCAGTAAAGTCTGGGGGAAATAGGGAAGGCGGTTTCTATTAGTCATACCCGGGAACAGATCACTTGCCAGCACAGGCATTGCCTGGAAAGAGATGGGATATTTCATCTCCTAATTAAAGGAATTTGCTTTCTTGCCCTTGTGTCCCTAGTGTCTCAGGGGCTCTCAGGCCCCTGTGCTCCTGCATTGGTCTTCATGGCCCCCAGTCATGTGGACCCTACACAGTGGACTAATGGAATGCAGCTAGCCTCATGCTGTACGGGTCCCAGCTCCACCAGGGAACAGAAACTGGCTTTGCTTCCAGCTCTACTGAATCCCCAGCTGCACATCTTCCAGGGCTGGAATAAGGGAAATGGGAATTTGGAAACTGGGGGGTGTCATTCCATGCCAGTAAAATTCAGTTATCCTCTTATGTGAGTCTCAGAGAATTATTCTTCTCGAGGTACTGTAAAGATCCCACTCCAGGCACCCAGTGGGGAAGGAGATGTCCCATTTTCACTGATAATAATTCCAGCCATTTCAAAAGATGCTTCATTTTTTATCTACTCACATTTTGCTTGAAAGAAAAACATTACAGCTTTATGCACAGATGTCATCCCTACAAATCAAAAGAGCAAATTCCACAACACAGCAATTAAGCATAATAAAAACTAATACATATATAGCTACTGATAAATACATCCATGAAATAACACGCAGAACTGAGGTCAAATAGCATCTAAAAATGTTAAAATAATTATGACTATTCCTGGGTTTAAAACTGCCACACAGTATTTAAAAACTATTTTTTAAAAGGGAACATTTCTGTGTATCACATAATTCATTTATGAGATGCAAATTTAGTGTTTTCATGGAACACTTCATGATTATGTAGTATTTTATGCCATTTTAGAATAAACAACACACAGGGGCCCTCTCATAGATGCACATTGAAAGAAAGCTACTTCTCTTCCTGTATTTTGTACATACTTTATATAACTCAGACATCTAAATGCAATATCATAGCCAGAGATATTCTTTGAAATATGACTGAGTACACAACAATAAATATGAGCTGTTGTGCTGTATTAAAAATTGAATAAAGACATCATTATACAGTAGGTAATGATCCATTTATATGCCTTACTGATCATTAATGTTATATTTACAGAAAGCCGATCCTGGCACATGTGTAAAGATTCAGGCAATCAGATGTACACAGAAGGTAAAAAAACACACAAAGGGGTAACATAGCCTTTGGACTTCAACTGAAGTGATAGTTTGATCCACAATATCTCCACAAAAAGTGTACAGAAATTGTTTTGAAAGAAAAGGAATTATTGACATCAAACTGTCCCAGAAAATCATTTCAAGTGCAATCTTTGTCATATTTTCTTTAAGACAATTGAACTTACAGGGTGCCAGCCTGTTCTAACATGGCACCCTGTATCTACAAAAGCTCTTATCCTAGTCTTGACAATTAATTCCAGTCTCCAAATGTTTCTATTGCTCCCAGAGAAGCTTCAGCTTTATCGCACACAATTTGATATATTAGAAAAACACGGTCAGGCACCATCCACCAGGTTCGAGCCCACTTCCATGTGTATTCCTTCTCCTTCTCAAAATCCCAGTTTTCTTCTTACAGACTCATCCATTTCTTAACCCAATTTTCTTCATTCGTATGACCCCATACTAAGAAGTGGTAAATGCTTTGACTTGTACATACAGACACTTTTGGTTGACGTATAAACTTCACACCTTTACCATCACTATCCTAAACTAGTCTGCTAAGAATTTATTATTTTCATTTTCCGTTTCAAATTCTTTTAAAACTATGAATAAATTTTCCAGCAGCAAACAGTTATCCCAAATTTTGGTCACCTCCTCAAAACTTTTTAAAGCTATTTTTTCCCCAAGCCAAATATTCATGATTTAATCTTTGATATGAAAAATTAAAAGCATCCTATAAACACACACCTATATGATTTTATTTCAATAGATAGCTTATCCCACTGAAATTTCCAAGGATTAAGTGAGTGTTAAAAAATAATGTATGGCCCAGGCTGATGTTGCTAAGTGGTTAGAGCATCAGCCTGAGCACCAAAGGGTCTCAGGTTTGATTCCCAGTCAAGGGCATGCACCTGGGTTGCATGTTGATCCTTGGCTTTGGTCAGGGTGTGTATCTCTCACATCAGTCTCTCTCTCCCTCTCTGTCTCTCTCTCTTTCTCTCTCTCTCTCTCTCTCTCTCTCTCTCTCTCTCTCTCTCTCCCTCTCTCTCTCTTTCCTTTTCCTCCCTTCATCCACTTTCTCTAAAAATCAATAGAAAAACTATTCTCAGGTGAGAATTAACAAGAAAATAATAATAATGTCAGTCCCAGGTGGGTACTAGAAATAGCAGGGATACACTTTGTAAAATATGATTGTCTAACCACCATGAATACACCTCAAACTAATATAAAATAATATTAAATGTAAACTGTAATTGAAAAAAAATTAAAATGGTAGCAATATCAAAATATATTTTGGGAAGATTTTTATTTTTAGGAATTATTTTTAGCATTTTGATTAAAATGTGGAGTAATCTTAACTCACAGAATAAATTATTGTTACCAGTTTTTAAAATGAAGAAGAAAAAAAAAGCTTTGTTCCAAAAGCCAGGCATGTGGGATAGTTTTTTTTTTTCTTAAATTTGTTTAGAAGGGAAGATATAAAGCCATTAGAAATTACTGCAATTTAATATTTTTAAGTTTATTTTTATTGTTGAAAGTATGACAGATATTCCCTTTTTCCCCCTTTGACTCTCTCCACCCTAAACCCATACTCACTCCTCCACCACCATCCCCCATGCCCTCAGCCTTCACCACACTACTGTCTGTGTCCATGGTTGTGCATATGAGCATATAAATTATTTAGTTACTCTCTCCCCAACTACTTCCCTGCCCTACCTTTCCTCTGAGACTATTACAATTCTAAAAAAAAAAACAGTGCTAAAATATATAGATTGGAACTTTCTATCTATCTATCTATCTATCTATCTATCTATATCTATTTTTCAAATACTTTTTTTATTAATTTCAGAAAGGAAGGGAGATGGAGAAAGAGATAAAAACATCAATGATGAGAGAGAATCATTGATTGGCTGCCTCCTGCAAACCTCACACTGGGGATCAAGTACGCTACATGGACTTGTGCCCTGACTGGGAATCTGACCTATGACCTCCTGGTTCCTAGATAGATATTCAATCACTGAATCTTGCTGGCCAGGTTCTAGTTATTTTTATTTTGTTTGTTTGTTTGTTTATTTATTTATTTATTTATTTATTTATTTATTCTGTTTTATTGATTTTCCACAGAGAGGAAGGGCGAGGGATAGAGAGCCAGAAACATCGATGAGAGAGAGACATTGATCAGCTGCCTCCTGCACGTCCCCTACTGGGGATGTGCCCACAACCAAGGTACATGCCCTTAATCGGAATCGAACCTGGGACCTTTTAGTCGCAGACGGACGCTCTATTCACTGAGCCAAACCGGTTTCAGATCTAGTTATTTTTAATAGAAGAGTGTATTTTTTCATATAATATATTTAAGAAGCTACGCCCAAAATAATATCAGTGTTCATTTTTAACTGGGATCCATGCTTTAAAAAGGGGAAATGTATCTGAACTATTTATGGCAAACAAGCCAAATGGAAATATCAACCAAAATAGGTATCATTCTAGTCTTAAAGGGATCTGTGCCCATAAACTATTCTAAAAATCCTTTTAAATTATTTTAAATTTGTTAAAACTTTTCAGAAAGCATCCTATATAATAAAAGCCTAATATGCAAATTGTCCCCTTGACTGGAGAGTCCAACTGCTTGCTATGATATGCGCTGACAACCAGGGAGCAGTGCAGAACATGGCGGGCATTGGCGAGGAGGCACTGGCAGTGGGTGGTAGTATAGGTGTTGCCAACCCTGATGTGGCCTGATGAAAGCTGGACTGCAGCAGGTTGGTGGAGCAGGTGAGCGGGTGGTGCCAGGCCAAGGTGGGTGCGAGTAGGGCCCAATTACCCTACCAATCACCCTACAGATGGCAACCAGTGGCAGCGATGGAGGGCAAGGGCATCACCTGGCTCCCAAGTGTTGAGGGAGCTAGGTGGGGACCCAATGCCTCAGGCAGAAGGGTGTGTAGGGAGGCCCAGGGACCCAGATGCTGCCCAGGGCCCAGAGGTCAGCTGGGATCTGCCCTTCCATGACAGACACTTGGGCTTAGATAGCCGACCAGGCCTAGGGACCACAAGTGTGCACGAATTTCGTGCACGGCACTTCTAGTTTTGAAATAAAACTATACCATCTCAGATATTTAAAAAATGTAAATGTGACTTTGAAGTCTAAACAGTATTATATCAAAAAAAAGAAATGTAAAGGTTTACTAACATTTCATAAATCCCTACAATGTTCCCTCTACTCCCTTTCTGTCAGTTCTGATGAATTTCCTAAAAAAAATTCTAAAACTTTTCTTATTTGCATTTCAATAAACACAATACTCTGAATATTATTATCATGTATCACCATCTCAAACATGTAATGTAAAAATAAAAAGTACTGTTCCCTGTTAGCAATTCATGTGTAAGTTAAATATTTAAAGATCCATTTTTTATGCAATAACTAGCATAATTTACACAAAACAATTAGTCATCTGTCATTCAGTTTAACTCACACACATATATATATATGTATATATATATATGTATGTATACACATATATAATGAACGAGGTTATTTTATATCTGACTGACTTGTGGAAGATTTTAAGACATCCTCATTGAGAGACTAACTTTAAAGATTCGTTTTTATCCATCCATGAATTCATATTTCTACCTCCTACTATGCAGAAGGCTGTCTATTAGCTGCTAGGTATGAGAATTAGAGGGGTGGGATTTTCAACTAGGACCAGCTAACTAAATTCCTCTGTACAACAAAAGAACCAGGAGAAAATTATTTACATAACATGTGTACATACTTCCATGAATATATGTGTACATGCACACATGCACACACAATTTATATTTACAGGCATAAGAGAAAATTCACATTGAAAGACACATCAAAAAAAGGCAATGCTTACCTACAATATAATTTTTGATGTTGCTACACAAAAGTAGGCAAATGTTTTTTTTTTATCAAGGGCAGAAATTAAATATTTTAAGCTTTATAGTCCATACAATCTCTGTCATGCCTACTCAACTCTGTTATTTAGCACAAAAACATGCCATACATGATGTGCAACCAAATGAGCATAGCCGTGCTCCAATAAAACTTTATTTATGGATACTAAAATTGAGTTTTATATAATTTTACATGTCACAAAATACTGTTCTTCTTTTGACTTGTTACAATCATTTTACATGTAAAACCTATTTCTGTAGCTCATGGATTATGAGAATAAAAGGAAATTGGGTTTTCCTTCTGGTAAACCCAATTAACAAACAGATGGTCCATGATATCCTTCTCACTTAGCTTTAAAGGTCTCTTCCCTGTCTTTTGTTTTTGTTTTTGGCAGGGTTGAATTCAGATTAATTTCTGGCCTCCTCCCTTTTTGTAATAACCTTAAAAAAAAGTCTTCCTTGAGCATTTAATATTTCCCAGTGGCATTTTCCTTTGACATTAATTAAGAATCATTTGGAGTTCTCCTTTCAAGTATTATGTAGTCTACCACAGACCACTGTGGTAAGTGGAACAAAAAATCTTGATAATAATAAGTGCATTATTAAAACATTCAGAGTTATAAAGAAAAGAAGTTTAAAGGAATAACATTCAGAGAAAGTCAGCCCATGTTAGTGATCAGATAGTTGGGCCACTGGATGTATTTGCTGGGTCTGAGAAGTTTGGGCTGCCTCTGACAGGGAGTACCTTTTAGAGTCAGGAGAAATAATTGGAGCCTTTAAAATTGAATTGGTTGACATAATAAATTATAATCACTAAAATACATAAATACAAAAATAATCTTTACACCTGCTGATATTCTCCACACTTTCTCCATTGAATTCTTGATGGCATAGGAGTCTGGGTGAGCTGCACTGAAAAATATAGATAATCTTTGTATTGTGAAGTTTAAAGAACAAAATCTTGTAGGATTCAGGGGCCTATGATAAAGCAACTATATACTGATTTCAAGGGCACTGAAGCTAATTGGAGCTGCAACACCACATTGACTCAGTTTAACTCCTGATCGAAACAGAATAATAAGACCTCACTTTAGCTGAGAGACTGAAGAAAGGGAGTCACGTCACTATTAAAAAACAACATTCACAACGTATCTATGTCTGTAAAATAGCAGAAGATTCAAAAATACAGAAGATATCAAGAAACAGGGGAATGTGTTCCAACATTCAGAAGAAAAAAGATAGTAAAGGAACACAGTATTTTCTTTGGTCCTGATATTATTGTGTTCAAGAGTATTTGTTAAAAACAATTTCACATATATCTGAAATTCACATATTTTATAATAGCCCACGCTCCACAAAAGCAATCACAAATTTTAAAGGTTTTTTTTTTTTAAACCATGATTCCTAAGCAAAATGGAAATGAAGTAAATATTCTTGATAAATATTAATTTGCTTTTTAGATTTCAGTTAAATGCTTTATTATCATCATAACAATATCAAATAAATGTTTAGATTAAAACCTACTACAGCCTGACCAGTGGGCTCAGTGGTTGAGCATCGACCTATGAACCAGGAGGTAATGGTTTGATTCCTGATCAGGGCACATGCCCAGGTCGCAGTTGCAGGCTTGATCCCCAGTGTGGGATGTGCAGGTAGAAGAAGCTCATCAATGAATCTCTCTCATCATTGATGTTTCTAAATCTCTCTCCCTCTCCCTTCCTCTCTGAAATTATAAAAATATATTTAAAAATAAATGAAACTTACTAGAAATGAGCTCAAAGGTAGAATATAATATCATAACATTCATTAAACACCACAGGCCCAGTATAAAAATTTGTGCACCATTGGGGTCCCTCGGTTGGCCTGTAGGATTGGGGGAAAACTGGCTTTCTAACATTCCCTAAGGGGTCCCAGATTGCAAGAGGATGCACAATCGGGGCCAGGGAGAGACGTGGGAGGTTGGTGAGTTGGGAAGGGATTATGGAAGGGTTACAGAGAATGTCTGGCCTGTCTCACTCAGTTCTGATCCACTGAACCCCAGCAGCAAGCTAACCTACTGGTCAGAGTGTCTGCCCCCTGATTGTCAGTGCACATCATAGCAACTGGTCAACCAATTGACTGTCTGGCCCCTGGTAGTCAGTGTACATCATACCAAGTTGTTAAAAAGCCTTAACATACATTTAGCATATTACATTTTGATTGGTTGAACACTCAACTGGTCAACTGGACACAACTTACTAGGCTTTTATTACATATGATATGTACTATGTCTGAATAAAGTAAAAAAATAAAGGACTACCAAAAATTATAAATACAGGGGGATACTCAAGAACATTCAATTTAAGTAGCACGTTTATTTAACACAATTTTTATTTCCACTAGTATTCATTACATATAATTTTAAATTAACTATGAATTTGAACCCAAGGCCTCATTTTAATTATTTTATCATTACAAATAATAGAAAGTTTGTGTTCTCAGTGTTAAGTGTCAGAATATAATTAGCATTTAATTTAAAGAAGAATTAAAATTCAATAACAGAGGAGAGAGTGACTAAAGTACATGTTAATCAAATGACTTATTAGTGATTTTCTTCATGCTTAGAATCATACCAAAAATATATTAAAGATCAGGCTTACACATACCATTAATGAAGATATGTGGGGCAGAAAGCTAGTAATATAAACACAGCTAAAATGCAAGTCACCCTTTTCCTTTTTTTTTCTTATCACTCTTATGATTAAGCTTGCATTTAATCCAATTAATTAAAATTATTTTCCTTCACAATATTTTTGAAAACCTCCTCACAATATTATTAAATAATTAGAGGCCCAGTACATGAATACATGCACCATTGGGGTCTCTTGGCCTGGCCTGTGGAATTGTGCCAAAACTGGCTCTTTGAGATCCCCCAAGGGGTTCAAGGCTGTGAGAGGGCTTAGGCCAGGCTGAGGGGACTCCACCAGTGCATAATTAAGGATGGGGAGAGCTGTGGGAGGTTGGCCAGCTGGGGAGGAACTGCAAGAGGGCTCTAGGGCACATTGGGTCCATCTTGCTTATACCTGATTGGCCAGACCCCAGCAGCAAGCTAACATACTGGTTGGATCATCTGCCCCCTTGTGGTCAGTGCACATCATAGTGAGTGGTTGTGTGGTCCTAGCATATCATTAGCATATTGTGCTTTGATTGGTTGAATGGACAACCAAACAACCAGACACTTAGCATATTAGGCTTTTATTATATAGGATATTTTATCTTCAATACAATTATGTATTCAAAGTGATTTAAAACTGGGGAATTTTGTAGATGGTTTATTTGATAAAAGAAATAATAAATTTATTTCACCTCATAGTTATTCATATATTTGTAGTTAATTATCTTAGATTGTTAACATATTATGAACATTTGAAAAGTCCTCTATGCTTCTTTATCAATCATATTCATCATAAAATTTGTCGGAATATAATAAGATGCACACATTAATATAAGGCATATTCTTAATGAACTCAATTGAATGATTTTAGCCTATAGTTAAAAAAAGCATAAGTTCAACATAAGAACTCAATGGTACATAATACAAATGATATTTTCATAAAATATTGGATTGAAATATGTCTGGTTGTTTTATCAGCCTATATCATTCTGAGTTAACTTTAAGCAAGGAATTAAAAAAACATGCTATCCATATAAATATTTATGTGAAATATATTTGTGAAAGACAATTTGAAATTTTGTCAGTTTATTGTTTACAATGTAAGAAATATAAATCCAAGCTTGTTTCAAACATAACTTTTATATTTACTTCAAGAATGAAAAATGTCATCAAATTCAAATATAATTTACTGATAAAAACCATCCATACTATTCCTTGGCTTATAATATCAATGTATTCCTCACAAAGAGTTTGTTTTTGTCCAGAATTCATTTGATTAAAGTACATAATCTCACAAATAATTCCTAGTAAACAACGTACAGTATCTTTAGTTTCTGCAATCACTGTAGACACAAATATTTTACTTTTGAACCTATCATAGCATATATCCTTTGTACTCATTTTCCATTGGCTTAAATTTTGTCACGTGTCCAGGCTAAACTCAAAAATGTATTTTTTTTTCCTGTGGTCACAAGAGAGGAAAATACAAAATTCTATTAATAGCTACTAATCTTTACTATAAAACTTATATGCATAAAATTGAAAATTAAGCACGCGACTGGTTTGGCTCAGGGGATACAGCATCGACTTGCAGACTGAAAGGTCCCAGGTTCGATTCTGGTCGGGGGCATGTACCTTGCTTGCAGGCACATCTCCACTGTGAGGCGTGCAGGAGGCAGCTGATCGATGTCTCTCTCTCATTGATGTTTCTGACTTTCTATCTCTCTCCCTTGCTCTCTGTAAAAAATCAATAAAACATGTTACAAAAATTGAAAATTAATTAGATTCATATGTTCAGAAAGAACAATATAACAAGCCAAAATGAAAAGTTAATATGAAAGCACAAATCAATGCAGTCACAATTTTAAAAGAATGAGATTAATGGTGTTCTTAATATTAAAATTATTAAATGATCAGGTAAAAACTCAAAACAATGGATTGATAAACATGCAAAAAATAGGTAAATTAAGAGCATTAAGATCATAAAGAATGATCATAATCCTATATAATAAAATGCTAATATGCAAATTGACCAAATGGCAGAATGACCAGTTGCTATGACTGATGCACACTGATCACCAGGGGACAGACACTCAATGCAGGAGCCACCCCCAGGTGGTCAGTGCACTCTCACGAGGGGAGCGCTGCTCAGCCAGAAGCTGGGCTCACAGCTGGTGAGCCCAGCAGTGGTGGCGGGAGTCTCTCCCACCTTTGTGGCAATTCTAAGGATTCCGACTGATGGCTTAGGCCTGCTGGGCCTCTAGTACTTTTATAACTCACTCTTAGGCTAAAGTTATACAAAGAGGTAAAAATGTTGAGTAGAAATAAAACACTTAGGAAGCTTTGCAATAATTCAGAGAATAAAATTATATATCTAGGAGCAAGGTAGTAGCTATGCATATGACGAGAAGCCCTTAGATTCTAGATAACAGTACCTATGTAGTGTGATAAAAGATTACAAGTCAGTAGAGAAAAAGGAAATAGTAGCAGCGATGAATCTATATTTTTCCTTTAGAAAATGAAGCATAGAGGCTTATGAAGGGTAATCATTTATTAAAATGCAATAGATAGTCAAAGAACAGACTTTGAAGGTAGATCAAACAGAGTGTAGAAGGTAGATCAAAGGTTTGGCTTTTTTATTTTAAGTGTCTTTTAGATAGTAAAGTAGATTAGAAGATCAATTGGCCTTGAATTAAGGTAAATTTCTTCAACTTACTAGGTAAGTATAAGTGTAGACTTATAAACTGGGTTCATAAGCATACAGATGACATTTAAAGTCAGAAGATTGCATGAGATCACTAAGAACTGTGTGAACTCTTCTGTGTCACTCACTCAGGAATTTAGACATTACAGAGATGAAAAAGATTCTTTCATGTCAGGTTTTGGAATAGTAAAGTTGTTAGGAATAAGTATGATCATGTAAATGGGTTGTTGATGTAAGCTGAAACATCAAGATTAGGTCCATGACTCATTTTGAGTTAGTTATTGTGAAGGATATAAGATATGTGTTTAGATTTTATTTTTTACATGTGGATGTCTAGATGTTCACAGGTTTGTATTTTAAGGATTGACAATTTCAATATTGTCAAAGTCTTCCATAGTTGGCTTTTTTTCTGCATAGAAAAGCACTGTCTTTTTAAGATTTCAGGTAACTTTTCAGTATAATTTTTATAGTGATACGAAATATGCAATACATACATAACTGTCAATATTCTAATACACAGAAGTATATCAATATAGTTATGAGGATTGGAGAATATCAAATACTTAATAAATTATCAACCTCTAAATATATTTTAAAGATAAATAATAATAAATATGTGTCTTTTCTATAATTTGTGGGTTGGTAAAGGCTGTAATGAAAAGACTTGTCTTTTTCTTCCTTGCTAAAAGCTTTCTCATGTGGAAAGTTGTCCTTCATTGTGCCAAAGGAATAAACCATCAGATTGCTAATGTTTTATAAATTCTGAGAAAAACTGCTCTGTACTATATACTAATTTGACCTTTTCAGAACTCTAAATTTGATTGGCTGGACATTTCTCTCCTCTTTCAAAACTCAAACCCCTGTTGGGAAGAGCTACAATGACCATCTGCTGAAATTCAGAATACTAAAAAGGTTAAAGTACACAACCAAATGCTTCAGAGAATATTTCATAATTAAATTTTTCTATCTTATTTCCTGTCAAAAATTATAAGAACTTGAGATGATAGCATGAATCCAATTTTATTATTCAGAAAAGATAAATAGCCTAAGTTACCTTAAACTGAAGGCCTATATAAAAAACATAGGTAGTCCTTCATTGGTATTTTAAATATATAGAAATTCTCTAGAAAATATATATTAACATATTTAAATATGTAATGAGGTTAAATGAAAAAGAAACAAGAAACTGGTGTTTGATAGATAAAAAAAGAAATAAGCACTTAAACTTTTGGTATATTGGCATTCAGGTGAGTGATAAATGCAAAAGTACAATAACAGAATAAGGCTGGGATTTTAGTGCTAAACTAGGGACACGAAAAAAAATATGTTCTAGAGAATGCAAAAGAAACTGAAAGTGAGCTGTATTTTTAAATGGAGATGATAGAAAATTTGAAGGGAAGGGAGAAGAGAGGAAGAAAAGAGGAAGGAAGAAAGGAAGGAAGGAAGGACGGAAGGGGGCCGGGAGGGAGGGAGAGAGGGAGGGAAGGAGAGATGAAGGAAGAACTAAAGAATTGAAAATGTCTGATCTAGGCAAAAATGAGATCACATCTCTGCCTGTGACTTGGGTAGTGGCCAGAAGGAGAAGTACAAATATGCACCTGGATTTAATGTAATATTTTCTTTTACTAAATCTTTGTGAAATCTATTCAATATTATTAGAATAAAAATCTTACACTGCCTTCTGTCCTTTTTTCTGTTATTGCTTTTTCATTGATGCATACATTAACACTGTTAAGATACAGAAGATTGGGGTTATATCCGCATTTTTTCACTTTCCCTTCACAGCCAAATGATATTTGTCTTCCTCCGAGCCTCATTCCTATCAATAAAATTCCAATATCTGAATCAAAAAATCAACTGATAGTGTTTTTAATTAAATTAAATATTGGTGATAGTTGATAAAGTAATTCAGATGATTCAGTTTTTATATTTTTAAGGACCTCTCCTCTAAACCTCACTGATAAATGCAAACACTGGGAATAGATTCATATCAGACCAATTAGATTGCTTAAGTGACAGACCTGCTGCTAATTTCAAAGTGACAGGTGAATAACTTAATATTGCATCTCATGCTTTTTTTCCTTCTTTGTTGGTCTAGCCAATGTACAACCTAATCTATCTATCTATCTATCTATCTATCTATCTATATACCTATCTATTTATATATATTTATCTATCTATCTATCTATCTATATAAATAAATAACTGGGCATGCTCTCTCAGTGCATATATATATATATATATATATATATATGACAAAATTTAGAAAGGCAACCACAATTCTATTAATTTAAAACATCAAAAAGCAAATGAAAGCATTATAGTATGGTAATAAGGCACAGGACATGGTTTTAGAGAATAAAAATATTCAAATAATCTAAAATATGTTTTTGAAAGGACTAGGAAACTATTGGCTAATTCCCTGAAATTCCACATAATTACACCTGTAATCAGATGGATTATTGCAGCCTTATTGAACACTGATTTTAACAGGTTGTAGAATTCTAGTCCCAAACAATTTGGTTGGAGCCCAGACACCAAAGTTGAAAGTACTTACTAAGGAAAGCCAAATGATTTGCTTTAATCAGCTACGAGATTCATGGGCATATGTCTACCCATGTGAGCAGTAAGATAATTGTGATCATATCACATAAGTAGACTGTGATTGCATTATTGGAATCGATTCCAGTCGCTCCTGTATAATTGCTTATATAATATCTGTAATACAGCAGACAGCTTAAATTTTCACTTTATGATTTGTCCCTGATTCCACAACACATAATTTCAAAGAAATATCCTCTAGGTACATACTACGTGATATGCAGTTTGATCCATTTCCAGAGGTAATTGGACAAGAGATGTTTTTTAAATTGAGAAAACAATTATCTGGGACATGAAAACCTATTTTTAGCAATTGTATGGTTGCTTAAACAACAGCAACAATAAATCATTAGGACACAGTATTTTGTAAAAAACACATTATCCATTAGCCTTCTTATTATTATACATATATTTTAATTATATATGAATACTTAATATATTTTTTATTGATTTCAGAGAGGAAAGGAGAGGGAGAGATAGAAACATCAGTGATGAGAAAGAATTATTGATCAGCAGCTCCCTGCATGCCCCACAATGGGGAATCCAGCCTGCACCCCACACATATGCCTTGACCAGGGACCAACCATGACCCGCTGATTCATAGGCCAATGCTCAGTAACTGAGTCATGCCAACTGGGCTATTTTAATTATATTTAATCTACACTAATAAAAGAGAAACATGCAAATTAACCATCACTATGCTACACCCACCAGCCAATCAGGAAGGAATATACAAATTAGAAGGAGAAAGATGGCGGCTGCCCAGCTGCTCAGAGTGGCCAGGTGGGGCAGGACATCTGCTATGAGAGGGAGGGCGAGGGGCAAAGGGATCTATAAGAGTGACACTCTGACCACAACAAAGATGAAGACTGCAGACTCCAGAGTCTGAAGCGAAGAAGAAGGTAGACTCCAGCCTGAACCTGTAGTGAAGACGAAGAAGGCAGACTCTGGCCAGAGTAAAGGCCTGGGTCTCGGGTGCTTGAGGAAAACCGGTGCTGAAAGTCAAGGGAAAGAAAGCCTGCACTAAACATATTTTTTAATTCTTTGTTGTTTAAAGTATTACATATGTCTCCCTTTTCCCCCATTGACCTCTCCTAGCCACTTTCCCCCAACCCCAGCACATGCCCTCACCTCCCTAGTGACTGTGTCCATTGGTTCAGTGGTTGGCAAACCATGGCTCGTGAGCCACATGCGGCTCTTTGGCCCCTTGAGTGTGGTTCTTCCACAAAATCTCTTCATGCAATGGGCCTCTAGTACACACGTACACACACACACACACAAACACACACACACACACACAGACTTATATATATAAATTTTAAAAACTCTTAGATCTCACTTGTTTCACATTTTCAAAAAATAATTTTGTTCAATATCTTATAATTTCATTTATAGTCAGTATTTCATTGAAGAATTGCCAAGAAATAATCAAAATAAATTACTGAAAATGTATTTCATGTGTTTTATATTTCAAATTTTTAAACAGAAAACAATGCTCATGAACTATATTTAAAATACACCATGTTAAACATATAAACTATTTGCCTAATAACTAAAATATGCTTCATATAATTTAACATACATAAATTATACAAATTAAAAAATATATATATAGTTTATTGGATGACACTAGTTAATAAAATTATATAGGTTTCAGGTTTACAATTTTATAATATATCATCTGCATTTGTTAAGTTATAAAATATGGTTCAAAATACTTAATGAATACCTCACTCTATCTTAAACAGTGTTTTTGCTTTAGGTATAGATTATATAAAATAAGCACTAGTTGGTATCTTTCCAACTATTTAAAGTGGCATAATCTTTTATTCTAAATGGAAAATAAAATAACTATCATTTTTCCATCATTATTAACTATTCTTGTGACTCGTCATGTGTGTAAGAAGCTTGATCCTTGACCAGTTTGGCATCTTAAACAATTTAAAATATCAAGAAATCCAAAATATTTTCATACTACCTGTAAAAATGTTTGTCACCAGTTGTTACCTTTAGTAATTGATTTTCCAGGAGATAAAGAGCATAGAAATGTTTGATTTTTTTTTTAATCTCCCTAGCACTTAGAAGAGTGTGAAACTAATGGCAAGACTGCACTAAATATATATATATATATTCTTTTATTCTTTATTGTTTAAAGTATAACATATGTCTCTTTTCCCTCATTGACCTCTCCGAGCCACTCCCTCCTGGCTCCCTCCCTCCCCCCACACATTCTCTCACTCCCCTAGTATCTGTGTTCATTGGTTCAGTGGTTGGCAAACCGTGGCTTGAGAGCCATCTGCGGCTCTTTGGCCTCTTGAGTGTGGCTCTTCCACAAAATACCATGGCCTGGGTGAGTCTATTTTGAAAAGTGGCATTAGAAGAAGTTTAAGTCTAAAATATTTGGCTCTCAAAAGAAATTTCAATCATTGTACTGTTGATTTTTGGCTCTTTTAACTAATGACTTAGCCAATCAACTGGGTTAGACTTATATGCATGCATAGAAGTCCTTTGGTTGATCTCTTACCCCCTCCCACCTTCCCCAGTACTAAATATTTTTTAATCAAATAAAATGAAAGAAAAAAAAACATAAGTTTATTGGGTTGATTTATAATTGTTTAGGTGTTTGTTATGTGACTTAAATACACAGAAGTATGACTAGGTTATGCGTGCCAACATAAAATTCAAACCAAAATGCTTGTACAGTTTATAGTACACAATATAAATGTATTAAATATTTATGTGAGGTTTTTTTGGGAGTTTTCAGAAATATAAAGTTAATATCATATACCATATAAACTAATTTGTTAGTACCTTGAGATTGAATTAATGCTTAAATGTGTAATTAAATGGTTAAAATATATCTGTGTTTTTTCATTTATTGAGTATCTTTTCATTGGATATCATCAGTGTACACAGTTCTCCCCTTCTAATGTGCCACAAAGTTTAAGAGTGAAACAATGCATAATTCTGAAGGAAATGCTATTTTGTGAAAAGTCTTGTTTACTTGTTGAATATTATGCTCAATACTATTGAACAGTTGGATTTTAATGTATATATGCCAAATTCCTATTACAACTTAATATAATAGGAGTTTACTATTGCATCACTTTATTTTTTGTCACAAGGCTAAAACTATGAAAAAAAATGACTGCTTCCATCACGATGTCATTTTTTAATATCACATCAGACTCAAAATGGATAGGAAACAAATTCATTGTAAAAAATAAATTACTAAGGTAAAAACTTTACTATAAAAATATATCTTAACTGGTAAAATATTTAAATATAAGCACAATGTTTGAATAAAAGTGCCTAATGGCTACATCAGCCGAATATGTTTACCTGAACGCTAAATCTTTAGATCATTGATGGTATCAAAGCAAAATTTAAATGTTTTAAATATAAAATATGACATGCATAAAATACATTTTAAATGTTCAGATAAAATAAAAGATAAAGTAAGTACACCTGTATTGCTGTCAACAGAGCAAGGAAAGTAATGCCTATGTGTGCCACCTCCCTCCCTTTACAAAAGAGGTTTTACAACATAAATTCATTAGTTCAATTTTTAAAAATGTGTGTGTAAACAGACCTTGATATATATTTTTTTCAATAATATGCTTTATTCATTATTTTGACATTCATACTCTTTAATAAATGGAGCTTTATTTTATTATTTTCCATGGCCATGCACTGTAATCATGAATACCTTCTTCACATATTTAAACTTCCAGGGACAGATTTTTTTTGCCCTTACAAATGAATAAAGTGTTGTGAACACCACCTAGTAGGTCTTCAAGGTATATAAAAGGAGTGTAATAGCTTTATTCATATTCTGAAAATGTTCAGACCTATTTGTTTCTGCCTTATTTTTCCCCAAATTATTTTCTTCCCAAGTTATAGGTTTACCAACATTATATGAATGTCCCTTGATTATCCTTACAACACTTGTTTTACCTCCCATTTTTAATTTTATATTATTTATTTTCTTTATTGATTAAGATATTAAATTGTCTTTTGCTTCCCCCTCATTCCCTCACACCCCTAGTGTCCACTGGTTATGCTTATATGCATGCATACAAATACTTTGGTTGATCTCTCTCCCTTCCCCTTGACCTCCCCTGCCTTCCCTCCTGATGTACAGAATCATGTATCCTTTTGAGTGACTGCACTTAATAACATTTTTATCATATTCATTATTGCCTAATTGGAAATTACCTAGCCTTCTTTTGGCTTTTATTTGCTAAGATATGCATTCTCCTTCATTCTGCTTTCAACAATCAGTCTTGATGCTTATATAAGTCTCCTTGAAACAGCATATGATTAAATACTTTTGTGTGTTTTATGAAGTTTGAGACTGTAGTTTAGAATTGGAAAATTAAGTCTGTATGCCTTTATTATATTTTTTTTTAACATATGGAAGGTTTTCTACTCTCTCATTTGTTTTACTTCTTTGTTTTTGGTTTTTTCTTTCCTTGTCTCATATTTTTTGAGTTGATACCTTTTCCCCACTTGATTATTTCCCCACACTAATTTTTAGATGTTTTTCATTTCATTTATCTTCCAAATATCTCAAATTCTGGGATTTAGGTTTCCAGAGATTGTTGTCAGAACAGAAATAATATTATTATCAAGTTTTGAGCAGAACCTGAGGTGAATAGCAAAGATCAGACAAGCAAATTTATGTTCTTATCTCAGATTATGTTGGTTACATTTTATTCCTGTTTTCTTTTTTTGTTTTCATTTGTTTTTGTTTGTTTGCTTGTTTGTTTTTTGGTATTAGAGGTCCAGTGCACAAAATCCATGCACTCAGGGAAGTCCCTCAGCCCAGCCTGTGGGAGTGCACTGATCACCAGGGGCAGCTCCTGCATTGAGCGTCTGCCCCCTGGTAGTCAGTTCATATCATAGCGACTAGTAGTTTCACCATAGGATTGAAACCAGCTCTCCTACACCCCCCGAGGGGTCTTGGATTGTGAGAGGGTGCAGGCCAGCCCAAGAGACCCCACCAGTGCACGATCGGAGGCTGCGGAGGGACACTGGAGGTTGGCCAGGGTGTGTCCTGCCCGTCTCACTCAGTCCCAATTGGCTGAACCCCAGTAGCAAGCTAACCTACTGGTTGGAATATATGCCCTCTAGTGGTCAGTGTATGTCATAGCAACTGGTCATTCCATCAACTGCCCCTGTTGGTTAGTGTACGTTATAGCAAGTGATTGAGCTTTGATTGGTTGAATGGCTGACTGGCACTACTGTACACTTAACATATTAGTCTTTTATTATATAGGATAAGCAAAAATACAAATATTCATCCCAGAAAGGAGAAACTCACTGAATGTATCAGAAAAGGATGCATTATAGAACTACTCCATTATTAGTTCCAATCACACTATCCCATCCAGTTTCCCTCATTTGCCTTAATTTTTCTGAGTCTACTCTATCTATACCTGAGCACCAATTCTTTAGAAATGCTACTGAGTATGAGTTTCAGAAGTTAGTCACATATCTAAAGGTAACACCCCCTACAGCCTGTATATACAAGCCTGGTAACTTCACCAAGAAGGAGCCAAGCATTTGTTTCTAGAAAATACCACAGTGGTGCACAACAGATTCAGATTTTGGTGATGCTGGGCCATTTAATATAGTACCACTGTGTTATTAAAAATAAATAAATAAATAAATAAATAAATATATATATATATATATATATATATCAGAAACTGGTTTATGCAACCAAGATTCAAAAGATAAATCCTGAAGTGATATGTTTTGCCCCTGACTGCTTTAGACTCATCTACAAACTCCAGAAAAGGTAACCAAGGTGCTAATCTGAGTTGGGAAAACACTGAGCTGAGGATTTGAGTGCAGTGATTTCAAAGAGCAGGGGTTCTTGGTACATTATTCCACAAAATTGTGAGTTTTTTGGACAAAACACATATAGACACACCCTTCCAGGGACAGAAGCTCAACCTCAAACTAACAAACAAACAAAAAGCTACAAGGAAAATAAATAAATAAGTTGATATCTCATTAACCACTTGTTAGGATTGTGTATGTAGACTACGCAAAAACAGTGCAGATAAATTATAAAAAACAATGAGTAAACATAATAAAATTGCTTAAAACTTGACCAAAAAAAAAAAAGGAAAAATAAAGTTACTAGCATTTTTTAGAAAATAGAAAAGTTCTATATAATAAAAGCTTAATATGCTAAGTGTCTGACTGCTTATTTGAATGGTTGCTATGATGTGCACTGGCCACAAGGGGGCAGCTGCTCCACCAGTAGGTTAGCTTGCTGCTGGGATTCAGCAGGTGGGAACTAGGTGAGACAGGTCAGTCATGCCCTGGATCCCTCCTCCCCTGATCCCTCCCCAACCCCAATTGGGATTGGGCGAGAGGGGCCAGACATGCCCTGTATAAATTTGTGCACCTGGCCTTTAGTATTTAATAAAAACAGATGATTATCCTGTGGAGTTTCATGAAGTCAGTAAACTAGAATACACTGTACTTTAATTGTCCAAAGCACACTTTTGTAAGTAAATTTTCTGTCTGAATTCAGACCCAGCAAACTGTTCCCAAGTCTGTATGTTTTATCTACTATTATCTCTATTTTCACTAACATTGTATTGGAGCAACATGGACTTACCCTACTCTAATGAACCTTCTCATATCATATGCCCTTTAGATTCTTACTATTCTCTAATGAACCTTCTCACTTTATTTGTGCTTTTGATTTAGAATGATAGACTTGCAAATTTTGCCCTGGGATAAAATAATTGCCTATTTCTAAGGCCTTTATTTTACTGAGCAAGTCTTACATATAGTGAATTATATGATAACTCAGAAAGCGACAGTTTTTCAGTTATCATATAATCATATATTTGGTGAAAGTATTATTTTCCAAAACTACTAAGATTGCACTCCTCATTGTGCTATTAACACCATAATTTTTAATTTCATGGTTATGTGCTCCCCCATGAATACATTTCAACTCATCTCAAGTCTGTAAAAGAGCCCAAGGGATTTGCAAATGTGAGGAAGTACACAACTGGTTCCAGGATATCCCTGGCGTAGACCCACGCAGTGAGCCAGACTCTTCCCTGACCTGAATTGACAATAGCACTCACCCAGACCACAGAAGACTACTAGTTTTGCCTTCCTAGATAGCTTTTTAAAAAATCCTCACCTGAGCATATTTTTCCATTGATTTTCAGAGAGAATGGAAGAGAGGGAAAGGGAGAGAGAAATATTGATGTGAGAGAAATACATTCATTGGTTGTTTCCTGCTCTCACTCTGACAAGGGTCTGCAATCAAAGTAAGTGCCCTTGACCAGAATCAAACTCCAGGCCAGAGCTCTATCTACTGAGCCAAACTGGCTAGGGCTACATAGCTTTGATTCTAGCTTTTATCTGTTACATGGCTGTAGCTGTCCCTTTGGGTGGGAAATTTTCTCTAGTAAATACAGTGTAAAGAGGTCTTTGAGATGGTCTTTCCCATTTAGTGTTCAACAGGATTAGATTATTACTCTTATTATGTACCTATTCATTAATATAATTTAAATTAATGTAAATACCACTAAATATCTCTGTTTTCATTTACTTTGTTATAGGAATGTCAAAAATAATTTTGCTTTATAACATTGACTGAATTTTAGACCTATATATCCAATACGGTACAATTAATTACACTTCAACAGAATAGATTATATATGAATGCAGTTTCTATATGCCACCTTCATAACAGCTTTGGGGCCTTTTGTAGGCCTTTAGGAATATATCCAAAAAAAACTAGAAGCACCAATCAGAAAGATATATATGCACCCAATGCTCATAGGAACACAATTTACCATTTACAACTGCATGGATGGAACTGGAGAGCATTATGCTAAATGAAATAAGCCAGTCAGAGAAAGATAAATATCACATGGCCTCACTCATTTGTGGAATATAATGAACAACATAAACTAATGAACAAAAACAGATCCAGAGACAGAGAAGCCTGGATCAGACCTTCAAACCTCAGAGGGAAGGTAGGGGAGAGTGGAGGTAAGGGGGAGAGATCAACCGAAGGACTTGTATGCATGCATATAAGCCTAACCAATGGGCCCAGACACCAGGGTGGTGAGGGCATGATTGAGTGGGGAGGGTGGTGGAGGGATAGGGGAAATAAGGGCACATATGTAATACCTTAGTAATAATTATTATAACTCCCTGATTGATTTTCCCTATTATTAAATAATCTCTTCCGTAATCATTTTATTTTTAATGCCAATTTGGGTAATATTACTATAGCCATCTCAGTTCTCTTTTGTTACAACTATTACCACTTTTTAACTTTCAACTAAATGTGGTTTTGAGTCTAAAATGTGCCTCACATATAGGTGAATCACATTTATTTTTAACTCAATTCTGCCAATCTATGCCTTTAAAATTCTTAATCCATTTGCATTTAATATCATTACTGACAATGTGGGATTTTTCTGCCCTTTTTGCTATTTGTCTTAAGTTTTGCTTTTCATTTTAATATTTATCCATTACTTCCTTCTCTTGAGTTAATAGATATTTTTCTATGTACCATTTTCACTCCCTTGATGGTGCTTTTAGTATATTTTTTAGGGCAGATCTGTTAACAACAGGTTCTCTCAGGTTATTATTACTTTACACATAGGTATGTCTTATTTCTTCTTTCATTTTTACTAGAAATTGACAGCATTTCTTTCAGCGTGCAAAGATGTCATCCCACCCACTGTTTCTGGATTCCATGGTCTCTGATGAGAAGTTAGCTATTTAACTTACTAAGGCATGTGGTAAGTCATGATCTTGTCATTTTCAAAAACTGTATTGGCTTTTTTGTCTCATATGATGATGGTGTACTAAGATAAATCTCTGAGTGCATTTTACTTGAAGCTTTTGGGGCTTTCTTGATGTATTGATTAATGTTTCCCATCAAACTCAGAAAGTTTTTTATTATTATATCTTCAAATATTTCTCTGCCCTTTCCTTTTCCTGTTCTCCTTATTTCCATTATGCATTTATTAACATGCTGGATAGTGTTCAAAGTGTCAATAAGTTCTGTTCATTTTTCATATTTGTTTCACTTTATCTTCCTCAAACTGTATGTATTCTATTGATGTAGTTTCTAGCTCACTAATTCTTTTGCCAATTAAAATCTATTATTGCCCTACTCTCAAGCTTAGTGAACTTTTCATTGCAATTACTGTATTTTTCAATTCTAGAATTTCTATTTAGTCTTAGTTGTAATTTATCATGCACATATTTCATTATTTACATTTTTTTATTTCTTTGAATATCATTTCAATATTTGCATCTATAAGGACACAATTTCTATTGGTTACTTTTAGTCTCCTTTTATGTGACATATTTTTCTATTTGTTCATCAGGTATTCTTTGGCAAAAGCTGTATATTTTAAACAATACATTATAGCAGCATTGGTATTGGATATACCCTAGTTATTATGGTTTGTTGATATTTTTTGTTTGTTTTTTTGCTTTTTACCCATGTTGTTGTTGTTACTGTTGATTATTTGTTAATGATTTTCCTAAAGTAATTCTTCAGATTCCCTGTTCTCTATAGTGTGCACACACTGAGTTCTCTGACAGATTATTTTTTTAAGGCTCTGTTTGTTTTTGTATTTTTAACACTAGTTTCCTAAATTATCATGGCTCAATATAGTTTAGTGATTTGGCAATGTTTGGCCAGAAGTTCCCCATTTGTTATCCTGACTGTATTTCTCTGTCCTTGGCAATAGGATCTTTGTGAGAAGGTAGAACTTCAAACTTTAGGCAGTTTACAAGATAGCCTTATCTTTCCCTTTTTGTTTCACCAGGTCTCAAGATAACTCACAGGTGAGTTTCTAGAAGGACTTTCCTGTATGTATTTCCTAGAAATACATACAGGCACTTGCCATGCTCACAGCCTTTTAAATTTCCCCAGTGATAATATTGGAGCTTTTCAAAGTTCCCTGTGTTAACAAGTTCTCCAATATTTCCTCTTATTGTGTTTTTAAAATATTTTTTATTGGTTTCAGAAAGAGAAAGGAAAAGAGAGAGGACGATAGAAACATTCATGATGGAAAGAATCACTGATTGGCTGCCTCCTGCACCCCCTGACAAGTCCCCTGACCAGGAAGCAAACCATGACTTCATGGTTCATAGGTAGAGGCTCAACCACTGAGCCACACAGGTCAGGCCAGTATGTCCTTTTAAATGTTTGTCCAGGCACTTGCCCCAGTTAAAATCAGGACCCAATGGAACAGGTTTGTAGCCAAATGCTATTTACTGTTTTTGGTGATACCCTAGGAGTTCGTAATTCCCGAGCTAAACTCTGAATGAAATCAAATAGCCAACGTTCCACAGAAATGGAGTTCCCTTTTCCTGGAAGCTTCAATTGTGGACAAAAAGCCTGTATTGGTGATGGTGCTTTTATAAGAGATACAAAAGAGGGCAGACTCTTCTGTTGATTATGAGGTCAGAGGTTTTTCAGGGCTACCCCATCAGGGAGCTCAGGAGGGAGGGAGTGTGAGGATAATCCTGAATCAAAACACCAGAGGCTCTTCTGTCTTATTGATATATCCTCTGGACAGACAATGCTCACTTCTTTCTCTGAATTTAATCCATTTCCAGAATTCTGAGTTAGTTACATTTAGTTGTTTGTCTAATGTTTCTAGTAGTTCTGAGAAAGTATACATTCACAAAAGTTCTCCTTCTGTCATTCTATAAATCATTATTAATAATTACATTTGTTATTTTTTTCTCCTAGGCATTATACCATATATAACAGTAGTTGATTATTTCATGACAAGAATTCAAACAAGACAAATCCATAAAGACATAATAAAAGATGACCAGAACATGAAGATGCTTCAAATGTGCCTATGAGCACCAGACATATTCCTCTTTTAATCTATCTATCAATGTCTATATCTATAGAGTGGGGGTGGAATAAAAATGGCAAAATGTGTATGGAAATGTCAGCATACCCATATATGTTGGCTGGATAGCAGAAAAAGAAAAAAAATAAATGCACTATTGAACAAATAATTTATGATTAACAGACTGCCTCTCCCGTGAAGTTTTGAGAGACCATATATGCATAAATTTCAAGTAATTTAGGCTGTCAACAATTCTTAGTTAGCTTCTCAATATGTGTGTGTGGGCAGGCGTTTTGAAGTGACCTAGAGTAGTATAGTATTTTTAGTTGCCGCATTCATTGACTCATTCACTGTATCCAGTTGCCAACAAAAAACAGATGGCTTTTGTTACATAAACAAGGTATTAATTTTGGATAACTGAAAGTATTATACTAAAAAACTTTCCTAGCCAGTAAAATATTTCTATATTATAAATTACTGGGTTTTAAACCACATATAATTTTTTTTTTTTTTTTGGAATTCTTTGTGTTAGCTCTGCAGCACCATTTTTATTTTTGCTCTGGTCTCCTCCCAAGTACTGACTAGAAGTATGGATATGCCAGCTATGTGACTCTTTTCTCTTACATTACATGTGCCGCTGAATCAAATCAAGCTGGACAAATCATCTTCACTGAATTACAACAATCTATTATAGAGTTATAGAATGTTAACTTCTTTCACTTGTGAAACTATGCAGATTTGCCAAAGCAAATCAGACTTGATAGCACAATTATCATTTTAAGAATTTTCAAAATGCTCATGAGTAATTTTTAAGAATCATTGGCTAAGGAAGTTGATATAAACCATCATTGTTGTGTTTTAATATATTCTGAGATTGTAGGATACCTTGGGTATGATTCCACACAATGATTTGAATTTACTAAGTATCTTGACTGTTAAAAATGACATTTATCTAGAGTATATTATACTGTTAACAATGGATTGGCTCAGCCCTAAATCTGGTCTTTTATCTGCTCTTTGATAATGGATTTGTGCTTTATAATACTTCTTTGTATCCAGAAAAAAATGTTATCATTGTTGGTAGGCAGTAGTTGAAAGACATTAAGAGACTATTTATTTATTTATTTATTTATTTATTTATTTATCTTTTTTCCTTTGCATTATGCTCATCTAGCTATTTTTCAGCAGTGATTCTCCAGTAAGCAACATTTGGCAACTTCTCATGAACAATTTCCTCCAGGGCAACACCCCCTTCACACAGTGAACATTTAAGAAATGTGAGTTCAGCAAAACTGCTAAAAGCGGCTAATGAGTTCTATGGGCATTCTAGATCCCGCTCCAGATATTTCCAGTGATGGCTTTCTGATGAGTCAACACCCCACCCCTTCTCCAAAATCTGTCTGGCGACTCTTCGGCAAGATAACCAGTTCTACTACTGACTTTTAAACAGCAATCCCCACAAGGACTATATTTGGTAATTTGCCAGCATCCCAGAAGGCTGTTCCCTATTTACCATATCATTTTGCAGCTTAACGATCTAGTGGATTTAAACCACATCCTATCTAGTGAAGTTTGAAGAGCACCCTTTCCTTCCAAAACTTTCCCTTTCTTGGATATGGTTCTTCAGCCTTAGGGCATTTTTTTGGAATTATCTGCTTTTTTTCTCACATATAATGTCCTGTTATTTTGACCGCCTGCTCACAAATATTTATATTTTTCCTTATCAAATTACTGTTTTGTTTTCTTTTATGGTTGGATCTCCAATTACAACATAACTGATAGCAGAAGTGGTTCCTAGAGATTGATCCAAAAGATGATGTTTTGAAAGTATTTTGATCATGGCATTTGGCTTGAGTGTACTGCTTGCTTATAGGAAACAGAATGGTAGTAATCCATTATATTATAATCAATCAAGCTATCATGTGTGATTGTTTGTGAGGAAGTGCAAAGTGATGGCATGCCTTGGGAGTCAAAGAGATTATTGCACTTGATCTCTATGGAAATAGCAATAACTATCAGACTGTATTGTGGGACAGCCTCTTTTCAGAGTATTTGAGTGCTAAAAAACCAAAAAAACAAAAACAAAAACAAAACAGGTCCATTAATTTTCATATCATGTTATAGTGTAACAATCAGAGGTTGTATACACACATACTTTTAAGGGTATTTAGGAATTTGGTTACAAAACACATTGTTCAGGGATGCTGGTAATATGAACAACTTGCTCTATGACATGGAGCAGTGGGATGGGAGACTCTTGAGGCAAGAAGACAGATCAGTGAGAAGAATGGTATCTACACTATTCTCTGAACCCCAACACTGACATTCCAAAAGGTGACTTGAGGTCAAACCACCCTCAAAATTAAAACCACATGAGCAAACCGGCATTCTCCTGAGCAAGAGCTCGCCTGATTCCAAAACCTTTTAGAATAATAAGAGTAGCTTGCGAGAGGTGATGGTTCCATAACTTTATGAATGTAATAAATGACACCAAATTTTTTACTTTAAAATGATTAATTTTGTTTTATAAACTTTACCTCAATAAAAACATTAAAAAGTAATAAAATATAGAGGAGAACTTCAGTTAATTAGCTTAGGAAACGGATGGGTCAGTCTGGCCCTAAAGCCAGCCATGCCTTGCAATTGTCCTGAAGCTCTCCCTCTGACTCAGAGGATGCTGGGGAGGCACAGAACTTCACAAGGACAGATTCAAGGCCATTGCTTTACAGATGTGGAAAGTAAGGACCAAAGAGAGAGCCAGAACGAAAGCCCAGGTCTCCTCATCCCAGGACTCTGTCCCCACAGTGACATGAATGAGGGCCCCTCACATTGGGTGAGCAGTCTCAGGCACAGTGGCAGCTCGAAGGGAAGCCTGCCAATCTCAGGATGATGGCATCATCATCCTGTCAGACCTCCCTCGGTTCCTTCCTGACCCTGTCCACATCGCTGGCACATTCAGAGTGTGGAAGAATAGCCAAGTTTGGGCAAGGAGTCCACAGAGAAGACAGGAAGTAGCCTGTGCCCTTTCATGATCTACCTGGAGCCAGTGTCCAATCTGATTCTCCTGAAATAGACCCGGAGAGCAATGGAGAAGGATGGTGGCACAGGACATGTGGGTCTTCTCTGCAGATGCAAACGTACCAATGTCTTTGGGAACAGGGTCTGAGTCAGAAAGTCCCTGGAATCCTTTCTTACTAAGGGCACATCTTCCCTTATTTATGCGCTGGATCCAAATAAACTGTCTCACATAGAAATGTGATAAATAAAAGGGTTTTGATGGTGTTATATTTAAATTCATTCAGTTTTATGGAATCTTTGAAATACAACAGTTGTTTACCGTGCTTTGATTTCTAAGCCTTCCTTTTGATGGCAGATATTAATATTTATCATTTTTCTGATGTTGGACTAATGAGAATCTTAAGTAATCTTAGCTTTTTATGAGAAGGCATTTAAGTATTACAGTACAGTAGATGTGTTTGTTTCCTAATTTATAGTCCTCTTGCTTTTAACATCAAGGAGCATTAACTTTTGTGCTGGGCCCTCAGTTGCTGTTTATCAAAAATTTCCAGAACTGAAGGCCTGCACATTCATGCGATGGCCAAAGAGAATATGACAGTCCACCGGATCACAAAGCGCTCTGGGATAGATCTAGCCCTGATTTTTCACAGAGAAATTGGCACACCTATAGAACTATGAGGCAGCAATGGCAGACAGGGCAGCATTCCAGGCTTAATGACTGCAAACACAGGTGATACATATTGAGCGCTGGGATACGTGAGACACTGTGAAGGCCTGCTTCACATCAGTAATCTCACCTCATCCTCACAACAACCCCGAGACCTAAGTAGTCTTATCGACTGCATTTCACAGAAATATGAGATGCACAGAGGTCCAGCAGGACAACACCGCTAACGAGCAGCCAAACCAGAAGTCATTCCAATCAGAGTCAGATACAGTAGTGAGTTTTTCTCTATACTCCCTTCCTTACAATCACCTTCTTGATTCCCCAGTATTTGAAAAGAGAAAAGAGTAGTAAAATATAAATATCATGTCCTCTTTCTTTGGTCCAAATAAAAAAAAATATATCTACTGTCAATAATTCTTTACATGGCTTATTTTCTTTCAGGCTATGCCACTTAAATTTTTTAGTGGTGATTCTCCTTCAAGGGTGCCCTTTAACCATAACCATATTGAATCCCTGAACAAAAACTCCTGGTAGCCTAGTTACCCATAAAATATCTATGCTCATAGTAAATGCATATGTGACCGTTGTGACTCTGTGTGTGTGTGTGTTCCTCTTTTGTAGTTATTTATTCTGTCAGATGAAGCCATGGCCACAGGAGAAATTAGGTTTGTTACAATGGACATAAAAGAGAAATAAGGAGTTAATGTTCAGATTTGGCACACAGATAGCTCATTTGAGCTCCTAGAACAAGCTATCCAATAGAAATATAATGTGAGCCATACAGGGGTCGGCAAAAGTGGGTTTATATCTGTGAGTACATGAAGCACAGATTTTTTATTCTTGTATTTATAATTTACTTGTTAATTACTGCATTATTTATTTGTATTGTTCGTAAACCTACTTTTGCCCACCCTGTATAATTTTAAATTTCCTGAAGCCACATTTTTTAAAAAAAGTAAAATAAATATTAATCTTAATCAAACAACTATTAAAAAAGCATTTCAACATATAATCAGCATAAATATTATTGAAGTATATTATGTTATTTTGTATTAATAAATCTGGAAATGTTGTGTATTTTATATTTACAGCACATCTGAACTCGAATAATCTACATTTCAATTACTCAAAGCCACTTGTGCTTAGTGATGGTCGCATTACACCGAACAGCCCTAGAAAACACTGCAATGTTGATGGCTATACACTGCTCAAAACAGTGATTTAAATTAAAAAATTTATTAAATATTTAAACTTCCTTTGCAAGATCCAGGCATGCCTATTTGAATGTTCATCATTAGCATATACCATTGGTAAAAAGACCTCAATATGCAGTTGAAAAGGTTGTATTTATGTTCTCAGGAAGGAAGCAAATCCTATTTCATCTGAGTTGGGAGGCTGAGAAATGACATAAATCAGGGGAGAAGCCCACAGCCACAGACCGGTTGTGTCTTGGCTTCAGAACCTGCAAATTTAAATTCTGAAGAGAAGGGGTCTGAGGGTAATCGGAACTCTTAAACATTGGCTAGTGTCAGCAAAGTGGTTTTATACCAGAAGCATAATTTACAGCAAAGGAAAAATAGCTGTACTACATAGGTAGACAGAGAAAAAGAATGGGTTAACAGACCTAAATCTTAATAAATACTTTTCTGGTACATAGGCTACACAACAATTCCATATTTCTGTGAGTGATAAAGGGGATCAGTGAGTTGAGAGCCAATGTCCTTCCAAGAGCCCTCTGGAGAGGGGCCATGGAAACAGAAATCAAAGGCGGATAATTGGAATGGATGAAATGCGTGTATGCAGGCATCTTCAGGTCAAGCAGGTTAACAGAGAAGGAAGGGCCAAAGGACTTTTCCTGAGTCAAAAGATAGAAATGTATCTCTTCTCTTTTCAGAGGATAAGAATGCAAATCCCCAGGGGGACACTGACCAGCCGATTCTTCCCTCAGTGGGGATTTAGGAGGAGACACAAAACAAAGCAAAGTCCAGAGTTTAAGTAGTGACAGGACACTCCAGAGAGAAACAACATCAGGCAAGCCTCCTATTATTTATATATTTATATGCACCTTAAAAAACAGAAACAAAAACCCAAATGGGCAGTCCCCCCAGAGGCAGGCCTGTAGCCCAGGAAAAAGAGGCTTTAAGACCCAGATGTACTAGAGTAAGTTAATTACTAAGTTAATTAACAAACAAACCCTGTGCATCCCAGGCTCAAGAGAATTAACTAGAAACTTACAAAGCTACAACTTTTCTGCAACTTTTCATGTAAATTTGTTACCTTATTATGTCTCTCTATAGGCTAGTGGTCCTCAAACTGTGGCTCCTGAGCCACATCAGCTTTCCAGCCGCGGTTTGCTGCTCTGTTGACGAATGAGTTTGCGGGCCACTGCTATAGGTGATTAGTCTGCGGGACAGTTATTCTTCCCCAAGTAGAGGGATTAGGTCAAGTGCCCTTCAACTCATAAAGGATCCAAGTCCAAGGCATCATTTTGGTCCCTTCTTGCATGTCATAAAGATTCAACTGGCACTAGCACTTCTCAGTCTCATGAGCCTTGCACTCCTCAGCAAACTCGCACTCCAGTGGTCCACAGCCACACACTCAGGTGTTAGCAGTGTAGATTCCAAAGAAACTGGGTCCGGAGCCCATGACCAGTTAGTTAGAGCAACCCCACACCGTACTTCCTAAAGAGCTCTTTCTGAATCTGCACTTGGACTCGCCCTGCACAATTTAACCTTCTGTCTCATCTTGTCCATCATTTCTCATGAGCTATCAATAAAGAAACAGCTTTAAAAAAAAATCTAGGCAAGACTATTTGAAGGAACTTATGGTCATTTATCTATTTTTCAAAGCAAGTATTTGAGGCATAAGCTCCATCTGTCATATTTCATGGTTAGAGGTGGAGACTAGCAATGAATTCTAGGCGCAGGGTCTTTTCACAACACGAGTTTTGGTTTCCAGAACATACTGCTAGTGATGTCCTTTACCATTTAAGATACAGTTCCCTTCTCTTCCAGCCTAGACTTCTTCATTTTCTAAAGTTACACCAATCTTCTCTGACTCTCTAAAAATAGCTATAAAACCGGGTCTTTGTTACCTCTTAGATTTGATGAGGGTAGGAGAGATTAGCCTTATCCCCATCACACAAGAGAGTAAAGGGAGCACCCACTTGCACCGGGGACCCTACAGAAGCTAGGTCACCCCAACAGCAGGATGAGTGGTCCTAGATGATTCCCTGAGGGCTCCCCGGAATCTAGGCTCTTGCCCATCCTGGCACCAGCCAGCTCCGTGTCCCCAGGTCCCCGCAGGCTCCTACACGGGGCCTCAGGCTCACGGAGGAGCACCAGGCCCCCTTTTCCCTGCGAACCCAGGCGCCCGCCACCACCCCACCCCACTTCAGTGTGCCAACTCCCCAACTCCTGCGGCCAGCCACCGGTGGCTCCCCTGACCCCAGGTTCCCAGAAACTCCAGCTCCCCTGGCTGCCACCCATGCAGGCAGCTCTTGACCCTGAGTCCCCGCCAATCTGGCTTCCCCAATGCAGTCGCCCAGGACACCCAGTTCTGACGCTTTCCCAGCATGGACAGTTCCTGTGACCCCCAACTCCCAGCCAAGGGCCCACGAACCCCGGCTCCCGCCCAGGCCCCCGGCTCCAGGCCCACACCTCTGGATGAAGGCTTCCCACTCACCTTTCTGCTGGGGTCCGGGAGCCTGGAGGCACTGCGGGCCACGCTGACCCCGCAGGTGGAGTGCAGGTGGCGCCACCTGCAGGCGGAGACCATTGACCGCTTCCGGTCCCTGCAGCCTCGGGCTCCCCAGCTGCCCAACGCGCGCCAGGCCTGCTCCTGGGGCAGAGGCCACCCGTGCACCTGGGCCCAGCTGCCCCCTCCTCGGACACAGACGGCGGCCCGGCTTCCGTCCCACGGGCTCTGGTTGTCTCAGCGCCAGGCCAACCCCGTGGCCCAGCCTGGAGGCCTGGGGCCAGTCTGGTCAAGGCCGTGGGCAGAAAGGGCAAACGGAGCCCCGGGTTCGGACGGACGCCCCTGGTTGCAGGCTCCAGACTTGGGGAGCCCTGGGCGGTTCTCCCTCGGCCTCCAGGGGCTCCCAGCACGCCAGGCACCGGGCGGCCTGGTGCTCACTGCTGCAGGGGACCCCCACCCCTCCCCGCTGCCCCCCGCAGCGGCAGCCCCAGAGCCCGAGGCCAGGCCCCTGCAGACGCCCCGCTAAAGGTAAGTCACACTCAGGTCCAGGAAAATAGTCTCTTAGGCGGCATGCTCGCCTCCTCGGTCTCCTGTAGAAGTTTGGAGGGGCAGTTCTCAACCCTGTGCCCCGGGATTCTTACAACAGGCGATGCCTGACCCCGTAAAGATAGGCACTGACCTCTCCTCTAAGGCTGAGAGGGACGCACCTCGGGTTTTAGCCATTGGTTGGTATGCGCCATCAGATGAAAAGGGTTCAAGTCGCTAGTTTACAGGCCAAAAGCATTAAAAAATAATTATAACCCTCATAATTTATTAGTAGACACGACATAAAAAGAGGTAAGGGATAACGGGAAAAACATTTTTTTTTTTAAAGTGGAGGAGAGGGGTAAAAGCATTTTTGTGTGTGTGATGGAAGTTAAATTGTTATCAGGTTAAAATAGACATGGCTAGAAGATAATTAATATAAGCTTTGTGATAGCTGCAAAGCAAAACCCTA